>BSBM01000001.1:54702500-55302500 GCA_027924585.1 Larix kaempferi
TTCTCTTCTCTGGATTGGATATCTTCAGCATCAACTCCTCTAATTCAAGCTTCTTCTTTAGATCTCTATGTCTCAAGTTTCTCCATTAATCCATCTAACCTTTCTCTTTAGTCTTCCTTGTATTTATAGGATTAGAGAAATAGTTTAGGTCGATGTATGGTTATGGAGGAAGTTGGGGAAGTTGGGAAACTACCAGCAACTAATCCTCCTCGTGAAAATTAATTATTTTTTAATCATCTTTTGATATGTACGTGACTATTGTTAAGTGAAGTAGCGTATAGGGCACTACTTTAGTGGTTACCAACTAGCGCTCATTGATTTTTAAATGGTGAGCGCTACTATGCTGAGAAGGAGTAGCGCTCATAAGGCTTTGAGCGCTACTTTTATACACTGGAGTAGCGTATGGGTGCTAGTCTCTTTAAGTAGAGTAGCGCTCATATCTCAGAATGATATGTTTAGGGTTTTTTCCAGTAAAGTTAGGAAATGGAGTAAGTCAAAGTATCATCTAAGGTCAACATGCTCCTCCATCCAAGTTGTCGTTTTGTGTGATCAACAGCTCAAGGTGATCACGGACGGAGAGGTGCAATTTTAACCTATAACAGATGCCCCCTAATGTGTGAGGTCAGAGGGAAACGATGGCTGAAATACATTATAATCCAAAGCCAGAGGAGGAGCAAAGAACCGCAGAAAACAAGTCGCAAGAACATTTCCAACAAAGATCAAGGTCAGCGAGCAATTACAACTTTGACACCATATAGATGTGTAGTGTGATACAACATGATCTCCGATACATAACAAGGAGATGTATATAAAGCATGGCCACTTGGAATACAAGCGTGGCTCCATGTCAAACTGAGAGATCATAGCCATAACAAAAAACTGGATCTATGTCTCATGGAGAGCCGAATATAAGTGAGGATCAGTCTTGCGCAACTTGGGTGATAACAAAATGAGGTACTGTCATCCAAAATCCCAAGGTATTCATCCAAAACAACTCTAGGTACAAACCCTAACCATGTGAATAGATGAGCTGATAGTCGAACATGGGGGGTATCGTTTGATTACCGGTCATTAATGTATACCGTTAACAAATGCGATGACTTCCACCGATAATGATGATGGGGTCCAAGGTACCAAGTACGATCCTCCAAGTGTGAATAAATGGACTTGGAGTCGAACACTTGAGGAACCTGTCGAAGAAGAGACATTGATGTATTCTCATCTTTCAACAACAAGGAAAATTGCCACTGGTGACTATAATCTCCAAGGTACTAACCGAAACTCTAAACTTCATTCCCAAAGTAAAATGAGTTGATGTCGATGGGAAGAAGTCCGTTGGAAGGGAGGCCTTAAGGCATCCTCCATCATCCAACTCGAGGGACACTCAATTGGTAAGAGTTGATATGGAATAATATGTAACAAGACTGACACTAGGAATATGGTAGAAATACTTTCAACTTCACTATCATCAACAACAGGCATAAACAAGGCAGAGTTTTCGAATGAAGACTCTATGGTGCCCAAGCCCGAGGACTTACAATCAACAAGATCGACTTCAGGATTAAGATCAAAGTTGAAGGACATGACGGAATATACAGAAACAAATTCATCATCATGGGAGTTGAAAATTCTAGAAGCATAATCAAACTCAGCAGGAACACTGATTTGCGGATCTATAGGAGAGTCCAAAGACTCAATAGTAGGAAGATCAGACTTTAAGGTTAAACCGGGGCTGGACATGACTGTGACTGGATCAACATCCAAATGAATGGAAGACTGTACTATAGACTCTAGGAAAACTTCATCGGAAGGAAGCATATCATCCCAGATAGAACACATATCTAAACATTTAGATGGAGGTGTCACTTGGTCAAAAGCCGAGACTAAGTCCTGAGAAGGTAAGCATGAGATTAGAGACTTCTTCTCAGTAGCAGCTGAAATCAAGGAACAATATGCCACATAAGTCCCATGTGACATAGTAGTGCCTAATGACGAGGGATCAGACTGGTCTACAGTTGGGTAATAAGGAGGATCAACGAATGCAAGCTGGTCGATGGTGACAATGTTTTCGTTATGAGGGAAATGCATCACACGAAAAAGCGTAGACACCACAACATGCATAGAATAAATGTAATCATGCCTGAGGATCATATCAAAGTCCACAGGGTCCTTTAAAACCATAAAATCAACTAAGACTATTTTTCCACCCAAAGTAACAGGTGCCTGACGGAGGAATCCGATCCGTTCACTAGGTCTTCTATCAAAGGTCAACGACCAATTAGCAGCTGGAATAACATTAGGGAAACCCAAATCTCTCCAAGCATAAGCGGATAAGATACTAAAAGAAGCACCTTTATCAACAATGCATCGATCAACCGTATGGTTCCCGATATCAACCTTTATCTGGAAAGGTGTTGAAGAAGGAAGACGAGGCTCGGCTAGACTATTCCAATCAAAAGAAACGGTCCTAGGGCTTGGTAGGGGTTCACATGGCACATATGAAGTGCCCCCTTTTTCAGTAACATCCAAACTGGTAATGCAGAAGACTTCAGCAGTAGGTGCATCAATCTATGAAAGACTGATGGGATCGGTCGAAGATTGCATCGATTCGATCACTTCACTCTCCGAAGGAAGAGTGGGGTCGACCAAAGATTGCATTGGTTCAACCACTTTATCAACCAAAGGTTTATCTGACTGCAGGGAATCTATAGACAACTCAGAAACAGAGGTTCCTTCAGACATGGACCACACTCTTCATGCCTTTGAAATGGCAGGGCAACGGTGAGTAAGGTGATCTCCCTTACAAATTTTACAAGGGAACTTTGGTTTCCGTCCTATAGGTTTAGACTCCTTTACAACGTCAGTACTCTCAGCATGACTGGAATTGGCTGACAGCTTGCCCCCAGCATGCCTTGCAGTGGCTGGTTGCTCAGAAGCAGAATAATTTTGAACTAAGGACCACACTTTTTGCACTTCTGAAAGTACAGGGCACAAGTAAGTAAGGTGATCTCCCTCGTAAAACTTACAAGGGAACTTAAACTTCTGTTTGTTTGGTTTGTCGACAATGTCAACTCCCTCAGCATGACTTGCAGTGGATGATCTGGTGTCTCCAGTATGACTCACAGGAACTGGTGACTTGTCATTAATATGACTAGTAGTGATCAATGACGTGTCCTCAACATGACTGACAGTGGTTGAAGACAAACTTTTAGTATGATTTTTAGTGACTAAAATTTTTCTCCCAGCATGACCTCCAGAGGCTGGGTAGGTGCCCCCTGCATGACTTGCAGAGGCAGGGTGCTTGCCCCCAGCATGACTTACAGAGGTTGGGTTGCTGCCCCCTTGTTTTGGCATCTTCTTCCTATTCTTCCTCCGTCTATTCCTTTTAGACTGCTGGCTACTAGTATTGCTACTTTCACCACATGAGGTAGAAGGAGGAGGAGAAGATGTTACTGGCAAAGGAGGCACAGGGTTCTGATGCTCTTGATTTGAGGTGCTCACAAAAGAAGCGTCAAGAGCATGCAAGGCATTCGGAGTGGAAAACAACCAAACCGGAAGCCCAATAGTGAATCCAGGAAGATTCAGAGTAGCCATTAAGGGAGCACCAATGTTTCCAATGAATGGAACAACACAAGGATCCCCCGGAATAGGGGTACCTTGATTGGCACTCGCCGGAATGCTAGACATAGTTTCCTGCTCAAATGAATAAGAAGTTCTCTAAGGCAAACTAAAACAAGTAGCACAAAGAGCACACCACTAAAAAAAGGTCCTAGGTAAATCAAACCAGGAAAATAGATGCCTTCCGAAGAAGAGTCTGGGATGATGAGGGCCCATAATAGATCAACGAAGGATGAAGAACAGTTACCCGGGGTCCACAATACAATGACTAAGGGTGAAAGCACTGGAATCACCCAACCGCCCTCCAAAAGACCTGCAAGGTATTTCCTCCCACGTCTGTCCTAGGTACAACAGATATACCCTCCACTGTCACTTGTGTATGAACCTATGGTCAGATACTAAGGATACCACAACACTGAAAACTCCTGGGGGAACAGTCACTGGTCGAATCAGAAGGCGTGGGAAGGGTAACTGAGCCCGAAACTCAAAAGAGTCCCCAAACGCGATCCAATCCTGGCATATGATCGAAACAGAAAGTAGGAGGAGTATTCCCAACAATCTGATCTCACAATGACCTACTGCATAGATACCAGGAAAGCTTTGAATGAAGTGGGTTTACCTGTGATAGTCAAACTACGATTTTTGCGTAATGTGTGATCTTGGGTGGTTTAAGGTGTTTTAAACCCAAGATCCTAACCAGGACTAGTTGGTGTAGTGTAACCTAGAAAAGAAAATGTTGCTAGTACATTTTATTAGAGTTCATTTTAAAGGTTACTTGCTTACTCAAAAAGGTAGTGGGTGTGTGAGAGTGGTTATAATAGAGATAGAGTACTGAAAATGAAATATTTACCACCAAACAAATCTTTTCTTTTCAATGCAAGTCTTAAAATTCTGATCTAGAATGCATGTGCAAATGCAATTTTTAATCTTTCGAATGCAAAAAAGGTAAAAATAAAGTCTAAATGTAAAAAATTAAACTCAAAACCTAAGAATGTAGCTATTCAAACCAATACGTATGCAAAAGAAAACTTGTTCTTTTTGATGCAAAGCACTCTAAAATATTTTAAGCCACTTGCAAGGTACTCTATTCAGAAAATGAATCAAAATTCTTTATGCTTTTCAAAAGTAGGAAACAAAACTGAAACTACCCTACTATGAAAACAAAAGCAAAGAAACTTTCAGGTTCTCTTTATGAAACAGTAAAAGCTACCAAATATGACTTTCAAATTCTTATTGATGTAAGCATGCCAACCATTGGGAAAAGAGTACAAAAACTACTTTTAGACCCAAACGAAGCAAATGACCTACAAAGAAGTATGGTTTGGTAAAGTCAAGTCTGTACATAAACAATGCAATCAAGGTCTTGAACAACAGCCAAAACAATTGAGCTTTCACTACAAAAGAAAAACTAAAAGCATAAGGGAGGATAAGAAACCAACCCAAAAGCAAAATTTCACTCAAATAGATACAAACAGGGTCAAGAAGACTCAAGAGGTTTCAAATCTAAGGGAAATGGGGTAAGCATGTTCAGTCAGACACAAATTAGGGTACAAAACACCGAACAGGTCCACAACCCCAAAACTTTCCAAACAAGCCCAAATTGATCAAAAGAGGTTCAAATCATGAATGTAGGATCAATACAAGGATGGGAGACCACTTACAGTGGTTTAACTCAGACCTAGGGTCATCAAGGACCCCAAAAAATGCAGCCACAGCCCCTAGATTTGGGTCCACAACCCAAAAACTCAAAAAAAATCAAACCCAGATTTTGAGCGCTACTGTGTATGAAGGAAACTAGTGCCCATAGTAGGATGGGCGCTACTGTGTAGAGGAAAAGTAGCATATGGGAGCTACTGTGTGGTACAAACAGTAGCGTATAGGTGGAAAAAGTTGGAAAAATGGGGTTAAAACCACCACACTTGGGTCCACAAGGGTTTGCAAGGGCTGGGAAGGGTCTATAAGAGCCAAGGAGGGTCAAACAGATCCTACTAATTGATCCTAATCAATAAAATGACCAAAGACCATCAAACAAGACTGAAGAAATGACCTTGGATACCCCTAAGCAGTTAGGCTTTCCCCAGCGGAGTCGCCATTCTGTTGTCGGGAAAATCTACCCTATAGCAAGGAAACTAATGCTATCAATTGGAGTGGGGTGACAGGTAAGTGTATTGATGATATTACAAAGATATTTATGAAAAGAAATAAGTTATGGATCTTGAGAACACACCTTTCAATCGAAGTTCGATCCTAGCCTTTACTTAATCTTGTGGTCTACCTTCAAATCCACCTTCCTTTTAGTAAACCTACAATAACAATACCTTTCTCAAAGCATCTTGGACAATATATAATGTTTAAAAGAAACAAAAACAATGTTAAGCATTTGATATTGACCAAAACAGATCCAAATTAAGATGTCATTTTAGAACACATTTAAGTTGGAACAAGAAAGACACTTCAACCCTTATTGTCAAAAGTAAATTGATGTACAAGTATACCTAACTCTATGACAGACTCCTGAAACTTGATTCTGGGCTCTTGCTCTTCTCTGGATTGGATATCTTCAGCATCAACTCCTCCAATGCAAGCTTCTTCTTTAGATCTCTATGTCTCAAAGTTTCTCCATTAATCCATCTAACCTTTCTCTTTAGTCTTCCTTGTATTTATAGGATTAGAGAAATAGTTCAGGTTGATGTATGGTTATGGAGGAAGTTGGGGAAGTTGGGAAACTACCAGCAACTAATCCTCCTCATGAAAATTAATGATTTTTTAATCATCTTTTGATATGTACGCGACTATTGTTCAGTGAAGTAGCGTATAGGGCGCTACTTTAGTCGTTACCAACTAGCGCTCATCGATTTTTAAATGGTGAGTGCTACTATGCTGAGAAGGAGTAGTGCTCATAAGGCTTTGAGCGCTACTTTTATACACTGGAGTAGCGTATGGGCGCTAGTCTCTTTGAGTAGAGTAGCACTCATATCTCAAAATGATATGTTTAGGGTTTTTTCAGTAAAGTTAGGAAATGGAGTAAGTCAAAGTATCATCTAAGGTCAACATGCTCCTCCATCCAAGTTGTCCTTTTGTGTGATCAACAGCTCAAGGTGATCACGGACGGAGAGGTGCAAGTTTAACCTATAACAGAGAGAGAGAGAGAGAGAGAGAGAGAGAGAGAGAGAGAGAGAGAGAGAGGTGTCGAAGCAAGGAAGAGAGAGTGAGAGTGAAAGAGGGGGGGTTAGTAAGGGGTAAGAGGCTAGGAGGGGGTTAGCGAGGGGGAGAGAGAATGAGAGAGACTGAGAGAGGGGGTTAGTAATGGTTGGGGGGGGGAAGGAGGGAGAGAGAGAGAGAGAGGAGAGGGTGTTAGTTGTAGGGAGTGAGAAAGAGAGATGGGAGGTGTGGTTAGAGGTAGGTGGAGGTGTAGGGAAGAGAGAGAGACTGAGAGATCCCAGGTTAGTAAGGGCTAGGGAGAAAAGTGGAGAGAGATATAGAGTAGGGGGTTTTGGGCTAGGGGGAGTAGCAGAGAGATAGAATTGGCTTTTTAGATTGCAAGCAGTGTAAAAGGATTAGGAAAAAGATCGATTTAAATAATACCATGAACTTAAAAAACTAATCATCTATAAATTAGGAAATTCTAGATTTTTCAAGTTCGAAAACCAAAATGGATGAATGAAAAATTAATTACATTTAATTCAAAAATAAAAAATTGAGAAATAAAAAAACCATGAACCTGATAGCACAATTCACATATGGAATCTCCTTTTCTGTGGGACCAACACTCTAGACATTACTCTGAGGATATTGTTTAGAGTGAAACACAAATTGGGATAAAGAATTCAATAATAAACACTCAATAAAGATAAACCTTTCATTGTTATTTGTCCCCTAAACCGTAACCCCTACCTTCAAGGTGCCAGAACAGGCACATGGATTCTCCATATTTCCTTTGTTGTCCTCTTCCTGACAAATAAGACATTCATCTAGTTAAGCAGAGAGATAGAATTGGCTTTTCAGATTGCAAGCAGTGTAAAAGGATTAGGAAAAAGACCGATTTAAATAATACCATCAACTTAAAAAACTAATCATCTATAAATTAGGAAATGCTAGATTTTTCAAGTTCAAAAACCAAAATGGATGAATGAAAAATTAATTACATTTAATTCAAAAATAAAAAATTGAGAAATAAAAAAACCATGAACCTGATAGCACAATTCACATATGGAATCTCCTTTTCTGTGGGACCAACACTCTAGACATTACTCTGAGGATATTGTTTAGAGTGAAACACAAATTGGGATAAAGAATTCAATAATAAACACTCAATAAATATAAACCTTTCATTGTTATTTGTCCCCTAAACCGTAACCCCTACCTTCAAGGTGCCAGAACAGGCACATGGATTCTCCATATTTCCTTTGTTGTCCTCTTCCTGACAAATAAGACATTCATCCAGTTAAGCATCTCCACTCTCCATGGGTGGCTTCTGTTTGAAAACAAAATGATATAAACATTACTAGGAACTCAAGCTGCTCTTCAAAACTTTAAAAAAAAACAATAACTAATATCAAAGAAAAATGCCCAGTTATGCAAATATGAACAAGTTCACCCTCTTCACCTTTTTCTCTTGGATTTTATGTTAGTTTCTCTCAGTCTGGTTTGCACTTGCCACTTAGTCTGATAGGAATTATGGTCACTGGACAATCTGTTGCAGGTAAGAGTTATGCTTAAATTTCTTACTTTGGTTTTAGAACCGGTGTGTATTCTGGTTCTAGTTTCGAACCATCTAATTCAACTTTATAGGTGGACTAGAGATCGATAAACCTTTTATGGCCTACCCACCTGAAATTTTTAACCGTCAAAACTAACCCGATAGAGTCACAGGGGTATTATTTCTCAAATTCATTTAAGCAGGTTGAGTGGTGTATTTCGGTCTTTTTAGAACTCGGTCCAATTGAATTTTGATGGAGTCAGTGAAGCTATCTAATGTGGTCATTGATGGTTACTCTATGGCAGTCAAATTAGGCCCGTGGCTAAATGAAGCTATCTAATTATATGGCAGTCAAATTAGACCCATCACTAAATGAAGTTATTTAATGCAATAGTTGCAGGCTAATGTTCATCATTGTCATCTTTCTCTTGCCCCCTTCATCCCCATTGAACACTTGAAAATATAAATTTGTGAAGATAATAATGCGCGCGCTTTATGTATATATATAACGCGAGCACGTTTTGTACATACAAAACACACTCACATTTAGTATAACATTAGGCGCGAAAACAAAAAAAAAAGAATTTAACTATAACGCGCGCGCGTTATTTGAATTTAAACATAACACGCACATGTTCCTAATCTCCTAATCACCCACTCCTCCCGCGCCCGGGTGTCAGCCACAGTCCTATGTGGTTGGTTTGGATTTACCAAACCTATGCTATGGAATTTAAGAAACCATAGCTAATTAGACATTTCCACCATTTTTCTCAGTAAGCCTGTTTTTCACCGCTCTCTACCACATGACATACATGACCATTATTGACGAAAGTTTAGGCATAGATAGAATTTTTTATGTAGATTCCAAATATGTAATTTTTTTATAAAAATATTGAGATTTTCTATTTATTTCCTAATTTTCTTGTATCATCACTCCTTAAGTAAAAAAACATATTGCTAGTGTTTATTCCGTAACTTTTTCATTTCACAACCATTTAAAAAACAAATTGTATGTTGCACTAGTAGACACTGATCTCTACATGCTATTAAAAAGCCAGGTTGAAATGACTACATTAAGACCTTCAAAGGTTGCACCCACATTTGACATACCGTTCTCGAGGTTTGATCACTTACATAATTAAAAAAAATAAAAAATTAAACATTTAATTTTGGAAAAATAGTGCTGCACTAGTGCTACGGGTTCTATACATGTATACCATATTTTGTAGCCCGAAACTATTATTTAGGTAGTGAAAGGCCGCACCCACAAAAACATATACCTTATCATTTGCCAAAAAATATAAAAGTGACTGTTAGAAAAAATGAAATTTGACATAGTTATGCAAATTTTCATTACTTAAAACTTATATATTTGGAAACGTGACTCAATTTCCTACGTTTCATATTTTTTACTCGATGCAAGATATCTTGTGTAAGTATCTCAAAAAAACCAAGTAAGTTTATGGATGCATGATTTTTCAGTTTTTGATTGCATCTAATGCGCCAAAATGACCCTCATTAGCTTGCACATGCCCTCATGATACCTGTCCAATTCTCGTTCTTCTATTTCTAGGTAGGTGTTTTGATTATCTCCATGTTGGGCCATATGTCCCCTTCCACTTGCATGGACTACCTATCATGTGCCATTATTTGTCACCATGTTGTTCCATGAATGAAAATGTGTGGTGGTACAAGCAGGTCATGTTGCCTCTCAGATGACCCATCTAAGTGATTTTTTATCATTTTTTATTTATGATAGCATTTTCCAAATATATATATTTTTTTAATGCGAGTTAAAAAAAAATTAGCTATTGATAATAATATGTTAAAATAACCTTCAAGTCCAACTAGTGCTATTGGTATTTGAGGGGTTCCATTTGTTAGGAGGCCAAATGTTCAAAACTTGGTGGTAGTGAGAGGAGACACTAGAAAAATCTATCCATGCTGAGGGTTGGTGTGGCCCAGGTTGGGTGCGATCCTTGATGGCTTAGATGTTTCCAGGTCACAGTTTCTTAAACCATAGGCCACTCCCACAAGTTAGGGAGATTCATGCAAAAGAAAATGTTAAAATAACCATTTTCCATAATGTTTGAAAAAAAAGTTAATATTTTTTTAAAATTAATTCTTGATAATAATATATTAAAATAACCGTTTTCCACAAGGTTTCCAAAAAATTAACATTTTTCAAAACTTCATAAAATGTTAACAAGAAAATGAATATATTTTGAAGAAAGCTTATTTTCTAAGCATTTAAGAAATTTATGTTTTAAAAACAAAATATAAACACTAAAATTTCAAGTTATAAAATAATTAATATAGTCTTTGTTTGTATAAATATTTGTTTCTAAATTTATTTATTCTGTAAATAAAATATCATAATAATATTCGAGAAGAAAAATTACATTTATGAAATATTTATACAATACTTAAGCATTCTTACAAATTTATTCACCAACAATTATAGGAGCTTAACAACCCCTAGATAAATACAAATAAAAGATAAAGTAAAGTACATCATAGTATGAATATCCAGAGAGGAGGAATCTCCATTAGATAAAAACATCACAATACTTTCAACCAAGTCTTCTGAAAAACAAAACCCCCCTTATACAAAATATGGAAATAATTGATATAAAATTACATCATAAAATGAATTTTTTTAAGAAACTCTACTTGCACAAGCTTGGAACCTTTTTTGAGCCAAAATAAATAAAAGGAGGATGGATATATTTATAATTTTATCCATTTTCTTCTTCCTATATAGGCCAAATCCCACATGCCAATTATAATCCACCGACAACCTTAATTATTTCCCTATAGACCCGTTGAGAAGAAATGATGTTAAAAACATGAATTATACCTTTGATCTCATCTAATAAGCAACGGAATATGTAATTTATCATTTCACTTCCCCACTTCATCCAATTTATCACCCCTTCTTCCAATTTATTACAAGTAGAGAGTTCTTCCAATTTATTACAAGTAGAGAGTTCTTGAGAATTTTCAAAATTGTAACACCTTTTTCAGTTGTCAGAGTAAGAGCCAATTTTAACACCATCAATTAGACCAAATTTATTGGAACCTATACCAGTCCAAGATTAACTTTTAATGAATGAGTATCCTTTAGGAAAATAACATCCCTTTCTCTATAAACTTGTGGACTCCCTTGAGAAGAAATTTCAAAATAATACAATCTCTAGAAGTATCAATATTTTTCAAGCATTTTGTTTAGTAGGCTTATCTTTCTTCGAATGAACAAAACTATTTAGAATAATAATTCTCTTAGGGGCATACTATATCTACTATATCAGAGGGATAACTTTATTTTTAGAAAGAATAGTATTCTTTGCTAGCCAAAGCCCCATGCTAAAATTAATAGTGGACCCTCCATTTTTACACCAATAATTTAAACCTCCATCCATTGTGGACCCTCTCTAAACATTTCTTAAACCAGTAATTCCTTTGACATGATTTGAGACCTAGATAGTATATGCACAAGGCATTAGAACATGGATATTTGTTTTATCACATTCATTACATAAGGGAGACTTCCTAGGGCCATGTTTGTTTCTTTTATATAGTATATCCTAGGTAAGAGATTTGTTATTAAGGACCAACCACAAGAAAATACAAGATTTTGATGGACATCTAAAATTCCACAATTTCTTTCACCATTACAATGGCACTCCCATATCTTGCATAAAACTTACATCCTTATGACCTACCTTGGGAGTGTAAACTCTCTTTGGACTCTTTAACCATATTAAAATGGAATCCTCTTCCTTTATTCTTACATGTCTATATAGAAATATAGATTTAAAAGAATCCCATAGCCTTGCTTCCTCAACTTTGATCTTACAAATTTCCACTCTTGACTCTAGGTTCACTCTAGATTATGAACAGTTTTAGATCAAATACTTGAGCAAGATTATAAAAAACTATTTATGTCAAAAAATGAACCATATGAACATGTAGCATATACTCTACACCACATCTAAACCATGGATTCTCCCCCACTCTAACCATATTTCCATTTCCAATCTTCCACACAAGACAATTTTGAATCACATGGAAAGTCAATACAACTTCTTTACAATAATTGAAATTTTTTATATACTCTTCATAGAACTTCTAATCCACTCTTCTATTGTTTCTGACATAACATACTTCTAGAAAACAACCTGCCACCATAAACCTTTAACCTTTTATAAGCCTCCACAAAGTATTTTCTAGCAAGTATTTTAAAAAGTGAAAAGTATCTTCCAATCCCCATCCACCCATGTCATTTTGCACATCTAGTCTTTCCCATATCACCATTGGGATCCCCTTCGTTTACCTACATATTGACCACAAAAACCTGAATATGATTCTTCTTATATTTTCAAGTACTCATTTGATATCAAAGACAGGGATATCCAATACACATGAATAGCCTCGAATACAAACTTTGCCAAAACAAGTATGTTCCCTCTTGATAAGCAACGATGACACCATACAAAAGTCCTCATTTTCACCTTTGTTATCTATTAGTTTTAGAATTTCTTCAAGTACTCATTAGGATTGATAAAAAAACTTAAGTGCATCAAAACCTTCTTCAACTCAATATAATGAAAATGAAACATCTAGATAAAGTCTCTCCCATTACCTTCATAAATTCTCATAAAAGATACGTAATATTTTTCCAATATTTACCAGCATACATGTGGCATTGCAATATAACTATAAGTCTTCCTTGATCTTGATAGCATCTCTTGTAATCCCATAAAACAAGACCAAGATATCATCCACAAACAATATATGGAAAAGTCTATATAAATATCTATCTACTTTTATTCCTTTAAAACCCTTTATCTTTTTGCATCCTATAGTGTTCTACTCAGTTTTTTTGGAACAACCAAGAAGAGTAGAGGAGATAAAGAGAAACCCTAACTAAACCCTCTTTCAAGCTTGAATAAATTTTTTTATGCTCCATTAATAAAAACAGAGAAAGAAACAAAACTTATTCAATTCATAATTGTATTCACAAAGGGAACACTAAACCCTAGGTGCATTAACATCAATCTAAAAAACAACCAGGTTACGCCATGATAAACTTTGTAAAGTCAATGTTTAGCATCATAGATTTGATATTCCTTTTTTTTATGTAGTTAATTCCCTCTTGGGCTACTTAAATATCCTCCTAGATCTACCTCCCTCCAAGGAAACCAAACTATTCACAATAAATTTTCTTATAAAGCAATATTTTAGATCATCTAGTTATGACCTCTACAATACTCTTGTATATGGAATTACAAAGTGAAATAGGCATGCATTCTTCAAATGTGCATGGGTTTTTAGATTTTGGAAAGAGGGGTATTAAAGTGGCATAAAAAGACACTAGTATTTTCCTAGATAATCTCAACTCATCAATTAATCTGATTAGATACTCCTCAATAATATCATGGAAACCTAAGAAAAAAAAAAACCACCCATCTAACCTAGGACTTTTGTCTTTTTCATAGTTGTGAAGCACTAACTCCAATTCAATCTTAGACACCTCTTCTAGTAGACCTATATTATCTTCATCACTTACAATGAATGTGAATAATGTGTTCATCCTAACCACTTCTACAATAGTATCCCCCATCGTTTGCTTTAAACATACTCTCAAAGTGTTCTACACCGGTTTTTCTAATATCCTCAAAACTAAAAGCTTACAAACCATCATTCCTACTAACTTTATGAGTTGAATTTGTATTTTTCATATGATTTCCACAATGATGATTTTTTTTAAACTTTCATCTCTTTTGGAGAGACAATGATCTCTACTTTTGAGTCTTCAAGTTGCTTCCCTATTTGCAAAAAGTTATTCTAGAATATTTACTTTTGATGTTTTCGCTTTAGAAACAAAGAATGCCCCTTCATTTTTATGCAATATATCTTAATTAGTATCCACTTCAATAAGGTACTTTTCATCCTATCCTTCTCCACATGGGAACAAGTTAAAACAATTTGATTTACTTTTTTAAGATTGGCTCGAACTAAATTTAGGTTGATTCCCTAGGTGACTCATCAATCTATTGTTCTTTGATCAATCTAACCAAATATTCCTCTCCCAACCTATTGTTATAAAGTTGAAATTAAAAGGGTTAGGTGGAATTTTACCAACAAAATTCATTTCTAATTATGCACTGAAAAGTGGTCAGATTTCTCTCTTGAGTTGACCCATTGTTTGATATTGATAGAGTCATCAAGAACATAACATATCAGGACAACAAAAGTTTGTCAAATAATTTAGCTATCCTTTCATTAGCAGCACTTTTGTTCCTCTAGGTAGGTTTTAACTTAATTAGTTAAACATCAAATAAACCTAAATATTCCAAACTCAATAAAAATATGTGAGAGAGTCCAACTAAGAAACAAGTCCACTTACCTTTGAACTTCCAAAAGATAAGTTTAATTCCACCCTATTCCAGTGTTTCCTTGCATACATTTAAAAGAATCCCACAGCCTTGCTTCCTTAACTTTGATCTTACAAATTTCCACTCTTGACTCTAGATTCACTCTAGACTATAAAAAGTTCTAGATCAACTACATGAGCAAGATTATAAAAACCTATTTATGTCAAAAAATGAACCATATGAACATGTAGCATATACTCTGTACACCACATCTAAACCATTGATCCTCCCCCACTCTAACAATGTTTCCATTTCCAATCTTCCACACAAGACAATTTTGAATCACCAATTTTAATTAATTAATTATGGGTCCTGCACAAATATGGTACCAACTTTCATTGCAACGAAGCATGTGAGTGCTAAGATTAAAAAATGTACATGTGCTATTAAAATTGCGCATGTGTTCCTGGTTCAATAATTCCAAAACTTCCATGCAAGAAACTAGGTGGATAAAAGAATGCATATGTGTTCCTAAAGCACACATGCATTATTGGTGTGTGCGCATTCCTAAATCATGCACGTGTTAATAATGCATGCATGCTCATATGTTTATTAAAAAATAGGATGCAATCCATTTCTTGACCATTATCTCCCCTTTTGATAGCATCAATGGCTTCCATGGTGACAATACACAACGCATGCATGTCTCCACCACCAAACAACCAACCAAACTATCCCTCTAGGTATTTTTCTTCACATTTGTGATCTTTCTTTGATTGTTTGTTGATTTAGTAAAAAAAACTCAATTGTAAATGAACCATAATTTAAAAAAAATCATATCTTTACATGTAAAATGTCTCTCCTCCATCACAATGGTAGAAACCATGAAACAAATCCACCAAGCACAAAAAACATCGAACCAAATATAGAAGTAAACATTAAACCTAAGGATAAACCAAACAAAGAAATACAAATTAACCAATATTTAAACTAATTAAGAAGCTTGGTTTTATAGATTAAAACCACAAGGGAAACATCAAGACTTCCTTAGATACATTCCTTAATAGTATCATTGTCTCTGTTGGCAATGCACATGGTCAACTATTGAACATAATTGAATATAGGGCCAGGATGAGACAGTTCTATTCCACTTGTCTCAATATAGAACAAATCAAAGATTTGAACATTTCAAAACATACTATTGTTATTTTTTTCATTGACCCAAGGATTGACCAACCACCTGATTTGTGCAAGAGGTGGCTTTTCATTGATTGGTGCACAGACAATTCATGGAAACAAATTTGGTTGAGTCAATGGTTTATGGATTTTGACAAACCTCATTGAAACAATAGGGAGGTTCTACTATATTTTCTTTGGAAACTATATGTTGATTTCGTGTTGGGTCTCCACATGAACTATTTTGACATTTTAGAAGTGTTTTCATAGGTAAACATTTGAAAAGAAAGATGGGATCATGTGAACTATTTTGACATTACTAATTTTTAGGGGTTAGTTTTGGATATTCTCAGGATCAACCAACCGCCAAGAATAACCCAATGAGAGGGCCACCCGCTACTAGGCATACGCCTGAACTCCCCCATAGACACTTCAGTTACTAGATTTCCTAGATGACACTGCCGATGCCTTATCACATCCTACACATAGTGTATTGCAACACAGTTCATTTTTGGCACCATCTAGACATAACCCATCAAAGCAATATGGAGGACCCTTTGGTGCAAGTCCTTCATGCCCCACTAATCATGGACCTTCTATTATAGCTAGTCAATCAAAGGATTCTTTAGATAGCACAATATTATCCCATTTATGCACTCACTGCAGGCATACTTTCCATGGCACGACGAAGGATCCTACATGAGATAGTTTTATGTTTGAGGTTAGTATGATTTGTAAATGGTGGTAAATCATGGAGCATATATATATATATATATGTGTGCTAGGGGAATCAACAACTGGAGACTAGGCTGGTACTTGCGTGACACGGGGTCCAGGAATCCAATCTCGCTACCACTATACCCCTAGGTTCCCCACACACCCCGCAAGCATGGGACACGGGTAAAGCCAGGTGTGATTTGAACTCGTGACATTCAATTTACAATGTGTGACTTCATATCAAGTGAATTGCCAATGAACCACACCCGTGTGGGCTGGGAGTATATATTTATTTGTACACTTGAAAATTATTAGATAAAAATTGCTTAAAGCATTTATATGTAACTGATATTTTTGGCATGTATAGCTGTTATGAGATGAAACAACTGCATCGAGGTGGGATGACATTAGTCCTCCTAACCTTGATTTTTCCATGGTAGCAACAAAGGATATTGTAACACCTCATATACAGGTATTTAAATGAGTGTATGGTTGTAGGATTTACAATTGATTTAGTTGTAATTGTCAAATTTATTTATGACAAATCAATCTTAATGTTGTTGCATTTCCATAGGTGCTTCCTAAAGAGATAGAGCATAGGTCTCCACTTGGGATAAGCAGATAATCCCTCACCTAGGTAACATGTGTGAAATTGATTATATATTTAATGTGAAATTCATTGTCTTTGTATTGTTAGTTTAAATGTTTTTCTACTAATCAAACATGTTACATGTGTTTATGCAGGTGCCATCTTCCACCATCCCATCATAATACCTGCCCATCCCTCCCTATCTTCCACCTAGTCCATTTTTTCTATAGTTCATGTTGAGTCCTATGAATGGGAAACCTACCCCCATGATTGGAATACCCATCCCCCCCTAGGGTGATGCCATCCCTTGTACAACCAATGGGGCTATATTTCCTCCCACACCCATCCCCTCTTGTGGTTCCCCCACCTGTCCAACACTCACCAATCCTCCATCACAACTCTCCCTCGATTGCACCCACCGTTGTAGACCCATCCCCTACACCCACATCAACTCCATCCATTGCACCTATCAATCCCCACCCATGTACGTACATCATTCCCTTCCCATGTAGGTACATCATCCCCCTCCCCCACCATTTCCTTGGAGCAAGTTGTCCAGCCCAGTGCTCAATTTTCTATCCAGGAAGGGAAATCTCCTGCAATGCCTAAGATCTTCATGGTGAGATTTATAAGTTGATTAAAATATTATAAAGCATGAATGGAATTCATAAAATAACACATTTTAATTTTTATGTATTAATTTATTTTTCTAATTGTTGCAGGGAGGCATTGTTGAGAGGCTTGAATCTGGGAGTTTGGGAACTTGTTGGGGCCTAATTGCTCAATGTAATGGTCAATAGTGGTTAATGGGTCATTTGTTTTTGGATTTTATGGTTTGTTGCATGAAGATGGGGATTAATTAATCATTTTAATGTAAAATCCAACAAATGTAAATTTTACCCCCTTCATGGGCATAGTATTATAAATAGGAGTCTTTGGGAGGTCATTAGCATCATTCATCATTTTGAAATATTTTATATTTCCATTGCATAAGTTTCCACATAATACAAGAAGTGGAGTTTCCATAGCTCCCTTGCCCCATATGTAATTTTGTTTCTTTGAATGAATAAAATGGACTTGTTGTGTCTCTCTTGTGTTATTTTCTTGTTATTTTGTGGTATCATGTTTTGGAATGGATATTGTCTCTGCTATGAAATCTATCTATGGTTGTTTCAAGGTTTTCTCAATAATGTTGGCTATCAGATAAAATGGTTTTAAACGAATACACTAGTTAGGAAAGTGATACGCTTTCCATCTTTCTTTGGCCGGGTGGCAGTAGTGGTAGGGGAGGAGGATCACAAGAAGAAATTCGTTGCGAAAGGATTGGTATTAGAGTTGTGGATTGATATTTTGGCGAAGAAGAAGCTTGAGAGCCAAGGAATCATTGGAATTTTATTTGCGGGGGGCTCGATAGAACATGTACATCTGAGCTCATACCTATCACTCTAGAGAGAAATAGCAAGCAGTGACTTATTTCGATTGCTCTCAGTCACTAGAATGATTGTTGAAGGAGAGTTGTGGAGTGGCAGGGACCCCCACTCTGGATATGCATGTGATTGTCTTTTGGCATCATAGGATCTTTAAACAATGCTCAACAATCCACTCAGTGGTCATTTCCACCGCCTACAAAATAATATTGTAGAATGCATATTCAAACAACACAGAGAACTGAACAATGATGTTATAGCAGAGTTACAGATGCATGAAATATTCAACATTCATCAAATACAGAACAAGAATTACCAGTTAAGAAACAGAACATTCATCAGGCTCTGATACCAATACGCTCCAAGATCTCCAAGACTTCAATTTCCAAGCTTTATTAAATCCATTAGCATCATATTACAGACTCAAACTCAAAGTGGATCGGCTTCGAAGGGCGAAGCTCATCACCACACACTTGGACTGAGTGCCTAGACACAATGTCATGGGCCCTTTTATCTTTCAGAACTTCTTAGAGAGCATGAACTTACTCGAAGGCTACCTGGGGATTCCGTGATATGCCTACTAGCACACCTTACAGACTCGACATATTTTACAAAGTCGAACCTTGGATTTCTGATGCTGTGTTATACCACGTAGTGCAACCAACAGAGCATACCTTCCTTGGCTCTCACACCCTAAGACTCGCTGAGCTTCCAACTACTGGAACCGCTTGGCTCTAAGACTCAACTTGCAAAGCTCTCAACCATCTCAATGCATAAAACTCGAATGAACTAAATGACTCCGGATCCTTGCTTATATAGGACCTTAGCAGGTCATTCGGTAACAAGAAAATTACACTAGGAAGTCAAAAGCAAGGAATCTGAGGTAATGGTGGGACCGCACCATTATTATCTCGTCCCT
Organism: Larix kaempferi; assembly: GCA_027924585.1. Classification (NCBI taxonomy): domain Eukaryota; kingdom Viridiplantae; phylum Streptophyta; class Pinopsida; order Pinales; family Pinaceae; genus Larix; species Larix kaempferi. The sequence continues at coordinate 54,722,026 of BSBM01000001.1, forward strand.
TGGAGGCAGTGCCATATGGGGACTCAGATTCGGGCACGAAACAATGGAAAACAGGTAGGACCCATTATGTCAATCAAACTGAAAGCAATAATTCTATGGCCGATAGGCATGGCCTACAAGACTTCGGGGGAAAACATCTCGACAAATACAACTGTGGAGTAATTATACCGGCCCACTACAGCTTCCATTAAATCAAAAGAAATATGTACAATATTCGGACCAGATGGCTTCAATCCTCACTAGATATACAACACAAAATAACTTCGGGTTTCCAGGTGGACCAACGGGCTGACCACCGCAAGCACAGTCAAAATCATTGTCATAAAGATATTCCTCCAGTTCACGGGTAGCAATAATATCATCGATATTCTGTGAGTCTTCAGGAACTGTAGAATATTTGATGTATTCAGGTTCAGGGTAAAGCCAGCTGCTGAAACATTCTTCAATATCAGAACCATGGAGGACTTCGCTCTTCTCGCCAAGATATTCACTAGCAAACATTGATTCGACTCTGTATTTTAGGGGCAGAGTACGCTTGTGAATTTTTGTGTCCAACCTGTTACCTTGGCTATCTCGCTTGATGTACTTCTGGGTGACGTGAACAGTATGTTCCAGAGAACTATAACGGCCACCATGATATCTCAACAAAAATTTAAACCATAGATTGTTCTGATCAGCAACCTGCATATCTGCCTGCATGTGCAAAATGAAGTTTGCACGCCTGTTCATCTAATCTCTCCTTGGGCAGAATTTATCTAACAAGATCTCAGTCCAACCAGACCAGGATTTATTTCTGAGATTGCTGGGATCTGCACAGATCACTATGGAAGTTTGTTCCCGACAGAATTGCAAAATCAAATTATAGGAGGTCCATGTAAGTTGGCCTTCGCCAATATCAACATACCACATAGGGCCATCCTTCTCATCGTTACAGTCTACCCAAAGCTCTCTGCATTTGCGGAGCTTTTCCTGAGCCTTTGAAAACCCTTGGAAAGCAGTTTTCTCCCATCTTTCTAAAATATGCAATTTACCGGGACTTATCTCAATCTATTTGATTAATGTCAGACTAAGATACTTTTCAGCTTGATGGCGATCTGCATAGTCTAGAAGTTCTTTTCTTTCCTCAGGGGATAAACTTTCATCCCACGGATTCATAAATAAAGCCTCTTTTGGCTGATACCTGATATAATCAGGTTCTGTACCTTCTGATGGTGCTGGACCTTTACCTTTATCATCTTTACCAGAACTGGAACCAACAGAAAACATATTTAAACTGACAGCTTTTTCTTCTCTTTGCTGCACAACTTCACGAGTTAGCATGTCAGCCAAACAGTTTAAATAACCTGGTTTATATATAATGTCATAATCAAAATTTTATAACCAGATAAACCATTTTAATATTCTACTGCTGTTCTCTGCCATTAAATTTTCATTTTTAAATATTCTTGGCATGATCTTCAAATCTATCCTGATTATAAACTTAACAGGTTTGAAGAACATAATGAAATGTTGGACAGTTTTCTTAACAGCAAGTATCTCCTTGTGGCTACTGGGATAATTCAACTCTGCAGCTTTAAACGAACCCAAACCATAACCACAAATATGTTCTTTTCCATACAGCTCTTCAAGGAGAACACCACCCCATGTAGTGTTGGATGCATTTGTTTCTATTATCAATTTACCTTTCCCTTGAGGCAGATGCAGAGCTGGCAAATCTTTTACTTTGGCTTTTATTTTCTGAACAGCTAAAGTCATTGCATCAGACCAGGCGAATGGATTTTTCTTCAACCTTTGTTGAAGACAGTGGATATCAGTGGCTTGCCCTCTATAGAATGGTCTGATATAATTTAAACATCCTAGAAAACGTTGTAGTTGAGTCTTCTCTAGGATTTTATGCGGAAACTGATCAAAGGATTTCAACACATGCTACTGCAGCACAACTTGCCCTGACTTGATATGAAAACCAAGGAAATCCATTTCTATTTTCCCGATTTCCATTTTTGAAGCCGAAAGAACCAAACCATGTTTAAACACAAGCTCATAAAACCTTTGAAGATGCTTCAAATGATCCTGTAGATTTTTAGAGCAAATTAATATATCATCAATGAATACTATTAACCATGGAATGTCTCTAAAGATATCTTCCATCCGTTTTTGGAATTCAGATGGAGCATTATTTATTCCAAAGGGAATCACTTTCCATTGCTATTGTCCATGAGGGACAACAAAAGAAGTTTTAAATCTATCCTTTGATTCAATACCAATCTGGTAAAAACCAGATTTCAGATCAAACTTACTGAATACTGTGTAGCCTGTTATTTTCTGCAGCAAGCTTGCTTTATCAGGTAGTGGATATATGATCTTTTGGAGAACAACATTTAAAGGCTTAAAATTCACTACCATTCTGGGCTTTCCTCTTTTCTGTTCATAATGCTTATTTACAACAAAATCTCTACAAGCCCACGGACTCTTTGATGGTTCTATAAGACCTTTGCTCAGTAGTTCTTGAATTTCCTTTGAGAAAAATTCTCTTTCAGACGGACTCATTAATCTTGCAGAAGCTTTCATAGGCTTGATGTTTTGCAGAGGATCAAAAGGTAGAGAAACAAAATATTTCTCTCTTGTCCAGAAAGCATTGGGACTTTCTGAACAACAGTCCTTCAACAATTTTTCTTTGATTGCAGCTAAAGACTTTTCACTATGGACCTCTGCATAAGATATGCATCGTTCCATTTTATTCAAAGCACTGACTGACTTAACATGACTGACTGACTTTACAGGAATTGGTTTACACTTTTGTACAAAATTATGACTCAGAGGAATTGACACAGACTTTCCCGAGACTATACATGAGAAAATCATATTTTGAGTATCAATCGAAAAGGGACTGACTTTGGTTAAAAATTCAGATCCTAAAACACAATCTTCTCTGACCACATCTAATCTAAACAATGAAATCTTACTTCTGGTTCCTGCTAAAGAAATTGGAAAATCTTCTACTTTTCCAGTAAGATGTATTGGAGACCCTTCTATGGCTGAACCAAACTCCTTAGATTTTTCCCAATAAAATGCTGGTATCGCATTTCCTTTAGCTAAATTGAACTAACAACTAGAATCTATCAGACACTGTACAGAATAAGATTTATACTCATCAGGACAAAATTGTAAATTAACAAACAACTTTGGGCCTGAAAGAGCACCTAACAAACTGACACTTTGTGACTTGGGAGACGGAGATCTGGGAGGAGTTAAAGATGGAGACTCTTCTTTAAATTATGGGTCGAAACAAGCTCTTTCAATCTGCTTTGAGAGCTCTTCATCATAAGACTGATCTTTTTCACTTATAAGGATGGTGATTGCATTTTTTAAGTCTTCAATTTCTCTAAGGAGTAGTTTGAGCTTACTCTGCTTGTCTTTTAGTTGGAGTCTCAGAAGTTTTTCTTTATCCTGCCTATGGGATTGTCTATCACTGTGACTTCCTGGGTAATCTTGGTATAATTCTACAGGATTATATTGAACAGATGAGACTTTGCTTTTTCCTTTCTCAGCTTTTAAAGTTTCAAGCTGGGATTGTAATCTCCTTTTTTCTTCTCTAAGATCTGTTCTCTCAACATGTCTATAAATGGGAATGAGAGATAATTGCAAATCAATGTCAGTGATTTTCTTTTCTAATTGATGAATGGAAGTAGGAGAGGAATGGGTAAGCATGTTCAAGGAAAAATCAAACTCTGGGCGACTACACCCCCCTAAATGTGCATCAGTGTCCGACTCTGAATTTGACTCAGAGGAGGAAAACTGATCACATTTAGCAAAAGTAGGAATATCAGAATCTATACAGGAGTCAGTAGAATAATCAGAATCAGGAAGATATATAATGTCACTGGAAAGAGGAGGTGAATCTTTAGAAACTTCATACATATCCCACCAAGCGGGATCAAGATTTGCATAGAGTGCAGCAAGTCGGGGTCTTGACTTTCTCTCTGGGAATTTGGCAGCCCAATGATCTTTTTTCCCATAGATAAAAAATACATTCTTTTTACCCTTTTCTGATCTTCTTTTAACAAACCTTTTATATTTGTGCTTTTTATAGGGCTTCTTGTGTCTGTACTTTCTAAACCTATGCTTTGATCTATGTTGATAGGGTTTGTTAGGATGATATCGAGATTCAGATGTATAAAAACCCTTTTTCTTTTTCTTACACTTGCAAGATTCAGAACCAAAATGGCCTCGATTATAAGCACTGCACCCCCAGTCTGGCATACCTGCTACGTCTTTACAAAAGGACACATAAAACATTTTCTGATGTCTTTTGAAATCTTTGCTCACTCGTCTTTCCAAACAGTGTTCTTGCCATGTTTCTAAGATGTGTGAATGAAGCTGGGCAAGTGACAAAGATCTAAGCTCCATCTTTTTATCTTTCAATGCCTGCTCAACAACATCAGGCACATGTCCTGGGTAACTTCTTAGATAGTGCTTTAAATAAGCAGGATTTCTAGATTTTCCTGAAGCAATTAACAATTTTTGCATATAACAAAAATATTCTTCAACTTTTCTCAAATCACATAATCTGGCAGACATATATAATGATGCAAGGTGGTCATAGTCTTCTCCCTCTTCTGGACCATAGAATTCTCTTCCTAGAGTAGATAGGATTTGCTCATCTGCATCGTTGGCAGCAAGCATTTCATTTCGAGTCTCTTGTGGCAACCATCGCCACCATTCATATGCTAAACTAGATAATCCAGCTATTAACTGGGTACCTAGCATTTGACCTGTGAGGTTATGATCCTGTTGCTTTTTATACAAAGTCCAGTGTATAAGCAACTGAATGACGTTCTTCACTTCTTCTCTTGATTGGCACTGTATATTCAAGACTGGTTTCTCTGGCATCTGGGAGATCAGATTATTCATAGAATTTATTCCAAAGCTATATATTATAAAGAAGTTGATGGGTGACGTGAGGGCGAGAATAACCTATATTATTTTTTGAAAGAAAATTATGAAGGGCTATTAAAAAGAGTTCGTCCCAAAGGAAGGGAACAACTATTTTGAAATTTCTTACAAATGAATCAAGGGGCCACAGACAAGAAATGCAACTCGTAGAAAATAAACATCTGACAGGGATTCATAGTTGAAGCAATCATTGGGAAATTTAGGTTCTGAGGATGATGACTTGGGTATTTTCCCTATTGAAATTGATGACTCTTTTATAATAGAAAACGAACACATTTTCGATGATGAAGATAACGAACATGAGGTATTTGGGGATGCCTCACTTCCAGTTTGTGTGCCAGAGAGTGCATGATGGATATGTTGTTCACAATGATCCTATGGCCTCTTCAATGGGAAAAGTCCAATTACAGTCACCTTCTGGTTATGAATGGAAATTGGACATCTTAACTAGAAGTGGTGAGTCTGTTGATTTCAAGACAGGAAGCTAGAGGTGCTCCTTCTCTACCTCCAATCAAATGAGGTATAGTAGGATTGGTTAACTAAGATATCAATTTTTTTATTACTCAATATGTTGGAGTTACTAACATTAAAACGATTTACATATCTGCAGCCAAAAATTCATGAATTGGTTCTCAACATTTTTTCTTGGAAGAAGATGGGCTCTGAAGAATGTTGTGCTCTTCTTCGGAAAGTGAACAAGCTTAGCCATGCTCTTTGTTGTGCAACCATTTTTGAAAATAACATTTCTATTCTAATGGAAAAGTTTGGAATTGTTGAATATGCATTTCTTGCATCTAGTATGTTTTACTTGTTGTCTGATAGGTAATGTAGAAAAGGACAACTTATAGTGGATCTCAGATACTCCAAAGAACAACTTATAGTGGATCTCAAATACTCCAAAGAAGCACTTCTAACAAGAACAAAAATTCTACTTAGAAAATTCAAACTTTTGGAATAAAACCTAAGCCAATGCGCTGGAAATAATAATGTTCATTTAAGAAAAAAAATGACTCAAATGAAGTGGGAGGTATTTTTGGAGACCGCATATAACATTATGCAGATGGATCTTGAAGGGTTGTGACATCTCAAATAAACGTTACAAAAAGTTTACATATTGAGGAAGTTGAGGCATGTTTTATAGGAGTTGCCGAATGAAAGAATTGTAGTTTTCCTTTAATAATGCGACGTTATAGGATTATTATGCATTTAAGCTATCCCTTGAAGGAGATGTGGAATGTGTGCATCCTTGTTGATGTGGAAGCAAGTGATACCATGTTGTGGATGAGTGGTATCGTTTCTCGATACTTGAAGTTGTTGTAATACATTGGCGATATGGTAATTTTTAGGGGCAAAATTTCTCCAGTTAGATATTTTTGGGCTTTTTTTTCAAAAAATAAATTCATTATTTGGTCATTTTGAGTCTCGAATATCGCCTATATTTACATAAAATATGTTTTTATTATAATATTCGCCAAAATTTAGGTGTTTCAGTAGTAAATTACATGTTTTATATTTAATATTTGCCTACCTATTTATAAACATGTTTTTTTCAATCCAAAATAATCGCCTAGAATACTATACTTAAGTATAATATTATAATTCTTAAAAAATACCTTGATTAGCGAAAATTGCATTTATGTATTTGTAAGAGAGGAAATTGGTAATGTAGATATCTGCTTAATTTAAAATGATGAATTCATGAAAAATGATAAAAAAATAATAAAAAATTCATGAAGATCAAAAAAGCTTGAATCCACCTCCTTGGATGAAAGCTATGTACCCTTCTAACATAGAGAACAATTACAAAGAGCTTAATATTATGGGTTATGGAAAGAATCCCAGTACATTAATTGTCCCTTTCCATTGAACCATAGGAAACGCAATTGGTAACTATGTGGTCAAACGAGCTACTAGAAAGTTCCTAGTGATGGCTTCTATGGAACCTACAGTATCATATAGTTGAATTTGAGAGCTTATTATCATTAACCTTTGTCAATGTAGGAGCTGGTTTTTGTGTACCAATTCCTCATTCCATTACACTCATGGTCGTGGTACATCCCTCGCATTCAGGATATGACATTAGTCCACAATTAATGATGGAAAATAACATTATGGAAATGTGGCAATCATGTAGGAAGGACCTTGGCATGCAGCAACAATCGAGGTATCTAAAAGGAAACACATATCACCCATATTAATTCACATGCAGAACAGATAGTTCCCTTGGAACATCATATAACATTAATTCTTTTATATAAATAATTAAAAATAAAATGTTACTTTTGACAATAGATCCTATCATAAACAATAACCAACGGCTGATCATAATATGTTTATTTCTGTACGTGTCTTTGTTAACATATATTAATTGGAAAATTCTAATTAATATATATGACCATTTATAATTTTTGATAACTTATGAATAGGAAATAACAATCTATGATAAATATCTTCATAACATTTTAAAGTTCATTTCTCAGCATATCTATCAATTATTTAATTATATTTAATATGACTAAATACAACATAAGACATGCTTAATTAAATATGGGATATTTAGACATGGGAGGCCCATAGGTCTAGCTAAGAGCCAAATGGCTTTGATACCATGTGTAGTGTCCCTCCCCGAACCTTGTGATTCCCATTCTATAATAACATCCACTTATTAATAAATAAGCATGACAATCAACCATTCCTTTGCATAATTAACAGTAATTAACAAATAAACAAAATGTCATGTAACATACACAACATATGTTATAGTTTATAAAAAGAAAACAAGTACAAATTCCAATTTTGACTAAATTGTAGTGATACTAAAAACACATCTTTACTTAAGAAATTTCATGAAGAATCTTAAAAACTGATATACTGCAATGTCATTTACATACATTATGGAAAGAAAAATACTTAATTCCTTGAACATTTGCTTGAATTGCTCCATGACTTTCCAACTGAAATAGACCATCCGATTTTCCTCCCAGCCATATCCAGGGAGAACTTATCCCCCTAGAACCCCTAAGCTACCTAAGCTCACATACAATACCCTATTGTAGGAATAGAGAGGCTACATACAATCTTAAAAGACAATATCACCACTGAGTTCTCACTCAACATGATAAACTATGCTATAATTTTAATGTAGTGAGCAAGAAATATCTCAGTAGCATCTTGATACTCTCTTAATTTTCCTCCCCAAACCCATGGGGGTCCTTCTTTATTTGTAGATTTTGAGAGGGATGACACCTCATCTCCTCATGCAAAAATAATTAAATTATTTAATTAAAAAATTATTCATTATTCATCACCTCCCTTAAGGTGTCACCTTTGCCATTTTTCCATAATTATTTATTTTATTAATTATGTAAGGGTGAAAACGTGAAGGTGCGATACAATTTTTTGAGAATGGGGTGTTTTTGGGTTATAATTTCCATTTTTTCGGTCTAGAAAAAAGTCAACATATTTTCTCGCCCGAGAGTTGTAATAGTTTTCGGGCTAGAATTTAACTAAGGTTAGCATTTTCTCGGCCTAAAGTTTAGTAATGGTTAGAAACTTTTTCGGGCGAGAATAGTTAAGTTTCTCGTCTAAGAGTATGGCCAAATTGTTCCTTTGAAACTTTCAGACAGACTTCTTGGCCGAGAGTTTAGATTCCTTTTAAACTCTCGCCCGAGAGTGTTTTTTGTATACAAACCACATACCGGCCCCGCCAGTCTGTGATTGTCTTTTTCGAAATACTTGAAGGGGCACGTGCCCAAAATGCATCTTTGTCGAAACCCTGAAGTAGGTCTTTGTTGAAACCCTTGGAGGGGCACACTCCCAACACACATCTCTGTATACAGACGTCTCTATATACACATGTCTTTGTATACACATGTCTCTATACACATGTCTTTGTTGAAACCCTTGGAGAGGTGTAAATTTTGGTGTTCAGTTCTCCGAGCTGCAATAAGTATATCACTGAAAGCAGGTCTTTGTCGAAACCCTTGGATAGGCACATGCCCAACACACGTCTCTGTACACAAGTCTTTTTCGAAACCCTCAGAGAGGTGTAAATTTTGGTGTTCAGTTCTCTGAGCTGCAATAAGCTCGTCCCGTAAAATAGGTGGAAATCAAGTCAGCGCGACATCAATCTGACACTTCTGAAACCCCATTAGTGAACTCCTTGGAATCACCCCTAGCTTATATTTTAAAAGATATGCATTCAACATATTAATTATTTTCCTTCAGGTAGACCTGTAACTATGCTCAAAACATCCTCAATTAGAGTGATAACCACCCCCTTTACCAGTGTCATGCATTCTTCTTCAATGACTTCCTCATATACCCACGCTCTCCTTGCTCGCCTGACTTAACCCTCCTTCATCCTAGAAGTGGAAGAACATGCTTGATAGGTCTAGTTTATCCTAGAGTCGATCCCAAGAGTCGATGTCGATGCAGTCAATGCCAAGAATAACATAGATGTTGGTACTCAATGACGAAGCTATGGACACAAAAGCAAATGTGGCAGTTTAAGTGCTTGATTCAGAGCCAGTTTAATTATCAATCCACCCCATCCAACCTCTTGTGTCTGGTTTCCTTATAGAAATGCCTCATGGCCCTTGCTAACTCTGTAAAATCGTTTTGCTTTGGGCACCTTTGCCTGCTATCTCAAATCACTATTGGTGGTTTTTTATTTGGACTTTTACAGGGTCATGTTTGCTTGTAAATCCCTGCATTAAATCTTTGTCCAATAAATCTTAGGGGGTGGGTTTGAATATTTCCCTATGTAAGCCAAGGTCATTATATTAAATGTCTTTTTTTCCTATAGGGTTTGATGATAGAAATTATAATTATTTTGTGTCATAATAGGTACATATGTTTATCAAATTTAGAGATGTCAGTGTAGTTATAAAAGTTTGACTGTTTCCCTTTGAATGGAAAATTATTGTTTTCAATATAGCTTGAGAAAAGGTTGAACTTCTAAAGAAACATCTATCAAGCATACAATCATTGATTCCATGAATGATTTTAATGAGATTGTTTTATTGCTCACCTCTTTAAAATTCGAATTCCATTAAGTGGCATCTTCCCATTATAGTTATACCCCTATGTCATTGCAAATTGGTTTATATACTAAAATTCAAATTGTATATATGTATATATGATTTATTGGTTTGTATACTAAAATTCAAATTGTATATATGTATATATGATTTATTGGTTTGTGCTTAAATACTAGATAATATCAATGGGTATTGTGTATTTGGTTGTGGGTGAAGGCATCTACCTTAGCTTGAACAACCCAGATTAAAAGGTGTGATCATGTGTGGTATATCTCATCCATTGTTGTCGATACGCCTTTGACTATTCACAGTGCTAGTACCTTAATACGAACAAATCATATTAAAGGTTGTGAACATGTACGATACATATGGATCATTGGTGTGTGTAATTCTTTTATAATATCCCATGCTAGTACCTTAGGATGAATGAACTAGATTAAAGTCTATGAATTTGTGCAATATATCTACATTGTTGGCACATGTACCCCTTTGGCTATCCCCAACACTAGTACATTAGTGCAAACAACCCATATTAAAAGTTGTGCACATTAGCGATACATTTGGATCGTTGGTGTGGGAACCCCTTTTATTATCTTCACGTGGGTGACTAGATGACCATGCTTTAGGAATGCTACCAGTATGAACTCTTACTATGTTTATGTTGAAGGAATTCTTAAGCTAAATGGACTGATAGGATAAGAAACAACGCAACTACCTTCCTCTTAACCCTCTTTAAAGAAGCTGCAAATTGTTCACTAGTAGAAAGACATGAATCACGATCATATTGAATCCAAAAGAACTTGACTAGGTTTTAGAACTCTTCATCGTCCAAGTGTTATTCTACTATTCTCTTGTTGGAATTGCTCCAATTTGTCCTTGTATTCTTGCATTTTCCTACTAATTTTCTATTTTTATTCTTGTATATCTATTAATTCTAGAGTTTGGACGTGTTCAATATCAGGGACCTTGAGATTCTTCTTCAGAAACTGAATCTCTATGTCTTTTTCCTTAATTAGCGATTGGATAGGTGTTGGATTATTTTGATCCACACCTAATTCCACCACCTTTGGGATCTTGTGCCTAGAAAAATGAATGCAATAAGAATCAAACCTTTTTGTGATATATTATAAGGTAAACAATATGTGAGTAAAAAATGTAGGAAAAAGATAAGGTTCCAATTATTATCCATATATTTTAATCTTTGCGTGTTCCTCAAACATGTACTAGTATCCATGTGCAGCTGACGAACTAGGAGAGTCTTCTGAAGGTGTGTTGTCGCTGATGTTCCATGCATAACACTTAGTCATGGTTCAGAGTGGATGGTATCCCCTATGCTTCATGATTGTTTCTCAATTTTCTTCCTCCTCTTCTTGTGTCCAATTATGATTGTTGGTAGAGATGAGAAGCAACAGAATGAACCTGAGACCTATCCAATATAACTTCATTTTTTCCATCCTAGCAATATATAAAGAAGATATAAAGAGTGCCTTTTTTCAGGTTAGAGGGGGAGTGTACTTCCATAAGTCGAAATTTGTCAGAAATATCATCCCACCTAGCAGTGTTAAGTTGCATGATCTTTCTTGTGTTTTCCATTGATGCTATCTCTTTGAAGTGGTCAATGGAAGCTTTTGGACCTTTGCATGCATCAATTCATACCACATACAATATTCATATTTTAACATAGATTTCTTATTTTTTCTATGAAAGTAGGGCCAATCTTTTGGGATATGTTGTTTTTAGATTTTCAAATAAAGTTGCAATGTCAATATGCATGGAGGGAGCGACTTGTTGAAGACCCTACAAAAGTTTATTAAAAAATATATATGATGAAGTAATGATATTTCAATAAGGGCAACTAGTGTAAACGTTATTGTTGATGAGTATTTAACTATATCTAAAAGTTTCAAATGGCATATCCTTTTAGGCTATTTTGTGGATCAAAATTCACTATGGTGTGTTATTAAATCTTTGATAAAGAAAATTTTGCAAGTACATATGGATTGGATTATTAAAGTAAATTCTTATATTTTGATTAATGGTTTTTTTTAGAAGATTGTCATTATGTTGAAATGGTTCTTTGTATGGTTATTTTTAATGTTTTTTTAGAAGATTGTCATTATGTTGAAGTGGTTGCTTGTAGTCTTGAGATATGTCGCAATGCTTTAGTTATTTATTAGAATGGAATGCAACTTTCTCTATGAATGATGTTGCACAACTTTATTGTTTGATTTAGACAGAATTCCCAAGCCTATCATTAGAATTCGAGGAATTCCTAAAATGCATGTCTTCTCCCAAGGGAAGTTTCTTTTCCCTTAGCCGCATAGATTTGTTAACTTTTACCTACGAAAGCAAGTTTGACTCAAGGTTAATCTATCCAAGGACCTTAAAGAATTTGTTTGTATATGTGTCAAGCGAAACTTATTTAGACACAAGGGTAGGTATATTAAATTTTTGAATGCTTTCTCTAGCTGCCAAAGCTCATATCATAAAATCATGGATTTTCCCATTGATGACCAAATCCAAAGCTTTATAAACTCAATTGATGGATGCTCTAAAGTCTCAAGACTAAAAGGACTCACCCACTAGTGATGGAGAACGATGGGTTAAACTTGTTAAAAAGTGAAATAAATCCCCATTAGCTACAAAGATGCCACCAAACAAGAATCTTATTTATATACCTTCCAAGATTAAGACCTCAATCATGGATAATGAGCCCCCTCACTCCTCTAAGGCCACCTCAACACCTAGGGGGAATATGGCATAGTATTCACCTCTAATTCTAAACCATACATCCATTGGCGAGCCTAAGTACATATTGAATAAACTCTAAATGGGTCCCCCATATGCATGGATTATGTGTGCAATGGCTTAGAAGATTACTATTTTGTCATACTCCTAAAGTGAGATGATGGGAATCAAAGGAAAACCAATGAATTTGATTGAACATTCTATGTGAAGTGTGCATTACGGATGTTAGGGGCCTTCCAGATCCTTATTGAAAAACCCAATGTAGAGAATTCATTTAGTGATTTCAAATCTAATTGTCCTTTGTTTACATGAGGTTAAAATAGTTTTTTTTAAGAACAACTCTTTATGTTTTTTGTTCAAGTGTTACCTATTTTATACTAATAACGTAGACAATAGAGGTAGATTTGCTACTATTTCTTCCCGAAGGCTTTTTGTCCATGTAATCAATCATGAGTTTGATCTAACACACCATATGGTGTGGATGTTGCTCAATATAGAAAGGAAAATGCTTGGCATTGCCAATATTTATGCTTCAAATGATGTTGATGAGAGGGTTCCTTTCAAGGACTCGGTCATAACAAACTTCTATAAGATAATTGGTTAATATGTGGGGATTTCAATAATGTGGACACCTAGAATGATAAAAAATAATTAACCACATTTTAATTCTCCCAAGGGAGGGAATCATACCTGGAATGGCCTAAAGGATATGCTTACTACATATATGATCCCAATATGTTTCGAAGGCATGAATCTATTGATATGTGGTTCACTTGTTTGGACTATAAGAAGGCAAATATAGAGTGTTGAAAATGTTATAATTCATTTTTCTTTAGCTATGGAGGAGGTAGGTTGATGTGAGTGTTGGGGAAACCTATGATAACCTCTAACCATCAACCCATTTGTGTTATCCATTTCATGGGTGGGGGAGGGGGGGGTCATAATATGAAAATGCAAAGGACAAGACATACTCTTAATGCATCTCACTTAGAGCATCTAGCATATATCCAAGCCGTCAATACGATTCTAAAATCACTACCCAAGTGAAGGGGAAATTTTGGTTGGATCCCCTGTCAGAATGATGAAAATAGTTAAGGATTTCCCTTCATGCATTGCTTTGGTAGGTAGATTGCGACAATTAGGTGTAAGCACTATAATTATATTAGAGAAGTGTTGGAGGAACTATACCAAATTTTATAGTTATCTCCATATGATGAACCCCTCCAGTATCGAGCTTCTAATCTTAGGTATTCCTGAAAGTGGATAAGATTTGTTGAGAATGCAATACCCAAATTCATTCACAATTTCACTAGATCAAGATTACAGACGATTCACTATTTTTTTTTTGTGAACATCTTCTAAAATTTGAGAGCATGATGAGATTAGTAATATTCAATTTCATAAGCTGAGATCATACTGTTTCCTTTGCATAATGTTGCTGCCATATATCCATATCAAATTTCCTTGCATGATCTTTACTCTTTCCATGGATGGAAACTTGCATTTTGGAGGATAAATCACCATGGGATGGCCTTCCTAGATGGAATTGATGGAGCTCATTCAGATCTCAATATCCACTTGAGAAATTCATCAAGCACATGGAATCCATTTCCTTATTGGTTATCAAGACATTTGATCTAGGAAGGAGTGAAATCAATCTTTGAATAATATATAATACAAAAGTTTATAGGAATTTCCCCTAGCCCAAGGACCATAAAGATGTGGATAGTAGAAATGTGACTTCACAAGATCAAGAGAAAGGTAAATTTATTTTCCTATGGCAAAGGATGTTTTTCTTTCTTATTTCAAAATAATGAGGATAAAAAATCGATTTTTCATTTTGTATCATACTTCATGGAAATTGGGGTATTTTCTTATCTAGTTGGTCCTTAGACTTAAACATGAACATGAGATCACAATAGCCCTTGTTTGGGCCACACTGTCCCATATTAATGTTGTAGGAATACCTTCAAAGCAATTGGGAATAATATGAGTTGATACATTGATTGAATCTAATAAAAAGGAAGAGAATATGCATAAAAGTGGATTTGGAAAAAGGCCTCCAAGGAGCATTCCAACTGAGTATGGATAGCTAGAGTGACCTACATGCATTATATTATGATAATATTCTCATCAAATGCAACTCATGTCATGAGTACACATGTTTTACTAAAGAATTATTGGGCATAAGAGGAATCCCCCCCTCCTTCCCCCACACCAAAAAAAGTATCCCAGATATCCCACCAATTAGGAACAACATATCCCATTTAACTGTAACTAGGTGAAGTGGGGCTATAAATTGGGGATGTCGGGCTATAGCTTGTTGAAGTGGGATTGTAGCTTGGTGATATGGGACTATAGCTTGGTGATGTGGGAGAATAAGAAGGACTTGTGGGTAAATATGCTTGAGAAGTAGGACTATATCCATGAGAGCTTGGACTATATGAAGGAGAAGTAGGACTATATCCTGGAGATGTAGGGTTGTATCCTGGAGATGTGCGACTATAACCAGGTGAGCTTAGAATACTGGGACTAAGCAAATAGCTTGGTGACATCATGGAATCATGGTGGGGTGTCCCTGTGATAGGATACCGAGTTTGTGACATTCCAAAGTCTACACCTTCCATATAACTGGGTAATTGGAGTTCAATAGCCTGTTTCAACATTTGGTCATTCAAATACAAGGCACAATCACCTATACCAATAGGATCCAATTGGCCAAGAATAATGTTTTCTGTAATACCCCTAAGTGGGTCACGTTCAACAAACACAACAACATCCAAAATGATATCCACAATCTCCTCAAATGAACATCTCATCATTGGTGGCCCCGTGTCATTGCGATTTATACCATGTCGAGTAATAGCCATCAAATGACCTCGATATGTCATTGTGTCACATAGAATAGCTAAATTCCTGTAGTTCACATATGACCCGTCAAAAGATATCACAACTCGAAGCTCATCAAGAAGAGCTTTCCTCACAACCTCTGTTCCAAGCACTTCAATCACCTCAATCAAGTGATTACTTGTTGTCCTAGTCGCATCTACATCTTCATAGCACATGGCATCTAACATATTGACACCTCCAGTATCTAGCATTCATTCTATCTCAGGCTTGAATCCATCATTCTCATCAAACTTGTTGATTTTTTCTAGACTTGCTAAACAGTTTATTAATATCTGGAATTCCCCTAAGAGCCATTTTTGTAAGCATGTTACTTTCAATTTTCTTTAAAAAGACATCATCTTAAGAATTTTGGTCTTTCCCTTCCCCTTTAGGACCCTCTTCATTCATCATATGTATATGTAGAACAAGCTTTTCTACATTATCATCATTAAAAATTCATGTCAAATCATCATCAAACACGAGGTTGATTTTTTTCTGCAATGTCTTCCATACTTAGCTTTTTATCAACCATCATCTCTCTGTTCAATTCTATACGGAGCAACCACAGAGATATTTTTCTGGAGAAATATCCTCGTCTGGCATTTCATATTATGATTTCACAAAGTCAATATCCTCCTATATGATAATACTCATTGGATCAGGATCATACCAAACTTTAGTAGCCTCTATAACACTTCGCAAAGTTGTGCACTCTAAAGTACACTACACATTCTTTTCTTTTTCCTTTGTCTTGTTGACCTCAGGTTTTAGATACATAGATAGTGATAGTGTTTTTATGTTCTTTGCAACATTTATTATTTCCCTAAGCCTTGGGATGCCGAGAGTAACATTATTGGCACTGAGACCAACATAATGGAAGGTATTCAGAGTCATCTATGTAGTTGTCTCACCAATAGACTACGCTGCAACACAACCAATCATCTCACCTGGAGATACTAAGGACTACAAGAAACGAGATTCAATCTCACCAACTACCCATTCAAATGCTTCCCTTGTGAGGTGGTACTCCTTCAGTACACGTTTACTAGAAAATGTACTTTGAAGCAGGATGTTGAAAAAGAGAGCGTCATTTTTTTGTGCCTCAATACTCATGAGGGAATCACCGGGAACAACCTTAAGTATTTCCTGAATCTTGTCAATTGCTTCTACAATCTCCATGGTATGCATATCTGATTGATTTCTCGCATCAATTTTGAATGTCTTCTGGCCATTCTAGATGAGCCTCTTAAGGTTTATAGGCAGAGGCCACGAGTTATCGCCATTAGGTGCAATCCCCATACCTATCTGTTGTCTATCTGACTCTAGTTTCTGCACTTATGCATCAAAAACATTCGGGAACTCTCGGGTTGTTTTCAAATCTTTGACATGTTTTGGTAACATGTAACTCAGATTCCAATTTTCTTGATCAAGCTCATATTTATATACATTTTCAATCTCCTTCCTTTTCATCTTCAGAGAATCAAGCTTTTGTGACTCAATCCAAATAACATCCATGCCATCTTCACCATATAGAAACTAAATAACATCATCAAGCGAGTTCCTGACAGTCCCATCATATTTAACCATGATATCATATTTAACCACTATAGGCACCATAAGAATATTTTCATTGCATTTGAGGGTATGCACATGGTCTAGTTAATTTACTGTGGTAAGAATGCCAATATTATCATGGGAAATGTGTTTCCTCTTAGATCTATTCCTAATGGAGCCTTCGTTTGCAATGTGGAGCAACATGTCGGGGACCGTGGTTCATTGTCTATAGCTTTAGTAGACTTCATTATCGTCGTTAGTCACAACCTTGATAACGGAACTAGCGGTTTAGTTTTTTTTTCTTTGTACATTTTCAATTGCTTGCACTGCCTCTTTTCAATGGATGATTTTGAATTCTAGTTTCCTGAGCAACAAAACTATCGACCTCTTCAATGTGTGGAAATGCATATATGCCCAAAATATATTTAAAGTAGCTACCCCCGGAAGTGTTTTGCTTAGTGACATCTCTAGGAATGATGAGCCCAAAGTGATTTCCTTTCTTTTGATCTACAAAATTGTCCTTTTTACCCATTTCTTCATCATCCATTTTGATATTTGCAAAGGATTAGGGTTGGTGTAATAGTTTATGTTACTTGTGCTTTCAAT
The DNA here is from genome assembly GCA_027924585.1 of Larix kaempferi. Taxonomy (NCBI): domain Eukaryota; kingdom Viridiplantae; phylum Streptophyta; class Pinopsida; order Pinales; family Pinaceae; genus Larix; species Larix kaempferi. Next base: position 54,739,818 of record BSBM01000001.1, read on the forward strand.
GATATTTCTGAAGAGTTCTCTAGTAGTGTCTCCACCAACATCCTAGATTTCTCGAGCTCTTTCTTTTGGTTGAAATATTCTTGACAACTTTTTATATCAACCATGGGGATAACCTATATTCTCTTGCACCCTTCTTGTGCTGCCCAAAAGCCACCATTCCTTCATTGTTTTGTACCCTTCTTGTGATGTCCAGAATTCACCATTCGTGTGCTACCCACAAAGCCATCTATTGCAACACTATTTTTTCACCGCTGAAATAACTTACCCTGTTGATGTATATGTAACTTCGGAATGTATTTCACTTATATATTTATTGTACTCCTATAGAGATGTATTATTCCTCTATACGGAAGTGTTGTCATTTGTATTGACAAGTGTTGCAAGTGTGTTAACTTGACGATGGGTTATTAGACCACCTTGTAAGGGGTCGACCCGATATAATGTAATATGAAGTTATTGTACCTAGCTAGACAAGTCGGCCCCATAAGGTTATTAGGCAAACAGGACAAGTATAAATAGAGATCGGGAGATCTCTATTTGGATCACTTCAGAACTCACACTTCCTTCACTCGGAAAGTGGCGCACATGTGAGGAGGAGGATCAGCTGCTAAGAGGAGTCTATCTCTTGTACTTTGGTTTTACTTTGGTTGTGCTATTTCTCTATCTATCTCTGAGGAAGTTGTGGGGTTTTTCACCTTAGGGTTTTCCCCACGGAAACTCTATGTGTCTATTGTCTCTCATGATTTTGCTTCTTGTGATGATTGACATGCTTGTTATGATTGATATGCATTGATATACTATACATGTTATTCTCTCAATAAAGATCCTAGAGTATTGTGAAATAATGCTCACAATTTAACATGGTATTAGAGCTAACCTGAGAAGAAGACATTGTGTAGTGACGAAAACTAGGGTTTCTTGCTTATTGGGTTTCTCTCCATAGATTTTGGAAAAGTAGTATAGTAAATTGACTATACTCATCAAGGAGAATCTATCTTTCCAATCAGAATTCAATTCTAAGCATTTTACAATTTGGCCCTAAACATTAGGGTTTCCACAAAAATAGGAATTTCTGAAATTTGAAGACATAGCTGGAAGCTCCTTGGAAAAATTGAATTTTAGAGCTTTGGATCAATATTTTTGGCTGGGTAAATCTCCAGGAAATTGAATCCCTAATTTAGGGTCCTCCTAAGTGAACCCGGGAAGACTAAAAGGAATTTCTGAAGGGTGAAGCTTTGCAGATCTCAAATTATGAATACACCAAGCTGATCAGATCATCAAGGCGCATCTTTCTATTCTTTCAGAAAGTTGAAATTCACTTTTTGAATTTTTAGGGTTTTTCCGATAAACCCTAATCCGGGACCAGATCCAGTTTTCAGCAAAGCAAGTGGTAAGTCCTAAATCTCTTGTATTTCCATTTGAAGTACTCTTTAAGATGTCTTACCACACCAAGCTTGAGGATAAGCTTGAAGGGGCTGATAACTTCCAAGCCTTGAGTATAGGATTGGGTTAATCCTAGAAGAAAATGAATTGGACTCCTACATTAGCTCTGAGGTCCCTATCCCAGAGGATGAAGAGGCTAAGGTATTGCATAAGAAGAACTTGGTCAAGGCAAAGAGAATCATTGCTAATTCCATCAAAGACCATCTCATACCACATGTGTCATCTCTGAAGACACCCAAGGAGATGTTTGACTCCCTGACCAAGTTATTTGAAGGGAAGAATATAAAACGGAAGATGAGTTTGCGGAATCAATTGAAATGGGTCAAGATGTTGAATGGAGAGACCATTCAATCTTACTTCTCCAAGGTCTCTCAGATCAAGGAACAACTTGAAGTTGTGGATGAAGTAGTGGACAATGGTGAAGTTGTCATGACCACTCTGAATGGCCTACCTAGGTCATGGGACTCCTTTATTCAAGGGATCTATGAAAGAAATAAATTGATCTCCTTCAGTAGACTATGGGAGGAATGTTCTCAAGAAGAAGCAAGGCTTGTGGAATGAGAAGAGAATATGGGGAATGAAGATCAAGCTCTCACAACACACACCAAGAAAGGCAAGTTCAAGAGGGACCCATCCCATCACAAGAAAAAATCTTCTCATCCATATCACAAAGAAAAGAAAGATCTGAGGTGCTTCAATTGCAATTGGAAAGGACATTTTTCCTCAGAATGTCCCAAGAAAAGGAAAGAAGATACCAACAACTTCAACAAGAAGAAAAAGAACAACAAAAGAAGATATCATGCTCATGCTACTGAGGATGATGAACCTCCCAGGAAGAAAGCTAGAATAGAAAGTGATGATGACTCATCAAGCAAAGAAGAGTATGTTCTAATCTCTGCTCTCATAGGTACTATCTCTCATGGTTGTAATAATTGGTTTATTGACAGTGGTGCTTCCAAACACATCACTGGGTTTAAAGAATCTTTTGTAAATCTATCTGAACATGAATCACCCCATAAAGTAAAACTTGGGGATGACTATCAATACCCTATCAAAGGAAGTGGTGAAGCCTCCTACAACCTAGACTCTGGAAAGTCTTTGAAGATGAAAGAAGTTCTTTATGTAACCGGGCTCAAGAAAAACCTACTCTCCATATCTGCATTAGATGCAAAAGGTATGAGGGTTGCATTTGTGGATGGCCAAGTTCTAATGTGGCCAAAGGGAAAGACCATATATGATGCAGTGGTGATTGGAGAGTAAGAGGGAGGATTGTACAAATTGAAGGGACAACCTGAACATGCCATGGTGCATGATTCCATGGAGCCAAGTGAACTTTGGCATAGAAGACTTGCACATATGAACTACAGAGCATTACCAATTGCAAGTAGAGTTGTAGAAGGTCTTCCTGAAATCAAGACCAAGCATGAAGGTGTTTGCAAAGGATGTGCAAAAGGAAAGAACATAAACAAGGAATTTCCAAGTAGTGAAAGCAAGGCAAAAAATATCTTGGAAATTATCCACTCCGATGTATGTGGTCTGATGTCATCCAGTTCTCTGAGTGGGTATGTTTACTATGTCTCTTTCATTGATGAATTCTCCAGGAAGACTTGGGTTTACTTCTTGAAGAACAAAGATGAAGTGTTTTATAAGTTCAAGGAATTCAAAACCTTGATGGAGAACCAAACTGATAAGAAGATCAAGACTTTCAGATCCGACAATGGTGGAGAATTCACTTCAGGTGAATTCAAGAAACTATGCAGTGATTTAGGGATTAAGAGGGAGTTGACTGCTCCTTACAATCCACAACAAAATGGAGTTGCAGAAAGAAAGAATAGAACAATCATGGAAGCAGCACAGGAAATGCTGCATGACCAGGATCTACCTATGCATCTATGAGCAGAAGCAGCTAGGACAGCTGTATATGTGTAGAACAGAACACCCCACAAGATATTGGACAACAAGACACCAGAAGAGGTCTTCTCTGGTAAGAAGCCTGAAGTCAACCATCTCATAATATTTGGTTGTCCAGTATATACTCATGTCCCAACGGAAAAGAGGACTAAGCTAGATCCTTCAGGAAAGAAGGGTATCTTTGTGTGTTACAGTGAAAGCTCGAAGGCTTACAAAATATACTTTCCAAGGTTCAAGAAGATTGATGTCAGCAGGGATGTAACATTTGATAAAAACTCAGCATTCATCAAATCAAGGAAGACACCTGTTGAGGTTTATGAAGAAACTAAGGAAACTAGATTTCAAGACACTACCATGACTGAAGCAATTCTAGATATTGATCATGAAATTGAAGATCTACAACAACCTGTAGATCCACCCCATAAGAACAACTCTCACAAGAGGAAACCTGCATGGGCTAGAGAGCTCATACAAGATGCAGAAAGATATGGCATTCCAGAAGAAGAACACAAAGCAAAGAAGAGAACCAGATCACATACCAGCTATGTTGCTTTACTCTGTGATATCATGAACAAAGAACCTTCCAGTTATGAAGAAGCAGTGGAAAAGAAAGAATGGAAGGATGTCATGGTCGAAGAATAGTAATCAATAATGAAGAATGATGTTTGGGATGTTGTCCCAAGACCTGAAGGGAAGTTTGTTGTGACTTCCAAGTGGATCTACAAGATCAAGCATGCTACAGATGACAGCATAGAGAAATATAAGGCAAGATTCGTAGCTCGTGGTTTCTCTCAGAAAGAGGGAATAGATTATGAAGATTTTTTTTATCTTGTAGCCAGGTACACTTCCATCAAATCAATACTTTCCCTAGATGCAATGATGAAATGGAAGATACACCAGATGGATGTCAAGACTGCTTTCTTGAATGGTGTAGTTGAAGAGGAAGTGTATGTGGAGCAGCCACTCGGTTTTGAAACACATGACAGGGAGTCATATGTGTGCAGATTGAAGAAAGCCTTGTATGGATTGAAGCAAGCTCCCAGGACTTGGTATGGTAGGATGGACAGTTTCCTATCTAGTTTGGGCTTTACTAAGAGTAAAGCAGATTCCAACCTTTACTACAAGGTTGAGGAAGGAAATCCTGTGATACTACTTCTATATGTGGATGACCTATTTGTAACAAAATATGATAGACTAATTGCCGATACAAAGAGGAAGCTTGCTGCCGAATTCGATATGAAGGACTTGGGGATGATGCACTATTTTCTAGGTACGGAGGTGTGGTAGAGTGCATATGGGATCTTCCTTGGACAAGGGAAGTATACAGTAGATATCCTAAAGAGGTTTGGGATGATGGATTGCAAGGCCATGGCCACACCTATGGCATCGAACCTGAAGCTTCTGTGTGATGCTTCATCAGAGCTAGTTGATGTCTCTATGTATCGTCAGATGATTGGGTCCTTGATGTACCTGACCACGAGACCAGATATTTGCTTTGCGGTGCACATTGAGCCAGTTCCTGACGGATATGAGGAGTGTTCACCTAGTTACTGTAAAGCATATTGTGAGGTACCTAAAGGGTATAGTTGATTATGGGCTCAAGTATGATGCGAATCAAAAGTTTAACCTGCAGGGTTATGTTGATTCAGATTGGGCAGGAAGTGCTGCAAATAGGAAGAGCACATCTGGGTGCTGCTTTAGTATGGGATCGGGTGTGATCTCCTGGTTTAGCAGGAAGCAGTCCTACGTAGCATTGAGTACAGCCAAGGCAGAGTATGTTGCATCCTGTTCGGCTAGTTGTGAGGCAGTATGGATTCGGAAGCTACTGTCTGATTTATTTGATCTCCTGTTGGATGCTACTGGTATCTTATGTGATAAATAGAGTTGTGTGAAGCTATCTGAGAACCCAGTGTTCCACGACAGGTTGAAACACATTGACATCAAATATCACTATATTAGGGATATGGTGCAGATAGGAGCAGTGAAGCTCCTGTATGTTGCAATGGATGAGTAGATTGCAGATGTGCTGATGAAGCCACTAGCCAGAGTGAAGTTCGAGTACTTCAGAGAGAGGCTTGGTTTTCTTCAGATTGACGACACTTCGAGGAAGAAGTGATGGAGACATTTTCTGAAGCCATTCCAAGCATGTTGGAAGGAGGATCCTTCACATGGCTGTGGATGTAAGCGCTGGATGATGAGCATCAGGACAATGCTCCAGTTACTGATCTATATATGCATCAGGATGATGCTGGATATGATTAGTTGGATCATTTATATGTCTGTATGCATCATGTTGGATGCTGGATATGATCAGCTGGATCATTTATATGTATATGTATGTACGCATCATGCTGGATGTTGGATATGATCAGTTGGATCATTTATATGTATATGTGTATATGCATCATGTTGGATGCTTGGACCATGTATCTATATATGTATCAGGTGGATACTGTGTATGATCAAGTAGATCATGTATGTTGATATATATTAGGTGGATACATTGTGTGGATCATGTATCTATGTATGTATCAGGTGGATACATTGTATGATCAGGTGGATCATGTATGGTGATATGTATCAGGTAGATACTTGGTATGCATCAGGTGGATGCATTGGATGATCAGTATGATCATGAGCATCAGTATGATGCTTCGTGCAATGATAATCAGTTAGATCATGAGTATCGGGTTGATACTTGGAGGTCAAAGATGATATGTGGCAAGTTGTGCAAATAGCATGTAATCAGTCCTCAGAAATCCGATAGGTTGAGCTGTGTGCTCGTAATCAGTCCTGGGATGAGGTATTTCTATGTAGTATGTAATCAGTCCTCAGAGATCCAATAGGTTGAGCTGTGTGCTCGTAATTAGTCCTGGGATGAGGTATTACTACGGAGACATGTAATAAGTCCTGGAGATCTGATAGGTTGAGCTGTGTGCTTGTAATAAGTCTTGGGATGCTCTTTAGAGATCTTGCCAGTCATAATGCGGCACATAAATGTTCTTGGTATGCTCTTTAAAGGTATTGTCTATTCACATGTAATCATTCCTAGAGATCCGATAGGTTGAGCTGTGTGCTCCTAATAATTCCTGGGATGCTCTTTAGAGATCTTGCCGGTCATGTTGCAGCACATAAATGTTCCTGGGATGCTCTTTAAAGGTATTGTGAAGGGGATGCACGTAATCAGTCCTAGGATATCTTATCAGTCGTGCTTAGGCACATAAATGTTCCTGGGATGCTCTTGTCAGGTATTGCATCAACACATAAAATTAGTCCTGAGAGACCACCTCTATCTGACTGTTCGCACAGATGATGAAAACCTCCAAGTAGTGGGCCTACATCCAATATGAAAAAGGACTGGCTTTGCAGAACTTCCTATGACGGGTAGATTTAGAGATTGGTTGAGATAGCAGTAGCAGTGATGATGACGATGATTCAAGGATGATGCATCGATGATGACGATCCAGAGAAGAAGACTTGTGCTAGTAGATCTGTGTCGAGAAATACCTTCCTAGTTAAGATGGAGTGTTGATGTATATGTAACTTCGGAATGTATTTCACTTATATATTTATTGTACTCCTATAGAGATGTATTATTCCTCTATACGGAAGTGTTGTCATTTGTATTGACAAGTCTCACAAGTATGTTAACTTGTCGATGGGTTATTAGACCACCTTGTAAGGGGTCAGCCCAATATAATGTAATATGAAGTTATTGTACCTAGCTAGACAAGTCAGCCCCATAAGGTTATTGGGAAAACAGGACAAGTATAAATAGAGATTAGGAGATCTCTATTTGGATCACTTCAGAACTCACACTTCCTTCACTCGGAAAGTGGCCCTCATGTGAGGAGGAGGATCAACTACTAAGAGGAGTCTATCTCTTATAATTTGGTTGTACTTTGGTTGTGCTATTTCTCTATCTATCTCTGAGGAAGTCATGGGTTTTTTCACCTTAGGGTTTTCCCCACAGAAACTCTGTGTGTCTATTGTCTCTCATGCTTTTGCTTCTTGTGATGATTGACATGCTTGTTATGATTGATATGCATTGATATACTGTACATGTTATTCTCTCAGTAAAGATCCTAGAGTATTGTGAATTAATGCTCAAAATTTAACATACCCATGCATGGTTCCTGCAATACATAAAACCATGGAAAAGATAAATTTTTTGAATGCATTTTTTGACAGTTGCAGGGTTTGTTTCTTTGATAAATGGACGATTCTTCTGGAGTAGCATAGGTTTTTTCTTGATAAATTTGTTTCCAATAAAAAACAGTAAAATGTTGTAAGCATTGGCATGTTTGACATGTTTTTTATTTCATCAAATGGGTTTCACGCTGAAACAAAGGGCTATCAGGTTTCCAGTGACTAGGCAATAAGTCCATATATGAGGCATAGTTGCATTAGCTATATGTGCTTTGATTGTTAATACTTCTTTTGAAGTTGTATTTTCGTGTTATTATTATTTTTTTCTTGGGAAGTGATTTGGGAAATATGTTCAAATATAATAATGGGTTTTTCTCAAGGTTCAATTACATGGGAGCATGAGTCAGAATTTGAGGTTTTAGTGTAAATCCTTGGTGAAGACTCCAGCCTCTATCGGTCCCATGTGATTGTTACCTTGTTGAAGTTGCAATCTACCCATTAATATTTTATAAAAGACTTATAATGCACTTTTTTCTACTCCAACAGTTGTGTAGATTCTTCATTGTACCTGTGGCTATATCTATGCAAAATTAAAAGGATAGAATTTTGGTTAGAGGCCATGTCTAGAGACAAATATGAAGTTCTTGGATTCCTTTGGGAAAAGAACGCACTTGTTTTCTAGGCATCTCACAATCAATTTTATAAAAATGCATCAAAGAAAATACCTTTCTCACAACAGATTCCCTATTGCCAATAGCATTACTACTTTTGTATTTTTTTTAAAGGCTTATTGGAAAATTCTTAAATTTCTTGATAATACGATTTTTATGACAACAACTTCAGCCTCACGACCTTGAAAATTGTCCACTCATTTCATCACCATTGAAATAAGCATTATATGGGGATGTGACTGACAAGTTCATTCGAAATGTTGAGTATGGCATGATGTTGATACACTTTTTGTCTGTTTTTTGACAAAAAGTATGGCATGTTGAGTAAAATTGCATAGAGTTAACCATTGTCTTATGATTCCATAGAGTTAACTTAATCCATTTTATTCTTAATAAGGACACATGGATCATATAGGGACATCTAGACATGTTCATAGTGGTAGCCAAAATCAAAGATGCCATTTAGATGGGTGTATTGGACGCACCATAGGTCCACTATCAAGTGCATTCGACTGTTAACTTCAACATGTTCAAATTTGACATTCTTTTAAATTTGTGGATGATATTTTTTTACACACTTTTCTAAGATCCTGTCTTGCATAGATAGTGGATTTGAACATGGAAGACGCACTTCTGATGGGTTTATTGGATACATGCCACCCATAGGTACATTCTAATGATATTTATCATTTTTTAGTACAAGTTAAATACAATTAACTTTTTAAAAATGTTACATGCATATGACTTGATTATTTTTGTGCACATGCATTCAGTGACTTACTCTGCTGATATGCCTCCCACAAGCAGGGAAACGCAAGATTTACATGGTAAAGGTGAAATCCAAGTTCATAAATCTGGTTTGACATGTGTGTTTAATTTGTGAAAAATTATGACATTTCTCTTACTTATAAGTGCTTGTCAATTTATTGTTTTTTTATAGGGGCTAGTGGATGGGAACGAAGGCCAAGCATAGGTAATTTTAATGTTATTTATCTTTTTATAGTACAGGTTAAACGTCTTTGATTTCTTTAAAACGTTACATGCATATGAATTGATTATTTTTGTGCACATGCATTCAATGACTTACTCTACTGGTACACCTCCCACAAGCAGGGAAACACAAGATTTACATGGTAAAGGTGAAATCTAAGTTCATAAATCTTGTTTGACATGTGTGTTTAATTTGTGAAAAATTATGACATTTCTCTTACTTATAAGTGCCTGTCAATTTATTGTTTTTTACAGGGGCTATTGGATATTGGATGGGAACGAAGGCCATGCATAGGAAAATTTTAATGTTATTTATCTTTTTATAGTACAAGTTAAACGTCTTTGATTTCTTTAAAACGTTACATGCATACGACTTGATTATTTTTCTGCACATGCATTCAGTGCCTTATGCTGTAGGAACTAATAGCTCAGAGAGCCCAAAACTAGAAGAATAATGTTTACGTAAATTACGACCATAATTCTTATTGGACATAAGTGTTTTATTTGCAAAAAATTATGCTATTTCACTTAAACTTACATGTGATTTCCAATTTATTATTTTTTACAGGGGCTTCTACACATTCTGAAGATACTAATAGGACAAAAGAGTTAGTTTCTAGTACGCAAAGTGTACATGCTAAGGTAGAGACTCCACCAGGTATTTTTAATGAACACATTCGATTTAAATATGTATACCTTGATCGAAAAATTATATATACATTCTAATAATTGCATACGTTTTACTTCTTACAAGGTTTGCTGCTCGTGCTCCTATTCCACGTCGTAATACAAGGAGAGGTTGTCAAGCGCGTCAGTATGCCCACAATGAAACATATGACCCTCTCTACACTGATCCTAAAGATGCTCCCGATGAGATTCCTTGGGAAGACAAGATCGCAATGTTTACTGAGAAAGAGATGAGGGAGCATTCCGATAGATTGCAAGGTGAACTTGAGATTTCTACTATCTCTATCGGTTGTCAACTGAGTCTCCAAATTGCTTTGCACAATCTGAACAATTTGATTGCAACTTATGTTGGGGTTGTACCATCAACCCAAATGTTTTATGACATGATGTGTAGGAGGCGATTGGAGGTGATGGGTCGCCACAAGTTCGAAGAAATAAAAATTATTGTCACAAAAGAAATGGTATTTTCATTATTGACTTGCGGCTTGAAGACAAAAGACGTCTAAATATTGTAAGATTCAATGATCCAAATATTGCACCACATATTTATTTGAGTTTCCTCTATGCATATGGGAAGTTCACAAATAACGATGAGGTCCCTCAATATTTTGTCAAAATGCTAATTGCAGAGTTTCGGTTGCACATGGACCTTGACTATACAGATACGGGATCAACTTTCTACGGTGCTGGAAAAGGCCATACATATGAACGTCCTGATTCACTACAAGATGTTGAATATAGTCAACCGGTGCCTCGTTTTGTAGTTACATTACCTAGATTCATTTCTTTTCCAGAGGAGTTTCAAATGACATCCGAAGTGGCAAGTAGGGAGGGAACAAATAAAAGAGCATGTTATGGTTGCATTGGAAGGGGTAGAAATCGGCTTAAATAATATGTCATCTTCAACCAATATGGATGACAGCTCATTTGATGACTATTCAGATGATGCCTTGAGATCTATGAGTTGATCAGAGCTCAAGCAGTATGCAGCAAATTGTAGAGACATGTATAAGCATGTCAAGGCTCAAGAAAATCAATGCATAGATTTGGTACGTAAGTATGGCTTAATAATTAAACTCACAAAAGACACATTTACAATATGAGCTAGAATGTACACATGTTACAAATTAAATGTTTTTTGTATATATATATATGTTTTTATTATCCAAATCTCATGTCTATAAATTTATTGAAATTTATTCAGTATGCCCAAATTCTAAATGATGATGACTATGTTGATGGTTGTTTTCTTAGCGAGGAAGAAACACAAGTATCAATTATTCTTTTTGATAAGATTTTATTAGTTTTGGTATATTTTGTCCCCAAATGTATATATATATATAAACTTTCATTTTGACTTTTCAGCTTTCAGAAAACCAAGAGAAAATGGAAGTCGTGTATGAAGGAAATGGTGAGTGACAGCAGAACGACAATAGAAATTGAGAACAAATTTGAGGGATGATTTTGTCTTGGATGGAGGAAGTGCTTTGCATTGAATGATGGTTTAGGGTTAAAGGTCCAAGGAAAAGTAATCTAGTAAAAATAATAAGGTCTACAGGTTCAAGAGGTTGTCATTGTCGGTTGTGTAGGATTTTATGGAAAATTGGCGTTAGACTCAAGTTAGTACTAGTCGCATTAATGTTTTTCCAACCTTCCAAAAACTGTCTCTGGTATGATCTGTATAGGGGAAACTGAAATGTTTAAAACATGAGATACAATTAATGTGTTTTTCTAAGTTTAAATTGTTGTGCATCAATCTAAGTTTGTTTACTGAATTCTCACCAATATTGTGCCATTAAAATCAACTATAATTATCAAATATTGTCTGTAGATGGGATTTCAGAAATTTATTTTGTAGATTTTCTCATTTTCACTTTCAAATTGAACTAAGGATTTATAATAGTTGGCCTAGATTTATTTTTTGAATTGTTGCAAGGAGTTTTTAGGTTACCTGTATGATGCAAACATAGTTGCAATCTAAGGTAATTATGATTGGATAGGTGACCTTTGGAAGTCAAGTCTTTTTTAATAGCTAACCAAATGTCTTTTGGCCAATGTGTATTGTTTCTTCTCCATCCCCACCGCCATCCATTTGAGTATAAACCAATGTAAAACTTCTAATATGTCCTCTATCATTTTTAGATATGTTCACCTCTAATGCTCTATGTATTTTGACCATTGCTAAGGATTTATAGGAAACACAGCAGCAAACACAGTAGCATCCAAAATGATATCCACGGTCTCCTCAAATGAACATCTCATCATTGGCCTTGTGTCATTGAGCAAGATGATGTGGAATTCACTTATTAAATAATTAGAAACATTGTTTCCACTGATGACCTTGCTAGTATGGACATGGCTAACAAGACTCAAGTATCAATTGATGAAAATAGTATTACAAAGAAAGAATCAGAGATATTGTTGTCTCTACAGGAGATTTTGAAATCATTTTACCTTGAGATAAGGAGGTTCACACACACACACACACACACACATATAGAGAGAGAGAATCAAATGATCAGGTTGGGATTTCTTTCTTCCTGGGGTAAAGGAATAATATTCATTTATCAGGTAGAGCACGTAGCTTCATTGGAGCGATTGATGGATGAAGTGAATGCCATCCATGTCCTTATTGAGGTTACTACTGCATAAGGGTTCTTAGTTTTATCGAGACATGTATCTCTATTTTGGATAAGTTAACTGCTTTAAGGGTCACCCGTTTCAACATCTCCCAACAAAATATGACAAAGTTTAGTGAGAAGGGAAGAGTGTTGGCTCGGATGTGGACCCCATCAGGTAAAGGATGGGAGGAGATCTAGAACATGGCCACCAATTTTTGACCATATAAAAGTCATAAGATTCCAGCAAAGCAACCGACGAAATCATACTCATCTAAAGAAAATTCTAAGAATAAATGAGGACACATGTGCAGGATGATTAACTAAATTATCAACAGTTTGTTAAGACAACATGTTTTCCTTTTGCCCATCCCTTCTTTTTTGAAAGTTTTTACAATTCAAGAAATTTTTGTTTAAAGGGTAACATCTTGTAAAAACACTTAGAGGCCCAACGTTCTTTTCTAGTTCCATTAGTGTTGCCTCTTAACACATAATTGTTGGCATACTATAAGCCTATTTGGCCCTCCCCTTTTGAAATTGTTTCAAATCATAAAGTTCTTATTTCAGGCTTTTCTCATTTAGTAAGCTTGTGAGGAAGCTTGGGATGCCATATAAGCCCTAACGATATTATATTTGTTCCTGTTTGTGACATGTTTAAAGCATCGTAAGCCAACTTGGCCCTCCTTTTATGTCGGTATTCTCTTTCATTTTTTACAATTTATAAATTTTGTCGAGGTTTGAAATATATTGGTAAACATTTGTTCATGCTTATGGATGCCTCTAAGGGCCCAACGCCTTTAAGTACCTTTTTTTATGAGCATTTTTCAAGCAGATAGTTGGTGATTCTAAGCTCATTTGACTTCCTTTCGAGGTGCTCAATTTTGGATTAGCAGTTGTTCAAAGGTGTAAGTAAGGGTTTCATCATTTGGCATGTCTTTGTTGTTATTTAGGAATCTAAGACCTAGAGCCTTCTGTTGGAGTCTCTTTTTCATGCTCACATCCAAGTAAACCTTTGGCATTACCTCCAAACGATTCGAACTTCACATGTAGCAGAACATTAGTACCTTTAAAGAAAAATATACTCTGTTTTACACTCATTTTTTTGAAACTAACTTTAATGCAGTAAGCTACAAGTTTGCTGGGAGGGATTGTAGTTAAGAATTATACACAACCATCTCTTGTTGGTTTAGAAAACAAGGGATACACTACGTTCAGTATTTTTCCATGGAATATCATAGGTATATTAAATTGTGATGTGCATTCAGTATTTGTCCATGTGTTGGAGTCATCAAATGCCTCAGGGCATGTACGAGGAATGAATCTTGCAAAATATTGTGTGGGTCCACTGAGTCGAAGAATCAATTGATTTGTAGGGTCAACTAAGTCAATAGAGTCACCAAACAAACCAACAAGAGTGTCTTGGCTTTCAAAGTTCCCAACACTATGCAAATCAACTTTGAGAGTGCTGACATATTTCCAATGCATCATCTCTTCTCTTCTTACATGCATCAATTCAGCCGAAAGTTACATTCTACCCATGGTTTGGCCTCATAAAGCCTATACTTTGGCATACATCGAAATTCTAATATATCCAAAATTAACATAATAGTTAACAGTCTGGTAACACTTCCTACCAGCAGTTAAAAATATAAGAAAGTAGAGTCTAGCCTGCAATTTTCCCATAAGGCTTGAGAAAGCTTGATCTTGGTTACCCTTCCATTATGATGGAACCTTGGCGTTCTTGATCCTTGAGATGCTACATCAAAATTTAACTGCACCCATCGTATTGGTGCTATGAGTTCTTGTTCTTGAGCTTTGATGATAGTAGCTAAGGGGATTTCAGTTTAGTCGATGGGGTGTTGGACCAAAATCTATATGAAATATGTTTTTGGGCTTAATTGGACTAGCATTTGTATTAAACAAGGCTATGCTAGTTTTTCTATGGTTTAACCCACGTGGAAACAACCTTCTTGGGATTTTCACTTGATAGATCCATTTGCAATGGAAGCCTATTTTGTTGCATTTCTTTTATATCAAATCGACCTATGTGGGTTTTTTCACTTGCATGGAATGGGGTGATGCAAGTTGGTTTTTTTCACATGCATGGAATGGGGTTCCGTTGGATTCACTTGAACTCTGTACATGGGGTGTTGTTGGTTTCCTCTACATGAAACACCATCTTCAATGGATTTGCATTTATGTGGGTCTATGTGGGTTTTGTTTGTTTTAGGTTTGTCTCAATGTGGTTAGGGTTATGCTTTGTTGAATTGAATTTCCATCTATATGAAATAGGTTTCATTTACATCAAATTGACTTACATGTTTTTTATTGAAATTTTTGTCTTAGTTGTAATTCATATATATGTGTGGTTGTTGGAGTTATATTTGGTTTGGTAAATACACTAGTTTGAATGTGAAAAATGATTTCTTGTGTTGTTTAGGAAGGTTTTTAAAGACATATTGAAAGTTAGTTGGTATCCAATATTAGGATGTTGTGACTAATGCAATACATGTAATTTGATTATTCATACATGTGGTGCTACTAATTTGCACTATTTCAACAATTATATGTGGCTTGGTAATATTCTTTCTCTTTCTAATTACGTTTTGCAATAATTTTTTAATTTTAATTGTGTCATAAATTGCTGCATTTTTTTCAATCATTTATGAAATTTACTTTACTCTTTTGAATTTTTCTTAAGGACTTTGTATAGACCCTCAAATTCCAATATCTTCACTATAGAAAATGGCTTTCCACACATTGTGACTATTTTGTTGAAAAATAAGAATAATACTATTTTAGGTTAAATTTATTGTTGATTGTTTTTACTTTCATAATTCTCAAATTGTGTTTGATGTCCTATATGTGATTAGTTAGGAGTAGAGAAAATATGATATATAAGAATTTATCCATTTATGTTGTCCACCATATTCAGTTTTAGGGAAGCTTTGTCCACTATTTTGATATACACTACTTGAATTCATAAATGAGGATTATGGGTTAAGAGTTTAGTCTATTTTTTGGAAACTATTAAGAGTTGGGATTTAGTGGTAAGGGAACCGTGCCAGAAAATTTGTTCAGTTTCTAATCTTTTGTTGGACTGTAGGTGATAAGGGTGGGGCGATATGATTATTGGGTTTAGGCTTCAACATTTCTCTACTTTCAACCATTTTTTGTTTTGATGTAAATGACATTATCTACCAACTTGATATAGATATTAATATTTGAAATGAGTCTTATGGAATTTTAGATGAATAAAATGGACTTTATGTGGAAACATTTTGTTCCATTTTACATTCTAGCCATGGATTGGGCTAAACAAGAACCCAACCTTTATATCACCCTTTTTAAGGTTTGGTTACGTGACCATCTTTGTGATTTTGAAACTCTTTTTTATTTTGTTTAGCATTTTCTTTGAGGACATGTCAATGATCAATATGGACGTCTTTGCAGGTTATGCCAATAAACTAGGATTTCTTTATACTATACTTTTCAAGAATGTAATAAATTACTCTAGATTTTTTTTATGGATACTTTCCTTTAGTGTTACTTATGTTTATGATAACTTAGAAACAAAAAAATGTCATGGTACTCATTTATAATATATTTCTTAAAATATCAATATAGGGATATATTACAAGTTGAAATTATTAACATGGCCTCTAATTCCATGTAGTTAATCTATACAAATATACTAAAATCAATATAAATGGTTTCTAAATAATATTACTGGAAAAGTATGCCCTATTTTGGTGACTAATAAAGAAGGTATGTTACATGGTGTTGGTATAATTTATGTCTACTAAATTTCCAATATTAATTATCAACCAGGGTTTGTACACTTAGAGTTGTGACACAGTGTGTGCTGAGGTAGAAGGTAACCTAGGATGTTTACCATGCAAGTCCTATGATATTTTCAACTAAATACAATGAAAATATTTCAAAATGAAAAACCGATTTATTAAGAAATAACTTTCAAAATGAAAAACCAAGTTACTGAGAAAATAAGATTATTTAAACTATGAACTATTGAACGAATCTTAACCTAGTAACTTGAAAAGATTACAATACAATTTCTAACTATAAATTCAAAAATAATTCTAATCTAAGAACGGAAATTGAAATTACAAGGAAAGGAAATCATTATTATAGAAAGCAATACTTGATTGAAAACAAACTATACTACGGAAGAAAGAACCATTAAACAATCATTCAAACCTTAAGTAATTTCTAACCTATTCTAGGAATTGAAAAGCTATTTTATTATGTGAAATCAAAGTTCCGATTGAAAAACAAATGCAATTGTAATTAAATATTCAAAGAGAGAAAAAACTATGCTACCTTGAGAAAGACAACTAATTAATTGCCCTAAGAAATCCAATCCAACAGCTAACTACAAATTCAAGAGAATGAAATGCTACTCTAGGGTTTAAGCATGCATTGACAACTAATCTTTCAAAAAAAATATTCATAAGCAAATTTATCTAAATTATCTAACTCCACTCTTCTTGAGAGATTGTGTCAAGGTGACTTACAAATGCTACAAAAAAAAAAAGGAAGTAAATCTATCTTAATTTCTAGAAAGATATGAAAGTTAAAAATGGACCAATTACAAGAGAATTTAAACATTGCGAACTATCACTTATCCATTAAGCAAATGAGATCTAAGAACCTAGTTACACTACCTAAAATCAATCCAAATGGAATACTACTTAACAATCCAACTCTACTGAAAAGCACACACTCCGAGTTATTCTATTTCCGACGACTATTTCGAAATTAAAATATGCAATGCCTATCAAACTTCTAACTCTACCCTATCAAGACTTCAAGCTATTCATAAAACATCAAATACAAAAAGAAACCTGAACTCAGATTTTATAAGAAGACCTATAGCTAAGCATAAAACAATAAATCAAATGGTTGGAAACAAATGCAACTTGCAAGCAAATCTACAACACAAAACAAAGTAATGCTACTCTACCTCTACAACAAACTAAACTATCTCAACCACCCATAAAAAACAATACAAACTGATCTACAATTGAGGAGAAAATCTATACTAAACTAGTTTATGTAAATCATGAAAATAAATTTGAACGACTGCATCTTGAAATTCAAATGAGACTACTTTTTCTTGAGTTTAATCAAACACCTATTTCTATCTTATTGCACCTACATAAATGAAATGGGTTGAAACATAAATGGAATTGATAAGATCTACAATAACAATGTGCTATTTAAACAGAAATAAAATACTGACTGTAAATTCAAATGCTAACCAGATACAGGATATAAACGAAATACTAAATCTGAGAATTCAAACCCTATCTAATTCAAAACACAACTGAAAATGTTGAAAGTGGATTGATAGTGCGAAAGCCTCGTACATATGACAGGCCGAATGACAAAAAATACACAAATTATAAACAGAGAAAAGTTAAATTGCTTTTATACACACTGAATTCACGAGCACAAGGAAAACGATTTCAATCTATGAACATTCCACAATACTGAATATCAAATCACTTAGCTGTACAACGAAGAGGGAAAACAAAACATATGCACAGTCGAAGCCGCTTTCATTGAGGGGCCCTTCTCAAGAGATAGAGGTTGTTCCTACACTACTCAGTCACTGACCATGAAATATAAAACGAAATCAACAACTGAACAGAGTTTTTATATTAAATGGAAGCAAAATCTCAAAATGTATGCATGTGTAAATTTCTCCACAACCCAATATGTCTTTATATATTGTTTTACAATAGAATGTCATAAAATCTGAAAACAACTCCATTGATGAACATGCTGTTTTTCCCCAAATCTTGCATGTTGGTTTCCTAGGTTTGGGAAATGGAACCACTGGATGCTTGGACGATTTATGGAGCGAATATTTGCAGGCAGAAGCTCATGAACCATGTGTGCTAGGTGGGCAACAAAACCCATGTTCCCGTTGGTGTCTTCAATGCGTCCAAGTAGGCAAACAAATGATTTTTTAAGTGCAAATGATGGGTTGCATGGTCATCCGTATGCGAATGAGAGTCCAAATGAGAGTCTGCATGAGAACCATACCCTGTAGTAGTAAAACTATATGCCCAATGGATTTATAAATATTAAGTTGATGTTAATTCACCACATAAGATGATAATCGATGAAAAATCATAAGAGAATTAAATGTATTTCAAAGGATAGATACTTGAGTCCATATCGATGTGTGAACGATGAGAAATATGAACTTGATGCATCAAAAATGACAAAATTGTATAACTGTAGCACGATCATGGATTAAAAAATGATGACAAAATTGGGCATCAACACTCCCCCAAACCGAGGATATGCCAGGCCCCATTGAGTAAAGAGAAAAGTCAGGAAGAAGGCTAAGCTGCGATAGCAGCTGCCTTCGACTTTGAAGATGATGAAGTGGACTTGGGTTTAGACTTCTTAAATTGGGATTCCAAGGTAGAAAGCTTCTTCTTAAGAGTGTCATGAGAGGAAGTGATGGTTTTATTGGCATCTTTGACTTTTTGCACCTAAAGACACAATTTCATGTTATCGCGATGAAGCTGATTAATGAATTCAACATACTTCTGGTTTTGAATGTCAATCGTGCCACATCTTGTGTTAAAATATAAATAGTTTGGTGGCTTGGAGTGGAAGGCTCTGAAGGGTGCTCGAGATTTTTGTGAGGGCTTAATCCCATCGAAGGTGTTTCGAGGCCAATAGAGGTGGTTGGTTTTGCACGAACCTTTCCTGGAGTGAGAGTAGGATTGAGTGCAGGGACAGGAGCTTCAGGAAGGTCAGTAGAAGAATTAGACAATGCAAGAGTGGACGCGTTAGGAGTGGGTTCATTTGGATGGGCGTCGGGGCTGTCTAAATGAGCTGTCTGAATGATAGGTTGAACGCGATTAGTCCCCTTGCGTTTGGTGGGTATCTGAGAAAATAGTGGGGGTTCAGTCATCAAATCTTTATGGACAGGATCATAGGAGGAGGAAGAATGGCTAAGATGCTTCCCAATTGAGATGGCTTCGTCAATTTGCACGAATGTAGTATCTTTCTTCACTCTGGTAGAGGTTTGACTAGGTTCAACATCAAGAGGTTGAGGACAAGGGCATTTTTGAGAGGCATAGATAGAGGTTTTGGTAGTGGGATTCTTAACCAGAGGTGGACTTAAAACTTCAAACATGAAATTCTCTCAAGTATACCCCGTTTCCTTCAGTTGATGGACAATTAGAATTTTGATGAGGAAATGATGATACAGACTACCAGATGGATTTTCGGTGTTCTTTCTAACTTGGACTGACATATTTTCAAGACTCCACAAGAAATCAAATGGAAAATTGATAGTCGGGTTAAGGGGAAAATGAGCCAACAACCGGAGATGACAAGCCTTGAAGATTGTAAACTTACCCTCGCAGGTGACGAGGTGGATGATAACATCTAGGGGACCCAAATATTCTACCTTAATCCATTCTCGATGGAACCCTTTCGTGCTTGCGACATGCTAGTAACCGGCTTTGAGGGTAAAATCATGCGTCGACCGAGGGAGGAAGAGGTGCTTGTGCCACCGAACGCCCTTCCGCTGGATCTTCATAGCCACTGCTATAGACTCATTGGTCACTGGAAATATGAGGTCACCAAACCTAGCCATCTTGCCATCGAATCCATTGGAAAAAAACAACCAAATCTCGTCATCATGGCCTTGGAAGAGGTGAAGAAACGAGCCCCAACCCATCTTGAGGAATAGTTGATGACATGCCTGAGACTCGGGGACCTGGAGAAAGTCTTGATAGCTTTCGAGTTCATGGAGGGTAGGCATGCTAACAGAGGTAAGTGGAACAGAGGATGCGACCGGCTAAACTCGAAATTGATGATGGTGAGTGTACAAAGGATGCATCCAAGCAGAACAAGGATGAAGACAGAGCATGAATTGGGTTAAAAATGGGGTTCAATTGAATGACTGAATAACCATAGGTTGAAATTCTGCACGTTTGGATGATCACATCATCATTAATTTTGAATCATGGATTATGATGAGAAGTGATGTGTTGGTGACATCATATAACCATATCAAAGCTTCAACCAATGTCCAAAGTTGTAAACTTTGGGTAGGTTGAAGATGCACAAAAAACAATAGCCATCATGGAATCATAGCGTAAGGCTCATTTAAAAATCATGATGACCCTTAGTTGGCTCAAAAATAAAACAATAACTCCTTGCATACGGATGATTTGTATAGAATGAGAAATAAAAATGTATGTCGAGGAGTGATAGAGTAAGAGAAGAATTCTGAAGAGTGTGTTTATGCGAGAATATCCGGATTAGCCAACTGTTTGTGCCATTGAAATTAACAAAGAATGATAATCATATAAAGATTGTATTTTCTTCATATGTGCAGAGATGATACTGATAATTATCGATATGGTTAACAATTAGATTCCTTATTTCATAACCAAAATTTAAAAACTATATACCTTGGCATATTCAGCCGCGCTGTTACAGAGCTATAGTTTCATTTGGATCGTCATTCGACACCTCATTCGACACTTGATACAAGCCATTTGACTTAACACGATGTGCTTCCTATATCTGCCCTTTGATTATACTGAGAATTTGTGAAGTTGTAGACAAATCTTCAAGAATGAAGTTGTTGCTTCTGTGACTTCTTCAAAAGTGAAAATAACGATGTAACTGTAGTGGAGAAGCTGGAGTGAACAATTGGGTGTTGTCAGCTCATCTTCAAACTCTGTATTGGAAGAATGATCCAGTAGTTAGGCATGTGAATTGCTGAGTATTTGACACCTGCTTCCTCTTGAAACATCCTAGTTGATGAATTGCTTTAATCTGCTCTCCTGTTTATCAATCGTGAATCAAAAACAGTCTTTTTATCTGTTACTTGCAGCATTACTGAGACAACAAATCATTCATAAGAATATAGATGAACTTTTAATTGCTTTACAAGTAAAAAAAAATGGAAATAATCCTGAATCCCTCCCAAACCAAATATATGGCGTGTCCTCAAGCCATAAAATAAAAACTGATTGATATTCAAACACTTCCAACTAACAATAGTCAGCAGATGACTCTAAAAAGATGTGATTATTGTACGAAAAAGAAATATTAACTAGCCATGAAAATGATCCATACATGCAATTTCATCAATAAGTAACAACGCTCATGAAGACCATATAAGTGATGACAGTATAGAGAGTGCGGAAATCCTAAAGGAAACCAGACATCCTTGATATTTCAATTTATAAAAAGAAATATACCTCTCTTCGTCAAAGAATTTCAGATATAATTACAGTGATCCTTATATAGGTAAGAAGAGAATATCGAGCTTAATCGGATTTACTTGTCAAAGCTGCTCATAGGAACTCAGTCAAACTTCCCTAGTGTCTAAGAATCACAGTACATAGAGCAATCCTACTGAATTTCACATTCAGGTCCCTGGAAATATTAAGTATATGGCCCCACCTGGAAAGATAAGAAATATTTAATCCCATGAAGGTTAGGTAACTGGTCTTAAGACAATCTTGAGGCTATTCTCTCTTGGTCAATTGATGAAGTTCATTTTCTTAAACTCAACCATACATACTTCTCTTTGATTAGACATACAACAACATATAATAGAACCATTAAGGATTTTTTCCTTTACACATTTTTTTTTGATAAACAAGATGTCCTTCCCAGGAAGATTCCCCTCTATCAGTTGGGCCTATTCAGTACCCCGTCGAGTTTACCTGGTCATACCACAGGCCGGTACCCGCTGCCAGCAAGCCTGTTCAGTACTCTCGCGAATTATCCTCTTAAACCCTTTTTTCATAAGAGGCTTGTGTCCCAGTGTTTCCACCCTCTATAGATACTCGGGGATGAATTCCCTATGAGCGAGTGGATGGGGGAGCAGATCCGAAAACCATGCTACAGGATGGGATGATATATGTGTTGGAGGTCAACTGTTTTTATATGGACCAAGTGAATAAGAAGTCTGTCTAATCAAAGATACATATGGTTGATTGCATTAGTGTGTAGTGGATGGAGCTAAAATACAATAGTAAGAAGATATCTCTAGTCCAAGTTCCCTTCTCCAAAATATTACAATGATGTTTCTCAAAAATAACATCCCCAAGGTTTCTCCCTGCTACTATTCAGGAAATATTTCTCTACTTACTAACTTAACAACAAGGTCAAAATGTATCGAGAACCTCTGGGCTTCAGATGGAGTAAAACTTTTGGCTATCAAACTCTTTATAAAGATAAGATCACTGACATAAAATATCTCTAAGGCTTATTAGAAGAGTTATAAAAACACAAGAATCACATTAGATAAGTGGAAAAAATGATGCAAAGAACATTTTAATTTTCTTTCAATATGAATTTTACATTTCTTAAGACAAATAATTAGGAGGGAAGAAATCGAGATATGTTATGAGTGATAAAGTAAACAATGCAGAACCTGTTTAAAACTGAGTAGGCGGACAAACACCCAAAGACGATCGTTCCTCCGAACCATCTCCTGGAAGAATTCAAGTCTTACTTGCTTTAGGACCCTCGAGCCTGTTAACTGAACCACCAGGATGAAGATTCCATGTAGAAGCATATGACAATCACTTTGTATCTCAACAATCATGAAGACTTGCATACTAAATCTCTCTGCAAATTAGCAGTATAAGACATTCCTACACTGCAGCTCATTAGTTAGCCAATCCCCTCATCAAATCTCTTGTGTGCTCAAAAGAGTTTCCAGCAACCACAAGGAAGTATTGTATCTCCTCTTGAGAATGTGTGAGATTCCTCCTCAAATTCGATGGATATATAAAGATTGCCTAGGTATTAAGGGTCAGTTTAACAATAAATGAGCCACATGCTCAGTTCCACCATCCTTGTTGAACATGACCACTTTTTTAGGGAAGTTCCCCCCTGCAACAGCTAGTAAGTAAGTGCAGATGCTGCCACTTGTCAATTTCCTTCTACAATAGTTTCGTTCCTCCTAGTGGGTCAGTGAACACTCTTTCAACATTCCTCTTTGTATGAGTGTCTCCTATTTTAATTTATTAAATAGTAAATATAATATTCAATTACAGTCATCCTTGACCATCCTTGGTCATAAAAATTTACAATAAGTTTTAAAGTAATGTTTTTCCACAAACATAAAATATTTCAAGTACTAGGTAGGTTACAAACACCCCCTCTTAAGTTCAACATCATCCTCGATGTTGCTTAAGCATTATCTGAGTCCTCTTGGAACATAATTGGATATATTGCCTACATAGGACTCTTCAATTCCTAGGTTGCTTCATCTGGACTAAGGTGCTTCCATTGCACGTTTACCTATCGAATGGTGTGATTCTGGAGTAAAATTTATCTCCTAGCTAGGATACAATCCAGTTCCACTTGAAAATCTCCTTCTGGCTCCACATATATTTCATTCTAATCGATTACATGAGTAGCATCATGTACATACTTTTTCAAAATAGAAATATGAAATACATTATGTATTTTCAGATTTGGTGGTAAGGCTAACTGGTAAGCCATTGGTCCAACTCTGGATAATATTTCGAATGGTCCATAATACCTGGGTGTTAATTTAGCACATTTCCCAGCTTAAATGAGCTCTTTTTGGGTTTTACCTTGACAAACACTTGCTCACCAACTTGGAATTCCTTCTGAGTTCTTTTCATATCTGCTTAACTCTTTTTTTTGTCTTGTGCAATTTTTAGATTGCCTTGTACCTGTTTCATTGTTAGTTCTATCTCTTTCAATAACTTAGGTTCTAACATCAACCTGTCAACTGGATTACTCCATGAGATGGGTGTATTACACTTTCTACCATACATAATTTCAAAAGGACTAAGTTTAGTTGAAGCTTGATAATGATTGTTATAAGCAAATTCAACTAGGTGCAAATAGTCTTCCCATTTAGTTGGTTGATCTCTAACATACATTCTTAACATATCTTCTAAAATCTGATTTACTCCTTTAGTTTGTCTGCCAGTTTTCAGATGAAAAGATGTACTAAAATTTAACTTGGTATCCAAACCTTTAAATAATGATTTCCAGAAATTTCCAGTAAATTTAGAATCTCGATTAGAAATTATTACCTTAGGGATTCCATGCAAACGAAAAACTTGCTTCATAAACACCAACAATATTGGTAGATTTAAAAGTAGTTTTAACATGTATGAAATGAGCTACCTTTCTAAGATTATCCACAACTACCATTATTGAATCATTCTGCTTTTTATTTTTAAGCAAACCAGTTATAAAATCAATGTTGATAATTTCCCACTTCCAATATAGAATTGGCAATGGCTGTAATAAACCAACTGGGTGTTGATGCTCAGCTTTAACCTGTTGACATTCAATTCACCTAGCTATGTATTCAGTTACTTGATTCTTCATATTTGGACATAAATAATCTTTTTTCAACATAGTTATCATCTTTTGGTAACCAGAATGTCCTGAATAAAGACTTTTATTTACATCATTTAAAATCAACAACTTAATTTTAGGTACATTTGGTACATATAGCCTATTTTAATATAGCATTAGACCTTTTTCATTCATACTGTAATATGTTATTAATTTTTCAGAGATATTTTAAACAACTTTTTCTTGTAATTTTTTATAATTTTCATCCAATTTTATCCCTTCATCAATTTGATTTTCCAAATCTGTTTGGTAAGTGCTGACTGCTGCCATAAAATTTAATTTCGCATTTATGCTTAAGGCGTCAGCCACCTTATTCTCTTTTCCATTTATATGTTTAATCTCAAAATTGTAAGTTTTAAACCTTAACAGTGAAGTACAAACATATATCGATTCTTAAGCATTTACAGACAATACACAATGGCACACACATTACACAGAGATTTTCACCTGGAAACCCTTAACCGGGAAAAACCAGCAAAACTTAGAGCCGCATAGCTCCTTTTTCATTATATGTTTATTTTACATGTACAATACAATAAATGGTATTCTGCAGCATCTAAAACCCTAATTCGTTTACCCGAATTAGGTTACAACCCTAATTCCTTTTACCGGAATTAGATAGAGTACAATGGGTCGAAAATCGCAAAAAAGCAAAAAGCAACCCAAAAAAATTTTGCGCTCCGCGCGGACTCCGGGGGCCTAACGGCCCCCTCCGTGTCGTTTCGGAACCTAACGGTCCGAAACGAAGGGGGTGGGCCCTGTCGGGCTACCCCCCCCTCTAAACCCCCCCCTCCGGACGCGCCCGGCGCAGGCGAATCGAAGGTGCCGTAGGGATCATGTTGTACACGTAGCGACCATGTGAAGAGATATAACATACCCAACATTCTCCCACTTGTTGTTCTCTTCACATACAGGAGAAATTTATGACTTCAACAATTCAGGGCAACAATGCCCATGTTCTCTTTGCACCAAGAGAACTTCTGAGTACTCACAGACTTTGTCAAAGAGTCTGCAACATTTACCAAAGTGTCAACCTTTTCCAGCAACACTTTGTTCTGTTCAACCATGTCTCTGACGAAATGGTACTGCACATCAATGTGCTTTGTCCTCGAGTGATAAGCAGGGTTCTTTGCCAGAAATATTGCACTTGAGCTATCACAACCAATTTTTACTGCATTCTGAACAAAACCAATACCTGAACACAATCTTTGCAACCATACAGCTTCCTTACTTGCATGGGTAGCTGCCATGTATTCAGCTTCTGTAGTTGAGAGTGCAACTACAGCTTGTCTTCTACTCATCCAACTGATTGCTCCTCCAAATAGATTAAAAACGTAGCCACTTGTAGATCTTCTGTGATCAAGATCTCCAGCCCAGTCAGCATCAGCAAATCCTTGTATATCTATCTCTCTGTTTAGACCGGGTCTTCCTTGGTAGCAGATTGCAGAATCTGTAGTGCCACGCAAATACCTGAAGACCCTTTTTACTGCAGTCCAATGTTCCTTTCCTGGTTTTGACATGTATCTACTCAAAACTCCCACTGCATGGGCTATATCTGGTCTAGTACAGACCATGGCATACATCAGACTGCCAACTGCACTAGCATATGGAACATGAGACATGTCCTCTACCTCTTCTTGTGTAGTGGGACACTGTTCTGCAGATAACCTTACACCTACAGGAATGGGCACCTTCACTGGTTTGCTTTCCTGCATATTAAATCTCTTCAATATCGTTTCAACATATTTCCTCTGATTTAACCAGAGTTTCCTGTTTTCACGATCTCTTTTTATTTCCATGCCCAAAATGAAATTTGCAGCACCAAGATCTTTCATGTCAAATTCAGATGACAGCTGATTCTTGACATCCTTGATGATTTCTTTGTTGTTTCCAATTAGCAACATATCATCAACATACAATATTACATAAATAAAATGATCACCAATTGGCTTAAAATAAACACAGTGATCAGCTTTGCTTCTTGAGAAACCAAGTCCCAGTATATAAGTATCAAATTTTTGATACCACATTCTGGGAGATTGTTTCAAACCGTAGAGAGACTTTTTCAGCTTACAGACAAGCTCCTTTCTTCCTTTCACCACAAACCGTTCTGGTTGCTTCATATAGATCTCTTCATTAAGATTTCCATGTAGGAAAGCCGTCTTTACATCCATCTGTTCTACTTCAAGATCAAAAGCAGCAGAAATAGATAAAAGAAATCTAATAGAAGTCAATTTTGCAACAGGTGAAAAAATCTCACCAAAATCGATGCCCTCAATTTGGGAGTAACCTTTCGCAACTAGTCGAGCCTTATACTTCTCCACTTTACCTGCTGCATTTAACTTCTTCTTGAATACCCATTTGCTTCCAATAGGCTTTCTTCCTTCTGGCAACTCAACCAGATCCCATGCCTCATTTTTGTCCAAGGCATCCATTTCTTCTATCATGGCCTTCTTCCATAGTTTACTATCTTCTGAATCCATTGCCTCTTTAGCAGTTCTAGGATCATCATCAGTAATAGATAACACAAAATTAGAACGAAAATCAGGGGGACTGTACCTTTCAACTTGCCTTCTTTCTCGGTCAGATCTCCTCAATACCGGAGTCTGTGGATCCGCCTCTTCATCTGATTCAGACGATTCTGCCTCCTCATCTGATTCAGACGAATCTGGTTCCTCAAAAGAGTCACCTCTTTCATCCTTGATATCAAAGTGTAGCTTCTCTGAATCCTTTTCCTTTGGTACATCCTCAATCCTGGAAGTGCTTTCAACTTCTCTGAAGATCACATCTCGACTGTAAACTGTTTGCCTTTTTATTGGGTTCCACAGCTTGTAACCTTTCATTCCATCCTTGTAACCAATGAAGATACATTTTTCTGCTTTATTATCCAACTTGCTCCTTTTCTCCTTTGGAATATGTACAAAAGCATCACACCCAAACACTCTGAGATGAGAGAGAGAGGGTTTCTTACCAGTCCAAACCTCATGAGGTGTCTTGTCAACCAACGCTGATGTGGGTGTCCTATTCACTAGGTAACACGCAGTGTCAACAGCTTCTGCCCAGAATTGTTGTGCTAGCCCTGCACCACTGAGCATACTCCTTGCCTTTTCCATCAATGTCCTGTTCATC
Organism: Larix kaempferi; assembly: GCA_027924585.1. Lineage (NCBI taxonomy): Eukaryota > Viridiplantae > Streptophyta > Pinopsida > Pinales > Pinaceae > Larix > Larix kaempferi. The sequence continues at coordinate 54,767,845 of BSBM01000001.1, forward strand.
CTTTCTGCAACCCCATTCTGTTGAGGTGTGTATGGAGTAGTCTTTTGCCTTGCTATTCCACACATTTTACAGAACTCCTCAAATTCACTTTCACAGAATTCTCCACCGTTATCTGTTCTGAGTACTTTTATTTTCTTCTCAGTTTGATTCTCTACAAGAGCCTTAAATTCTTTGAATCTATTAAAAACCTCAGATTTCTTACGCAGGAAATAAATCCAAGTTTTTCTTGAGAAATCATCTATGAATGAAACATAATACACAGATTTACCTAGTGATGGAACAGGCACAGGTCCAAAAACATCACTGTGTATTAATTCTAAGATTCCTTTAGCTCTTACAACACCAGATGAGAATCGTACCCGATTCTGTTTACCATATAAGCAATGTTCACAGAAATCGAAATCTAATGTGAAGTCAGACATGCCTTCAGCCATACTTTTACCTTGTAATAGTCGAAGACCCTTTTCTCCAATATGTCCCAGCCTTCGATGCCATAGCGATGTCTTCTCACTAGAGACAGTAAGGACTCTGTCTCCTTCATTTTTACCCTCAGAAACAATAGTGCTGTTACATCCATTTTTGAAGGTGCTTCCCAACAACTTGTATAGAGTTCCAATCCGAACTCCCCTCATCAGCACCAATGACTCTCGAACCATCTTGCATGTGTTCTTTTCAAATAAAGTTTTCACACCTGCATCATCCATTTTACTTACAGATATAAGGTTTCTAGCCAACTTTGGAATGTGCAGAACCCCGGGAAGAGTTTTAACCCTTCCATCTTTGAGCAGTAGCTTGACCTTTCCTCGAACTATGATTTTCGCTACCGAGTTGTCTCCCAGAAATACATCTCCTCCATCATACTTTTCGTATTCAGAAAACCACTCCCTGTGAGGAGTCATATGATAAGACGCACCTGAGTCAATCAACCACGAATCATGCTCTGCATGTGTACTTGAAGATGCCAGATACACATCTCCTCCTTCCTCTGTAGATTCTTTCCCATCTGCGGATGGAGCGTCATTAGGTCCTCTACTTTTATCAGTAATTTTCGATTTACAATCCTTCTTGTAATGCCCAGCTTTTCCGCACTTCCAGCATTTTCTTACAGAAGGTCCTGGAGATTTAGATCTCCCTCTAGATTTAGATCTACCACCTGAAGACTTATTTTTAGATCTGTCTCCAGGGCGACCTCTTACAAATAAGGCATCCTTGGCTGAACTGTCTATGGATCTCCGCCTCATTTCCTCCGATAGTAGGGATGCAACCACATTCTCGAAGTTTAGCGTGGTTGCATTACTCCCAATAGCTATGACCAGATTATCCCATGAATCTGGCAAAGAGCACAACAGACTAATACACTTTTCATCATCATCAAGTGCAATACCAACAGATGTCAACTGACTTACCAGAGTATTGAAGGCGTTTAGATGCTCTGATACAGAGTCTCCATCAGTCATCCTCAGAAGGTACAATTTCTTTCGCAGAAATAACTTATTTACCAGGGACTTTGACTGATACAGATTTCCCAGTTTGTCCCATAGCTTCTTTGCACTGTCTTCTCCAGATACGTTCACCAATACCGAATCTGCGAGGCAAAGGCGAATGGTGCTCCTTGCTTTTCTTTCCAGCTTTTCCCATTCTTCTTTTACCATACCAGAGGGCATGGTACCTGGATCTACTGCGATCCACTGTTCTCTATCTACCAGAAGATCTTCCATCTTGAGCTTCCATAGCTCAAAGCTCTGACCATTAAATTTCTCAATCTCGAATCTAGAACTGCTCGCCATTCTTTAAAGAAAAATAAATCACCGCTGCAAAGCTCCCACTGAAACCAGGTTTATCACAAATCCAAGATCGAGCCAAACCCTTGGAAACAAAGGCGTCCCTCTGAACCCAAAAATGCTCTGATACCAAATGTAAGTTTTAAACCTTAACAGTGAAGTACAAACATATATCGATTCTTAAGCATTTACAGACAATACACAATGGCACACACATTACACAGAGATTTTCACCTGGAAACCCTTAACCGGGAAAAACCAGCAAAACTTAGAGCCGCATAGCTCCTTTTTCATTATATGTTTATTTTACATGTACAATACAATAAATGGTATTCTGCAGCATCTAAAACCCTAATTCGTTTACCCGAATTAGGTTACAACCCTAATTCCTTTTACCGGAATTAGATAGAGTACAATGGGTCGAAAATCGCAAAAAAGCAAAAAGCAACCCAAAAAAATTTTGCGCTCCGCGCGGACTCCGGGGGCCTAACGGCCCCCTCCGTGTCGTTTCGGAACCTAACGGTCCGAAACGAAGGGGGTGGGCCCTGTCGGGCTACCCCCCCCCTCTAAACCCCCCCCCTCCGGACGCGCCCGGCGCAGGCGAATCGAAGGTGCCGTAGGGATCATGTTGTACACGCAGCGACCATGTGAAGAGATATAACATACCCAACAAAAATCATATTCTCTAAGGAAAGCTAACCACCTAGCTTGCCTTGCGTTCATATTTGGTTGATCCAACAAATATTTTAAACCTTTATGATCAGTCATTAATAAAAAATTCTACGAATTAGATGATGATGCCACATCTTTAAAGCATGTATCATGGTAGCCAACTCTATATCATAGGTAGCGTAGTTATTTTCATCTTTCTTGACTCATACACTATTTTGTGACCTTCTTGTGTTAAGAATCCACCAAGGCCATCATTGTAGGCATCAATGCATACAACAAAGTCCTTGTTTGGGTCTGCAATTTTTAGAATAGGTGCAGTAGTTAACAATTCTTTCAATTTCTTAGAAATTTTGCTACAACAAAAAAAGTAATAAATAGGTAACTATTCCTAATAGTAGTTAATAATATTAAAATATAGTTTATGAAGAGAAGTGTCTCTTCAATATGTGATGGCCAAGCCATATTTAAGGCAACCATATCCTTTGTAATTTATCACCATCAATTATATATTATTATTTTATCAAATGGAGTTATTTTCCATTGGAGGATTATTCGCTTGAATAATCACTGAGTATATCCGGACATGGATATAGCATACAAAAAAGTCCTTGTTTGGGTCTGAAAATTTTAGAATAGGTGCAGTAGTTAACAGTTCTTTCAATTTCTTAGAAATTTCTTCACACTTTTGATCCCAAACAAATTTCTTTCCCTTTTTCTGTAAAGAGGTTATAAGATTTGCGATTCTTGAGAATCCTTCTATAAATTTTATGTAGTAACCAGGTATCCCCATGAACGATCGTACACCGGTTACATTTTCAGGGACAAGCCATTCGTTAATTGCTCTTATTTTATCAGGGTCAACTACGATTTCATCCTTGGATATCACATGACCTAAACACTGTATTTTATCTTTGAAAAATTCACACTTACTAAATTTAGTGTACAGTTGATGTTCTCTTAAGACTTGTAAAATTATTTGTAAGTGTTCGTCGTGTTCTTCTTAAATTAGTCTTTGAATAAATTAAAATGCGTCAATGAAAACAATTATGAACTTATCCAAATACTTATGTAAAACATTATTCATTAGACACATGAAAACTGCTGGAGCGTTAGTTAGCCCAAAAGGAATAACTACAAATTCATAATGCCCATAACGAGTTCTAAAGTAGTTTTAAAGACATCTCCGTCTTTAATTCCGACTTGATGATATCCAAATCTCAAGTCTATTTTTGAAAATATTGTCACTCTGCGTACTTGATCAAACAAATCATCTATGCAGGGAAAAGGGTATATGTTTTTAATGGTCAATTTATTTAACTGACAGTAATCTATGCATAAACACAAGGTACCATCCTTCTTTTTAACGAAAATGGCAGGTGCTTCCCAAGGAGACACATTGGGTCTTATCTCATTTTTATTAATTAATTAATTTAACTGTGATTTTAATTCGTTAATCTCTAGGATATCCATTCGGTAAGGAGCTTCTGAGTTAGGTACTGCACCAGGTACTAACTCAATGGTGAAGTCCAATTCCTTTTTTGGAGGTAGTATTGGAATTTCTTCCGGGAATACATCTGAAAAGTCTCTTAGGATTGGTATATCTTCAAGTTTTAATTTATCTTCCTTAGTAGCATGTTCATCATTTATTATATTCACAGCAAATACTTTACATCCCTTACATACAATCCTTTTCATTTTCAATGCATAAATATGTCTAACTAATGTTTTTCTAGGGATTTCTTTTACTGTTACTGTTTCTCCTATATCATTCAAGCATGTAAAAATATTTTCAAAACAATTCAGAACTACCCTATGATTTTCCAATTAAGATCTTAATGGTAATACATTCATCTTAACATGAGTCTTAAACCGATTCATAAACAATTCACAGTCTTTAACAAAATCAACTACCTTTCTTTTGGTTCATGTAGCTAACTGCACTAGCCAATATTTTTCAAACTTTTCTACCTTTAGTTTACAACTTTTCACTATATCAGGTGATACATAACTCAAACTAGCACCTGGGTCAATTAAAATAGAAATAGGTATGTTTTGTAGCATACCTTATATTTCGACCATTGAAGTTTGATGATCATCCTGTCGATTTTTCAAAGCTGCATTGATCCTGGGCATTTCCCTCGCCAAGTCACCAACTGTCGCCTCTTCCTGCATTGTATGGATGTTGCTGACATTCCTTTTTCTGTTGGGACAATTTGTTGCATAATGTGGTCCTTAGCATTCAAATCATTTTACAGTTTTATGTTGTTCATTATTTTCAACATAATTATTAGATATGTTTTTATCTCTTGTAGCTATAAAATTCTGTGGTGCATTGCTTTTGAATTTATTTCCTTGAAAATTTATGTTAGGGAAATTTCGCTTGTTATTTCCAGAATTCCTATTAAACTTAAAATTTTTCCTTATTTGTTCAAAATTACTTGGCCTATATGTTGTGAAAGGGATTTGGTGGGGGATGAAGGTGGAAGGTTTTACGGTGTTGCAAGGATAGACTGTTAGATTCAGTAGCATTAATCAGGTTTGGATCTGGTTCGGATCACCTGCAGCTGCAGGGTAACTAGAATGGAGGTGCAAGGGGAGGGGGAGGCTCAACCCCTTGACCCCGGAGTGGTTGATAATAAAGGAAAATGGGTGATGGAATCTTTGAAAAATATGGAATGTCAAGATACGGCTGTCCATAGTGGATTAATTAAAGAAACTAATCAAGCTGCGGGACAGCGAAAACCAGGGCAATGTATGCCAAAATCAAGAAAGATACCAAGGCTTCAGATCAAGTCAGATCGAATCAGAGAGGATATACAACACATGAAAGAGAATTCTCTCATTGGAAAATTCGTTGGAATCTGGCCATCTGAGAAAGCCCTGTTATGGTGGATAAATACCACATGGAAACCCCAAGGTCACTTTGATCTCTAGCTTGGAGCGAAAGGGTTTTTCACGGTGGTATTCTTCAATGAAACCGATCGAACCAGGATTTTTGATAATGGCCCATACTTCTTTCAATCAGAAGGCTTATATTTAAGGCCGTGGAAAGAACGATTTAACCCGAACAAGGAGAATCTCACCATTGCGCCGGTATGGATACGTCTGTACTCCCTTCCAACGGAATACTGGAAATAGGATATCCTCACATAAATTGGAAATATGTTGGGAGTATTTGTTAAAGTGTTTGAACAAACAAAACAAATGAGATACACCTCGTATGCTAGAATATCTATGTATATGGACATTTCCCAGGATCTTCCAGAAGGAATTGAGATATCATGGGAGGATGAGGATTGGTTCCAGGCCATTGATTATGAGAAAATACCTTTTAGATGCAGACGGTGTCATGAACATGGCCATCTCTTTAGGGATTGCCCCCTAAATAAAATCCCAGGAAGGGTCAGTAACCCGGAGAAGAAACAAGAAGATGGATTCACCAAAGTCACTAACAAGAAAAGATCATCCAAGAGGGTAGCTAAAACTGAGGTGAACAAGAAAGCTCAAACCCACAAAAAATATGCAGTCCTACAGGTTGAAAAGGGAGATGAAGCCTCTCAAGGCAATCACACTCAAGAAAATCAGGGAGCCAAGGTAAATCCCATATCAGATAAAGTACAGGAAGAAGCATTGGAAGGTGTGGAAAATCAGGATGAAGAAGGAGAGGAAATGACTTTTGAAGGGCTAGATATGGAAATCCTAGAGGTGGTGGTCTCGACAAAGACTCCAAATCCTCTAACGCAAAGCCAAATATCCCTGTTAGAGAAAGCCATACTCAAAACTAAGCAACCCAAAGGATTCGGAATTACGTTGGATCCCATGAAAGAATCCAAGGGGGGGGGAAAGAAAGGAAGAAAGGATAAACGAGGAAGACATAGCAATGCGCAGAGGAGTCAACTTCTTGGCTCACAGCTGGTTAATTTAGGTCAGTACCCTACTATTGTCGTAGCTCTTGCGACCATCCCCAAATAGTTTAATAATGCGGATTACAACCTGGAATATAAGAGGATGTAAAAGCCCTCTTAAAATCCAGCTTCTGAAAAGGAAAATTGAAGTGGAGAAACCTATTGTAATGTTTCTTCAAGAAACAAAATGTATAGTGGAAGAACTTAAAGATATCGGTAGGAAGGTGTGGCATAAATGCGAATTTATGGCGACAAGAGAAAGAGGAATGGTAGGGGGCATGGGTATTCTGTGGAAGCCAAGGAAAGTGGCTTTGTCAGGCTTCTTTTCCTCCCAGTTCTATCTCACGGTTGCGTTCCAGGTGCTGGGAATGAGAACCTATGGATTCCTTTCAAATGTGTATGGTCCCTCAACGCTTAATTTGAAGCTAGCATTCTTGAATTCCTTGCAGTCCCTCAAAGATCAGGTGGGACCTTCTCCCTGGATCTTAGGAGGAGACTTCAACCTAATTCGCCATCTTGAGGAAAAAAAGGTGGTATTTGTTAGTTGAGTCCCATCAATGATCACTTTAACAATACTATTGAAGCTCTGGGCCTGGTGGATATCAGAGCAACTAATGGTACGTTTACCTAGAATAATAAAAGGGAAGGGGACAAAAGTATTGCTTGTTGGTTAGACCGGTTTCTAGTTACAAAATCTATTATGATGCCGGGGGGGGGGGGACCTTACAGTGACTATTCTCCCTTCAGCGGGTTTTGATCACTGGCCTGTCAGTCTGGAATGGTCGTAGATCAGGGAAAATCTTTGTAGACCCTTCAGATTTGAACAGTTTTGGTTGCTCAACAAGGAGTTCCTCGAAATACTCAAACAATGGTGGATGGAGACTCCAACAAAAGCTAAAAGCCTTAAAAAGTAACATTAAGCGTTGGAACTTGGAATCATTTGGGAACATCTTCCAAGAAAAAATGCGGCTAGATATAAAAATGAAAGAAGTTCAGTTGAAAGGTATTTCCTTGGGCTTCTCAGAGGAATTAAAGCAGGAAGAACAAACTCTGTTGCAGGAATTTAATGAGCAGGAAAGACAAGAGGAAATCCTGTGGAAACAAAAGTCCAGGAATCGGTGGTTGAAGGAAGGGGAACGAAATACCAAATTCTTCCACAGAGCAACCATCCAGTATCGCCATGCGAATCGCGTTATGCGTCTCAAAAGAAGGAATGGCACTTTTGTTGAAACTCAGGTAGATTTGGAAGATACTCTAAATGAATACTTTAAAGATCTACTAGAGGAACCAGAGGTATTCAGGGGTGAGGTGCAAGCCCAAATTTTGCAGGTCATTTCCAGGGTGATTACTGACGACCACAACCTGATGCTGATGAAACCTATAGAGATGGAAGAGTTGGAGGAAACAGTCAAATAGATGGATGAGGACAAAGTGCCGGGCCCAGATGGTTTCACCACTAATTTCTTTCATGCTTGTTGGGCTTGGATTAAGGATGAAGTGCTAGCATTGGTGGAAAACTCTAGAAATTCATGGACTATTCTTAAAGCCCTTAATGCTACCCACCTGTCACTCATACCAAAGGAGTCAGGGACTGAAGACCCAGGGAAGTTCAGACCGATTGCCCTCTGTAATGTGATCTACAAGATTATCACCAAAGTTATAGCGAATAGGTTACGCCCTCTTCTCCCGCTTATCATATCCCCTGAGCAAGCAGGTTTTGTGGAAGGGCACCAAATAACTGATGGGATCATTTTGATACATGATATTATTCACTCCCTTAAAACTGATAAAACCCCTGGTATGTTACTAACGCTTGATCTTTCCAAAGCTTACGATAGAGTTAATTGGCAATTCCTTCACAAAATTTTGAGTAAATTTGGGTTCAATAGGGATTGGACTAATTGGGTGATGAGTTTGGTTTCTTCTGCCTTTTTTTCCACCCTGGTGAACGACACTCCTTCCAAGCCTTTCCAGGCTTCAAGAGGTATCAGGCAGGGGGATCCCCTTTCCCCTTTCTTGTTCATTATTGTGGCTGAAGGTTTGGGTCATTTGTATAAATATTTGAAAGGAAGAAAAACAATTAGGGGATTGTCTCTGTGTGATGGGATTGAATCCCAAACCCACGAGCAATTTGTGGATGATACTATATTAATGGGCCCTCCCAGTGTGCAGGAAGCTAGAGGGATTAAGGAAGGACTGGACATGTTTTTATTAGCTAGAAGCTTGGAAGTCAATAAGGACAAGTCCCAAGTTTATTTCTTTAATACCCCGAGAATTAATAGAAGAAATATAATCTGTATTCTATAATTTTCAGAAGGATCCTTACCTTCCAAGTATCTAGGAGCACCTATGGCGAAATCCACCATTCGTCATATTTCGTGGAAAGACCTTCTGGATAAAATGAAGGCTAAATTGGAGCAATGGACCTTCAGATCATTGTATCTCCCTAGTCGTATCACTCTGGTGAAATCGGTTCTCCAAGCCATGTCGGTGTATTTGTTCTCTGTCCTGAAAGTGCCTAAGACTGTTCTCAAGCAAATTCACAACATTCAGAGAAACTTCCTTTGGGGAGGCTCTGAGGGTCATAAAAAATGGGCCTTGGTCGATTGGGAAACCCTGTGCAGACCAAAGATAAATGGAGGGTTAGGCCTTTGGGACTCGGTGAGGTCCAATAGTATCATGGGTAGCAAAATATGGTGGAAGGGGATTAATCACGTAAAAGAACCCTGAGGCAGATTGTGGCACATGAAATATGCCCCTCATTGGTCGAAGCATAAGCTAATCCATTTTAATACAGAATGTTTGGGGTCAAGTATATGGAAGCTACATTGGAGAATAGGGACATAATCCACAAACACAGTTTTTGGGAAATTAGAGAGGGGACCTATGCCTAGTTTAGTGAGGATGCGTGGCAGCAGTTGCCCTATCTCGAAAATTTGATTGAGAGACCGACTCTCCGTTTATACCTTGGAAATAATAAACCAAATATGGTTTAGGAATTCTAGGAAGCGAATATGGAGGATGTCCACTTTAGAGTGTGGAAAACTAAGGTATGGTGGCAAGCACTATTGTCGGGGGAGAACATTGAGGAATTCTATTTGGAGCTTACTAAGCAGAGAATCCCTATCCTAGAGGGGGAAGATAAGATCAGATGGGGTTGTACCTCTTCAGGAAATTTCAATATAAAAGAAGCCCTGGAGCTTGCGAGAGGGACCCATTTACTGGAAGCAGAGGATCAATGGAAGAAAATATGGAAGGGTCAATGGTGGCCCAAAGTGGCATCTTTCTGCTGGCTCCTTCTCCATCGACGGATGTTAACATGGGATAATTTGATTAGGAGGGGTTTTGTAGGTCCATCCATTTTCCCAATGTGCAGTCAGAACCCGAAAACTATTAATCACCTATTGGATTCATGTTGGTTTGCCTCATTCCTCTGGGACAAAGGAGGTGAACGTTTCGGTAAGATGGCCATGGTTATAGAGAGACCTGACCTTTTGGTAGCAAACTTGCCTCCTAAAGCCTTTAAAAATCACATCTTGAACAGGTTATGGGAGCATTTCCCAGGTTTTGTGGTGTGGGTAACTTGGAAGGAGTGAAATCGGAGAATCTTTGAAGGCAAACAAAACACTCCTTTGGGGGTGTGGAGGATTCTAGAAAATTACCTACAGGAATCCCTTACCCTGAGACAGTGGAACCAGAAGGTTATGAACAACGAAATTTAGGAAAGAATAATTTTAAATGGATGTGGGATTGTTAATATACTTGTTAGCATTTGAGGGCCGCGTAATTTGAATCCTCGGCCTCTTAGTCCGGAGCATTGGAGTTGTTCGCCAGTTGGGGTGTTCAAGCTTAACTTTGATGGAGCGAGGAAAGGCAACCTCGGAGACGCTGGCTATGGGGGGGTGGTTCGGGATAACTCTGGAAGTATTATCGGGGTATTTTGGGGTGACTTGGGGGAAAATACAAATAATGTGGCGGAGTTGGAAGGCATGGTCAGTGGTTGCAGGTGGGCTATTTAGAAGGGGTGGATGCCGCTAGAAGTCGAAGGAGACTCTTTCATCATAATAGCTATAGCTAGAAGGGTGCAGTGTGGATCTTCAATTGATAAAGTTGTGAATAACTGGAGATGGGAAAGTCGTCTCAAGAGATTGCAAACAATGGTGCATGGATCCTCGTCTTTCCAGTTTCTGCATATACGAAGGAAAGGTAACAAGGTGGCGGATGCATTAGCCAATACAGGTGTAAACGTCGGCAACTCCTTTCACGGTGTAACCTTACTGGAACTAGAGGATAAGGAACTTATCCAGAAGTGTAATAAGTTGGCGGGAAAGGATAGAAGACACATGGAAGGGCGCATGGAGGAAGGATGTGCGAGTAGTACAAGCCATGTGGATCGAAGGACCCAGCTGGATCAGAACGATACCTCGATCCCAGATCCCTTAATGATGGTAGACGACACCTCTGAAGGCTTACATCATACTCAACCGGATATGCATCATGATGGGAGTTATCTCGAGAGCAGTAGAGGTGAGGTGGTTAATAATGTGATAAACACATGGGACCCCATCAGTCTAGTACAACCGAAAAACAACACCGCGGGGAATGAATTGTTATCGGAGACAAAATTGCTAGCGTAGTGGGGTGGGTAGGATTTTCGATGGAGCTGTCACTGTAATGATTGTCCAAAGTTGGTATGAGTGCTCAACAGGTATAATCCTCCCCCGTACCCTGGATGGGAAGCTTAGTAGCTCTTCGCATAAATGGAGGAATGGGATGAGCAGATTTATCCTGTGGGGAAGTACTTACAGTGGAGATCTTGAATTAAGGAGGATGTACAAGTTATTGAAGAGACTTTCTATGGCCGTCGTGGGAGTGATGGCTTGGTATCATTTCCCTGGATGGATAGCAAATGATCCTCCATGGGGTCCGTGTATAAGAATGATTCATGTAGCCGGTGTTAGCAGCATTCCATGCAATTTAACCTGGGTGAGGAGCAATTGTAGTGGCTTTTCTGGTCTTCCGCCTTTGTTTGTGTTGTGGGAAGTTTTGTTTGGGTCTATTATCTGTAGAGATTCCATGGCTATGCAGAAGAGAGAATGTAGTCGCAGAGGAGGAAGATGGGGAGGGAATTATGGTCGCCCAAGTGGTGAAGATTTGGAAACTAGTCCGTCTTCATCACATCTTTATTCTAAAAGTTGGGACTCTTCTGATCCCCAACCGTTCAATTGGAGTGTTTTGTATCTGGATGAAACTCCGTCCAGTGTTTCTGCCAAGATCGCTTATAAGGAAATCGGTTTGGTGAATGAAGTTGAGGCCCAGCTTGGTTGGAAGGTGATGGAGAGTCCTTATTGGGCGGCAAGAATCCTGTTGGTGCGAGAAATTCAAGCCCGCAACCAGCTTGTTCAGGGTATTCGCAAAGCTCTGAATATAATGAAAGGGGGCCAGTAGGACAATTCCTTTGGGATCCGTTTGATGAAAAAAGTGCTTAAGGAGGCGACGGAGACCCCACATGAAGATAAAAGAGAAGAGTTGGATTTTCCTGTTGAAGGAAATCCAGATTCATATGTTTGGTGGTTGTGTTTCCCCTCTTGTCCTTTGTCTTTCATGTTTTCAGTGTCTAATTAGCGAAAGGCGGCAGTTCTCCTCCAAGTTCTCGGAAGGCTCCAGTGGTTTTTTTTGGCGCAGGTGTCCTTGGACCCTATTGGCATTTTTCTTGTATTTATCTTTTTGGTTGCTAGGGTATCTTTTGGTTACCTTGTGGTCCATTTTTGAGCTTTTCTAGTGGTTCTTAGTCGGCTCAGGAGTCTTTGGACTCTCGTTCTGTTAGACTGTTCTTATGCTAAAGATGTTTCTATTGTAATTTCTAGTTATTCTGTAGTCCATTTTTGAGCTGGGACTCAGAATGTGGTGTATTTGGCCCTCCTTTGGTCTTTTCTGTGAAGTTGGCCACGCCAAGTCTCTACGAGTGGCACGACATGGAGTAGCTCGTTTGTAATATTTTTTATTATATTTTTCCCATTAATAGAAGGTTTCAAGCTTATATACAAAAGAAAAAAATGTACTTGGCATATTTACCTTCCAGCTAGGCACAATTTCTCTCTTCCTGTTTTGTTCATAATAGAAACTTGCCTTCCTCATGGCTTCTTTAAGAGTCTTGGGGTTGTCATACTCAATTCTGTCTTTTATATTAAAAGGTAAACAACTCAAAAAATTTGTATTTTATGCTTTTCGTCAAGAATATAAGGTACATACCTTAATAAACTTAAGAATTTACTGTTTAATTCTTTTACGTTCATAGAGCCTAGTTTTAAATCATAAAACTCTTTAGATTTTTCTTCAAAGTATTGATCAGACAGAAATTTCTTCTTAAAATATCTTTTAAAAGCACTCCAAGTTACACTGTTTTCTTTTATGCCTTTTACTCTCTTTATATCTTGCCACCATATATGTTCTTTCCCAATCAGATTATAAATGGCCATCTTAGCTTTCATCCTATCAGAATAGTCATATATTTGAAAGTATTTCTTCATTCTGGACAACCATGCTTCGACTTCCTCCCCCTTTTCTATCTCATAGTTGAACGTTGGGGGCTTTATCTTCTTGAAATCCCCTGATATCTCTTCATAAGGTTTGTACTTCCTCTTCTTAGGACTGCAGTCACTATCAGTGCTGTTAATACCTATGTTTTCTTCTATGCATTTTAACATTTGCTTCAGAAGAAGAATCACTTTCATTATTATAGAATTTCAACTTCTTACCTCTGTGTTGATAAGACATGGTTCCAGATTTAGATTTAAATTCTGTTTTATTATCTTTTCTGTCATTATGGAATTTATCTAGTAATATCTGATTCAGTCCTTCCTGTGCCTTCAAATCTTTTTATTTTCTTCCTTCACAGTTTTTATTTCAGCCTTTAAATCTTTAACTATTCGAAGTAATTCAGATGAATTATCATTTAATTCTATGAATATATTTTCTTCATTAATATGTTCCTATTCATGATTATTTTTTTCATTAAAATGAGATCTATCCTCAACAGGTTCCTCTAGTCCTTCCATAACCTGCAAATTAAATATAGAATAGGTTGTACAGAAACAAATTTGAAACAAAAATCAGTAAATATGTTTTTCTGTTTTGCGCGAGTTGAGCCACTTTAAGGCCTAGTGTTTGAACTTGCGCTCTGATACCACATGTAACATCTCCAAAATTTCATCAAAAATTAAAAATTTTCTAAGCAATATAATCGATATTAAATACTAGCAGAATTTACACCTGTGAACGTTTAGTTCTTATTTAACTGCTTAACTATCACATTTATTTGCGACACTTACTTATTTACCAAAAGTTGTCATCTATTAAATGTGTATTAACGACATTAAGATAATTATAGGATGTTATGTCTATAGTTAAAAGGTAATTCTCCATAAAATTTAGTATTATACTTGCAGTATCTCTTTCAGCTTAAAAGTGTATAAATGTCTCATGCATTCATTGATGCTAAGCGGATATTCATAAATTCGACATTTGTTTAATTTGTCTTTAAAGCATTGAAGTAGGATTAATACTCTTATCATGTATCGTTGTTATAAGCATTGATAGTTTTATTAATTCCAATGATCCTCTAAATCATGTATTAAAATAAATTCTCAATGTATGTAAGCCATCATTCATCAAATGACACTAATTGTCTTAGATTCATAGTCTTGCTCTTGTTGTATTCATTATCGTAGTAGAGTCTATACATTATGTGATGTTATGATATTGACTATCATTTTTACTCGAAAGGGGTTCTAGTGATACCCCAAAGCTTACTTAGCTATTACAGCTAACTTCTATTGGAAACTTACCTTCTGTCCAGGTTACAGGTAAGAGGTTTTACTTCGGTTAATCAATTTAATTGTCCATGTGATAAGAGATCTAAATGTTTGTCAACAAGGAAATTAATTAAGGATTTTAATATGACTTTATTTCGAGAAACAAACATTTCTTCACTTTGGTTAAATGTCATGGTGATGACATTACCCTAGTTACATCCATTAAAATATTGAGGCGCATGCAATGATTTGAGTTCAACACTTTGGATAGACCAAGGTATTGGGTGTAATGATAATAGTTCCACCATTGGGTCAATAAACAAATGCGCTTAACTATATGATAGTGGGTTTTTAAAATGAATGTAGTGGTGGACAGACAAGCGAATTTAATGTGATCACGTGAAGTTGGAGGAGGGTTTCCACATAAGGAAGAACCCTAACTAAGCACTGATGGTTTGGTATTATCCATTGTTGCTTGTCTTCGAAGGTAGGAGAGCCGAGCTGTCTCGGCCTCCATGGCCGTAGGACAAACTTTTCTCAATATCTGTGTTGCTCCTCCACGAGGTAGTCCTTTAAGTGTTCTTCACTGTCCATGGGTTATGTGTTTTCAGTTGGTATGGTTGCAAAAGGATTGAGCTCTCGGCTCTTGCCTTCTCAACCATTTATGAGTTATGGTTCATTTGAATGAGTAAAGGTTCTCTACTATCGAAATCTCACTGCTTAATACAGTGGTAAGTTCAGTTTTTAACCTATGTACTTGTAAAGCTCCTATATTTATGTTTATGGTATTTATTACAACGTTTTAACCACCGAATGTTTGACATGGCAAGAGGTTCCTCTTTCCATTGCTTCCAATTGCTCCTTGGTTTGGGTTTGGAGTCTCGGAGTTGATGAAACAAGAAGATGATGAAACCCAGTGGTTGGCAAGACCACGGTAAACTTCGGGCCTTCACTATGATGCCTCTGTCAAACTCTTTCCTGCGTAAATGCCAGTGTTGACCTTCATTTTTTGTTGTAAGCCTATTTGGAACTTGGTTATGAAAAGAAAACTTGTATAACTTCCTGGGTTTACACCCAGCATTGTGGTTTCGACCAACATCACGTTAATGAAATTTTATAGTGTTTATCTATCTCTGTTAAGACTGTTTGTTTTATTAAGTGGTTTCATAATGTTGTAAATGTTTATAGTGTATAAAAGATCTGGGCTTAAACCCTACTGTTGTGACTTGGGAAGTTGTATGTTTATTCAACTATGTGTAAATTTGATATAAAAATTATATGAGAGGGAATCGATTCCTGGTAGAGTTTCCCACAAGATTTAAGTTCATAGTTTAAATGAATACTTTTTAAATCAAAGTTTGTTCCTCCCGGGTCTTGAACCCTTGATTTATAATTTATTTTAAGGGATTTGGATCTTGTTCTGCTCCTGTTGTATTGTTATTGTTTGTATTCATTTTATGTTAAACATATATGGCTTATAATTTTATACATAGGGTTTTTTTAACCCTGTCAATTTGTAAATACTGAACTATTATAAATATTTATTATATAAACAGAGAGGTAAGCTCTTCGAGCTTCAAACCCTTGACCTATAAGTTTGTGGTTGATTATGTTTAATTCTTGTCTTTAAAGTTTTACGGCTTAAGTTTCCCATCTTTTGATTGCTCGATGATCACCGAGAGCATAGATGTTATGAAAAGTTAAAAGGGATAAGCACTAACTGTGGTTTAAGTTAATGTTTTTAAATATTTTATTAAATATTATGATATAATGAGGAATACCCATTGGTATTGAGCCTTTCAGCAATAATATATGATCTCCCAAATTGAAAACATTCTTAGACTATGATGTCGAAGAATGGGAAATTTAAATACTTATATATATTAGGAATATTTTGCTTCGTTTTGAGTGATGAATTCCATTATGGAATTAATAGTTTCTGTTAAGATAGTAAAATATTTTACTAATAAAGTTCTGAGTTAAATAATTTATTTATGTTTTATTAGATGAACTCAAGGTTGATCCTATATATCATATTAAGGATGCCAACAGAGTCATAATAATATGCTTGTCGAATCTTTAGGAAATGATAAATGTTGATACTACTTTGATTTGTATATTATTCGGTTAAGGATTTAGATAGTTATAAAAGATATAAGAGTTTATATGTGATTTTACTGTGTGAAACTATGATGTTGTAAGAGCATATTTCCTTCTATGTCTTCAATATTACTATGTAAAGGCATTGAATATATGTATATAGTATTTAAGGCAGCATTATGCCTATAATCTATCTATTCAATTATTAATATTTTACTGTATAAAGAAAAACAGAGACAACTCTAGAACATTACTAAGTTCTGAATATTACTTCTATGCAATCTACGATGATATCAATATTTGGTAACAATTTATTCTAATTACACGGTTGGAATAATTTCTAATCTTTGTTAATTAAACACCTTCCTATACTAGAGTACATCACTTTTAACTGAAAGAAAAAATACAGGAAGAAATTTATGTTCAACATTCTATATTCATCCAATTCAGTCTATTCGATCATTTGTACAGAAATAATTATTAGTTTAGTAAACTATCATTCTAACAACTGGATATTTATAAACGAAAGAGTTAAATAACTTGTAGACAGAATTATTCAGAAATAACATAGAGAGTCTATAACTGATAAAGTAAACAATGAAGAACCTGTTTAAAAATGAGTAGGTGGACAAACACCCAAAGAAGACCATGTTGATGTATATGTAACTTCGGAATGTATTTCATCTGTATATTATATTTATATTTATTGTACCCTTATAAGAGATGTGTTATTCCTCTATAAGGAAGTGTCGTCATGTGGATTGACAAGTGTCGCAAGTGTGTGTACTTGCCGATGGGTTATTAGACCACCTTATGGGGTCGGCCCTAATTAATATATAATATAACGTGGATGTACTCAAGTAGACAAGTCGGCCCCAGTAGGTCACTGGGCAAAAAGGTGAGTATAAATAGAGATAGGAGATCTCTATTTTACTCATTCGGAAAAGCATCTATCTCTCTCTCTGAAAAGTGGCGCACTAGTGAGGAGGAGGAGGATCATCTGCTAGGAGACTATCTCTGTATTATTTGGTTGTATTTTGGTTGAGCCATTGCTCTCTCTATCTCTGAGGAAGTTGTGGGGTTTTTCACCTTAGGGTTTTCCCCACGGAAACTCTGTGTCTCTTGTCTCTATGCTTTTGATTCTTGTGATGCTTGTGATGCTTGTCATATTATGATTGTCATGCATTGATATACTGTAGATGTTATTCTCTCAGCAAAGATCCTATAGTATTGTAATTTAATACTCAAAATTTAACATGGTATCAGAGCCTAACTGAGAAGAAGACATTTTGCAGTGATAGAAGCTTGTATTGCTTGTTTATTGGGTTTCTCTCCACAGATTTTTGAAATTCAGTATAGTAGATTGGATCTACTCATCAAGGCGCATCTTTCTGTCCAATCAGATTTCAGTTCCGAGCATTTTCAGTTTTGGCCCTAAAAATTAGGGTTTCCACAAAAATAGGAATTTCTGGAAACTGAAGGTACAGCTGGAAGCTCCTTGCAAAAATCGAAGGTTTGAGCTTTGGATCGAGATTTTTGGCTGGGTAGATCTCCGAGAAACTCAAACCCTAATTCAGGGCTCTCCCTAGTGAACCCGGGAGGACAAAAAGGCAATTTTGAAGGGCAAGACTTTGCTGATCTCAATTTCTGAATATACTAGGCTGATCAGCTCTCCAAGGCGCATCTTTCTATCCTTTTGGAATTTTGAAATTCACATTTTGAATTTTTAGGGTTTCTCTGACAAACCCTAATCCGGGACCAGATCCAGTTTTCAGCACTTCAAGTGGTAAGTTCTAAATCTTTTCTATTTCCATTTGAAGTACTCTTAAAGATGTCTCTTCACACCAAGCTTGAGGATAAGCTTGAAGGGGCTGATAACTTCCGAGCCTGGAAGTATAGGATTGGGCTAATCCTGGAAGAAAATGAGTTAGACTCATATGTGAAAGAAGACATCCCTATCCCAGAGGATGAAGAGGCCAAGGTATTGCACAAGAAGAACTTGGTCAAGGCAAAGAGAATCATTGCTGATTCTATCAAAGACCATCTCATACCCCATGTGTCTTCTCTCAAGACACCCAAAGAGATGTTTGAATCTTTGACCAAGCTATTTGAAGGAAAGAACATAAATCGGAAGATGACCCTGCGGAACCAATTGAAAGCAGTGAAGTTTCAGAATGGAGAAACCATTCAATCCTACTTTTCAAGGGTCTCTCAGATCAAGGAACAATTAGAAGCAGTAGATGAAATGGTGGAGAATGGTGAAGTGGTAATGACCACTCTAAATGGCCTACCCAGGTCATGGGATTCCTTTATTCAAGGAATTTGTGCAAGGAAGAAGTTGATCTCCTTCAGTAGACTTCGGGAAGAATGTTCTCAAGAAGAAGCTAGACTTATAGCTCGTGAGGAAAAGATGGGAGGAGAAGATCAAGCTCTTGCAGCCCACACAAGGAAAGGGAAGTCCAAGAAAGAACCATCTCACCCCAAGAGATCTTCACATCACTTCAAAGAAAGAAGAGTATGCTTCACGTGTAATGAGAAAGGACACATTGCCATAAATTGTCCCAAGAACAAGAAGGACAACAACATCTCCAACAAGAAGAAGAAGGGTGGCAAAAGAAGGTTTCATGCTCATGCTGCAGAAGATGATGAACCTCCAAAGAAGAAGGATAGGGCAGAAAGTGATAGTAATGATGACTCATCAAGTGAAGAAGAGTATGTTCTGATCTCTGCTCTCACAGGTACCATCTCCCATGGTTGTAATGATTGGTTGATTGATAGTGGGGCTTCCAAACACATGACTGGGTTTAAAGAATCCTTTGTGAACCTATCTGAACATGAGTCACCCCATAAGGTGAAACTTGGGGATGATTATCAATATCCAATCAAAGGAAGTGGTGAAGCTTCTTACAACCTAGATTCTGGAAAATCTCTGAAGATGAAGGAAGTCCTCTATGTACCTGGACTCAAGAAGAACTTACTCTCCATCTCTGCTTTAGATGCAAAAGGTATGAGGGTTGCATTTGTTGATGGCCAAGTACTAATGTGGCTAAAGGGAAAGACCATGGATGATGTGGTAGTGATTGGAGAGCAAGAGGGAGGCTTGTATAAATTAAAGGGTCAACCTGAACATGCCATGGTACATGAATCCATGGAGCCAAGTGAACTTTGGCATAGGAGACTTGCTCACATGCACTATAGAGCACTTCCAATTGCAAGCAAGGCGGTAGAAGGTCTTCCTGAAATCAAGACCAAACATGAAGGGGTTTGCAAAGGATGTGCAAAAGGTAAGAACACTAAGAAGGCTTTCCCAAGCAGTGAAAGCAAGGCAAAAGACATCCTGGAAATCATCCACTCAGATGTATGTGGCCCCATGTCATCCAGTTCCCTAAGTGGGTATATTTACTATGTATCATTTATTGATGACTTCTCCAGGAAGACTTGGGTATACTTCTTGAAAGGCAAAGATGAGGTGTTTGCTAAATTCAAGGAATTCAAAACCTTGATGGAGAATCAAACTAACAAGAAAATCAAAACATTCAGATCTGACAATGGTGGAGAATTCACCTCAAATGATTTCAAGAAGCTTTGCAGTGATTCAGGGATTAAGAGGGAGTTGAATGCTCCTTATAATCCTCAACAGAATGGAGTTGCAGAAAGGAAGAACAGAACTATCATGGAAGCAGCAAGAGCAATGTTGCATGACCAGGATCTTCCTATGCATCTATGGGCAGAAGCAGCTAGAACAGCTGTATATGTGCAGAACAGAACTCCCCACAAGATACTGGACAAGAAGACACCAGAAGAAGTCTTTTCTGGTAAGAAACCTGAAGTCAGCCATCTCAGAATATTTGGTTGTCCAGTATATACTCATGTCCCAAAAGAGAAGAGGACTAAACTAGATCCTTCAGGAAAGAAGGGCATCTTTGTGGGTTATAGTGAAAGCTCAAAGGCGTACAGAATATACTTTCCAGGGTTCAAGAAGATTGATGTCAGTAGGGATGTAACATTTGATGAAAACTCAGCATTCATCAAATCAAGGAAGGCACCTACCGAAGTTTATGAAGAACCTAAGGAAACAAGATTTCAGGACACTACCATGACTGATGCAGTTCCAGAAACTGATCGTGAGTTTGAAGATCCACAAGAACCTGCAGATCCACCCCGAGAGGATAACTCTCACAAGAGGAAACCTGTATGGGCTAGAGAGCTCATTCATGATGCAGAAAGATTTGGCATTCCAGAAGAAGAACACAGAGCAAAGAAGAGAACCAGATCACACACCAGTTATGTTGCTTTACTCTGTGACATCATGAACAAAGAGCCTTCCAGTTATGAAGAGGCAGCAGAAAAGAAAGAATGGAAGGATGCTATGATTGAGGAATATCAATCAATTATGAAGAATGATGTTTGGGATCTTGTCCCAAGACCTAAAGGGAAGTCTGTTGTGACTTCCAAGTGGATCTACAAAATCAAGCATGCTGTAGATGGCAGTGTGGAAAAATATAAAGCAAGATTCGTAGCTCGTGGTTTCTCTCAGAAGGAAGGAATAGACTATGAAGAAACCTTTGCACCTGTAGCCAGGTATACTTCCATCAGAACAGTACTTGCCCTGGCTGCAGCAATGAAATGGAAAATACACCAGATGGATGTTAAGACTGCCTTCCTGAACGGTGTAGTAGAAGAGGAAGTATATGTGGAACAGCCACTTGGTTTTGAAATACATAATAGGGAATCATATGTATGCAGATTGAAGAAAGCCTTGTATGGCTTGAAACAAGCCCCCAGAACCTGGTATGGTAGGATGGACAGTTTCCTATCCAGTTTGGGCTTTACCAAGAGTAAAGCTGATTCCAACCTTTACTACAAGGTTGAGGAAGGGAATCCTGTGATTCTACTACTGTATGTGGATGACCTATTTGTGACAGGAGATGACAGACTGATTGCGGATACCAAGAGGAAGCTTGCAGCTGAATTCGATATGAAAGACTTGGGAATGATGCACTATTTCCTAGGTATGGAGGTGTGGCAGAGTGCAGGTGGGATCTTCCTTGGTCAAGGGAAGTACACAGTAGATATCCTGAAGAGATTTGGGATGATGGATTGCAAGGCCATGGCCACACCTATGGCATCGAATCTGAAGCTTCTATGTGATGCTTCATCTGAGCCAGTTGATATCACTATGTATCGTCAGATGATTAGGTCCTTGATGTACCTGACGAACACGAGACCGGATATTTGCTTTGCTGTGAACACATTAAGCTAGTTTCTGACGGATCCGAGGAGTGTTCACCTGGTTGCTGTAAAGCATGTTCTGAGGTACCTGAAGGGTACAGTGGATTATGGGCTCAAATATGAAGCAAATCAAAAGTTTAACCTACAGGGTTATGTTGATTCAGATTGGGCTGGCAGTGCTGCAGATAGGAAGAGCACATCTGGATGTTGCTTCAGTATGGGATCAGGTGTGATCTCTTGGTTTAGCAGGAAGCAGTCCTGCGTAGCACTGAGTACAGCTGAGGCAGAGTATGTTGCTGCCTGTTCAGCTAGTTGTGAAGCAGTATGGCTACGGAAGCTACTGTCTGAGTTATTTGATCTCCCGTTGGAGGCTACTGGTATCTTCTGTGATAACCAGAGTTGTGTGAAGCTGTCCGAGAACCCAGTGTTTCATGACAGGTCGAAACACATAGAGATCAAATATCACTATATCATGGATATGGTGCAGAGAGGAGCTGTGAAGCTCCTGTATGTTGCGACGGACGAGCAGATTGCAGATGTGCTGACGAAGCCACTAGCCAGGGTGAAGTTCGAGTACTTCAGAGAGAAGCTTGGCATGCTTCAGGTCGAGGACACTTCGAGGAAGAAGTGATGGACACATTTGCTGAAGCCATTCCAAGCATGTTGGAAGGGGGATCCTTCACATGGCTGTGGATGTAAGCGCTGGATGATGAACATCAGGAGGATGTTCTGGTTTCTGCTTAGATATGATCAATTGGATCATGTATATGTATTTTGTGTATGCATCATGTTGGATGCTGGATATGATCAGTTGGATCATTATATGTATGTATGTATGCATCATGTTGGATGCTGGATATGATCGGTTGGATCATGTGTCTGTATTTTGTATATGCATCATGTTGGATGCTGGATATGATCGGATGGATCATGTGTATGTATTTTTGTATGAACGCATCATGTTGGATGCTGATGGATACATTGTGTGGATCATGTATCTTTGTATGATCAGGTAGATCATGTATACTGATGGATACATTGTGTGGATCATGTATCATTGTATGATCAGGTAGATCATGTATGCTGATGAATACATTGTGTGGATCATGTATCTTGGTATGATCAGGTAGATCATGTATGCTGATAGATACATTGTGTGGATCATGTATCTATGTATGTATCAGGTGGATACTTGGATGATCGTGGATGACGAGCTTCTCCAGATGACATGCAGCAGGACGTTGCAGTGATGATGATCAGGATGATCATGTGTACATCAGGATGATGTTTGATGAGTATCAGATGATACTTTATGGCCGTGGATCAGGCTGTGCAGGAAAGCATGTAATTTGTTCCCTGGGAGATTTGCAGATGGTCTTTCGAGGTTTTGCCTATGGCATGTAATTCGGTGCCCTGGGACATCTGACAAATGCTCTTGCGAGGTTTTGCTTGAGAGGACATGTAATTTGTGCCCTGGGAGATTTCAGGTCGGAGTTGTGTACCCGTAACATCCTGAGATGCTCTTGCGAGGTTTTGTCCTATGGCATGTAATTTGCTCCTGGGAGATCTGGACAGGATGAAAAAGGCCTCAGATGCTTCAGCCAGGTTTTTCCATGACCACATGTAATTTGCTCCTGGGAGATCTGGACAGGATGAAAAAGGCCTCAGATGCTTCAGCCAGGTTTTGTGGTGGACCACATGTAATTTGCTCCTGGGAGATCTGGACAGGATGAAAAAGGCCTCAGATGCTTCAGCCAGGTTTTGTGGTGAGATCACATGTAATGTGCTCCTGGGAGATCCGACAGGTAGAGCCGAGTGCTCGTAACAGCCTGGGATGCTTCAGCCAGGTTTTGTGATGGGTCACATGTAATGTGCTCCTGGGAGATCCTACAGGTAGAGCTGTGTGCTCGTAATAGCCTGGGATGCTGCAGCTAGGTTTTGTGACGCACGTAATAAGTCCTGAGGATTCCACAGTATGGCCAGTGATGATGAAGACCTGCAGATGGCGGGCCTACATCCAGTATGAAAAAGGACTGGCTCTGTAGAACTTCCTATGACGAGTAGAGACAGAGATTGGACGAGATAGCAGCAGCAGTGACGATGACGATGACGATGATCCAGAGAAGAAGACTTGTCTAGCAGATCTGTGTCGAGAAATACCTTCCTAGTTAAGAGGGAGTGTTGATGTATATGTAACTTCGGAATGTATTTCATCTGTATATTATATTTATATTTATTGTACCCTTATAAGAGATGTGTTATTCCTCTATAAGGAAGTGTCGTCATGTGGATTGACAAGTGTCGCAAGTGTGTGTACTTGCCGATGGGTTATTAGACCACCTTATGGGGTCAGCCCTAATTAATATATAATATAACGTGGATGTACTCAAGTAGACAAGTCGGCCCCAGTAGGTCACTGGGCAAAAAGGTGAGTATAAATAGAGATAGGAGATCTCTATTTTACTCATTCGGAAAAGAATCTATCTCTCTCTCTGAAAAGTGGCGCACTAGTGAGGAGGAGGAGGATCATCTGCTAGGAGACTATCTCTGTATTATTTGGTTGTATTTTGGTTGAGCCATTGCTCTCTCTATCTCTGAGGAAGTTGTGGGGTTTTTCACCTTAGGGTTTTCCCCACGGAAACTCTGTGTCTCTTGTCTCTATGCTTTTGATTCTTGTGATGCTTGTGATGCTTGTCATATTATGATTGTCATGCATTGATATACTGTAGATGTTATTCTCTCAGCAAAGATCCTATAGTATTGTAATTTAATACTCAAAATTTAACAGACCATTCCTCCCAACCGTCTCCTGAAAGCAGCCAAGTCTTACTTGCTTTAGGACCCCCGATCATGTTCACTAAACCACCAGGATGAAGATTATGTGTAGAAGCATATGAAAATCACTTTGTATCTCAGCAATCATGAATACTTTCATACTAAATCTCTCTGCAACTCAACAGTATAAGACAGTCCTACACTGCAAC
The DNA here is from genome assembly GCA_027924585.1 of Larix kaempferi. NCBI lineage: Eukaryota > Viridiplantae > Streptophyta > Pinopsida > Pinales > Pinaceae > Larix > Larix kaempferi. The sequence continues at coordinate 54,792,333 of BSBM01000001.1, forward strand.
TCATTAGTTAACCAATCCCCTCATTAAATCTCTTGTGTGCTCAAAAGAGTTTCCAGCAACCGCAAGGAAGTATTGTATCTCCTCTTGAGAATGTGTGAGTTTCCTGCTCAAATTCAATGACTATATACAAATTTCCTAGGTCTTAAGGGTCAATTTAACAATAAATGAGCCACATGCTCAATTCCACCATCCTTGCTGGACATGACCACATTTTTAGGGAAGTTGCCACCTGCAACAGCTAGTAAGTGAGTGTAGATGCTGCCACTTGTCAATTTCCTTCTACAACAGTTTCATTCCTGCTAGTGGGTCAGTGAACACTCTTTCAATAGTCCTCTTTGCATGACTGTCTCATATTATAATTTATTAAATAATAATAATATTCAATTACAGTCATCCTTGACCGTCCTTGGTGATAAAAATTTACAATAAGTTTTAAAGTAATGTTTTTCCACAAACATAAAATGTTTCAAGTACTAGGTAGGTTATAGATGGTTATGATGATGATAATGGAGATGATTATGATGACGATGTTGTTGTTTGTAATGATTGTGTTGATGAATTGTGATGACATCGACATTGATAATGATGATGATGATGATGATGATGACGATGGTGTTGTTTATGATGATGATGATGATAGATGACGGTGATGACATTAATGATGATTCTTATGATCATGACAATTGATCCGCATCGCAATTGGGAAGTCATTGATTTTGATACAACTTCAACAAGTTTCGACTTCAACATGACTTCGACAACCTCAACAACTTCGATAGGTTCCGACGTCGACACAAATATGATGAGTCTCGACTTTGACATACTGTGACACACTCCGCATATTTGACATGTTTATCAACCTCATAGTTCATGACATCGACAAGTAGTGTCGACATGCGACCAACGACTGTCGAAATTCGACAGACTATCTCTCTGTCTTCCAGTCGACTATAACGGTTGAAATGTTGAACCATTTTAACTTCTTCTTTGTAATTGAACGTAATGAGCAAGATCCTAAGAATCTCATAAATATATATAAGCATGTATAATATTGTAACATACATCAATCAATAGATAAATCTTATCATGTCTTAGACTTGTTTTACATCTAATCGAAGATCAGTGTGCATTCCTACATATTTCCTGTGCGTATCTATGTTTATCTGTTGTAGTGTAATCCTGTTTTGCTCATTCTGCTTATTCTTAATTGCTTCCTCCATAACAGAGCTAACTCATTCAGTCGAACTGTTGTCCCCCTCATGCTTCCTGGACACGACCCGGATCATTGGTATCAGAGCAGACTGAAATCAGGGCATTCAGTTTTTTGTGCTTAAGTTCTGCGTATACACATCTCTCGAAGTTACCTAAATTATGTCGGTTCAAACTCGCTCACAATCTCAGCAATCCAAGAAGACGCTACGTCCAGACATGACACAAGAAACAGACAATAGACATGCAACCGACAAGACAACACAACTTATTGAGCAAGCTATGGCTCGACAATGGATTGAAATGTTCGCCCAGTTCAATGATATTTTCATGATATTCGCTTCGACATCTGGAGGATCTTCGACGAGAACTCACTCCGATAAAATCAACCCCTTCAAAGTGCAAATGAATTTGGACATACCAAATATTGAAGGTAAGATTGACGCGGAATTCGTTGACAATTGGGTGCAACAATTGGAATCCTACTACACTGTAAATAAACTCTCTGAACACATCCGAAAGGAATTTTACTGGTGGGAGAACCTCTCCACAAATATGCAGAAAATTGGAGACCCCATCGAACACATCCGAAAGGAATTTTACTCGCCTAAATACCTCGAGAAACAGTATAAGAAATGATAGCAGCTGACGCAATGGAAAGACCAATCAGTATAGAGTTACACTGATGAGTTCTACCAACTCATGGTAAGAATTGGCTTCCAAGATGAAGAGAAATTGTTTGTTCTGAAGTACATCAACGGATTATCTCAGTACATCTAGCAGGAGATGGAATTTCCGATTGTCAATACGCTTGCGGATGCATTCCACTACGCCAACAAACTGGAAACCAAGCAAAAAGGGAAAGCATGCTTCACAACAAATCCGACATCAAGACGACCACCCAATAAGAAGGCACCATCCAACTTCGACAAGTCAAAATCTTCTCAGTCGACACTGCCAAAGCTAGACCACGACAAGAATACTTTTCACAAAAGGGAACGTAGCAAACAACCACCGATCGAAAAATGGTGCGATTAACACCACTCATATTGGCATGATACGTCTCAATGCAAATATCAGAAGAAATTTTGACAAAGTGTCGACCTCTGACGCGTTCGACAAGACGGTGGAAGAATCCGATCCAGACACAACGACTCTTTTGACATCAACCACTCGAGCAGCCTCAACTATCTTCAATGAGGAGGAACGAGAACACCTATTCCATACATGGATATGGGTCCAGAGCAACCCATTACATATGATTATGGACAACGGGAGCCAGAAGAACTTCGTTTCTGAAGATCTCGTGAAGAAACTAGGTCTTATTACCACTCTGCATCCTCAGCCTTACAACATCAGTTCGATGAAGGATGGATAAGAAGTTCGGATCACTCGACAATGCAAGCTTGCCTACTTCATAAATCCTTTTGAATATGAATTACTTTGTGACGTGCCACCACTCTCCGTAGCCGACGCCCTATTTGGGAAACCTTACCTCTGGGATAGACATGAAAGTTATTAGTCACGGCCTCAAAAGGTGATTGTCATAATATGAAATCGATGGTTCAACACACCAGAGCATCAACCTACACTGACGGTTGGATTGATATCTTCCAAATAGAAAAAGAAGCTCATCAATCATGCTCAGAAGTTTGCATTAATCATGATCAAGCCACAACATTCTAAGAAGACTATAGCAACGATTCGAGTCACCGACCAATGTAGCTCTCGACAAAAGTAGCAAGTCGATCATATTCTCGATGAGTACCAAAACCTCTTTCAAGCTCCAGACGGAGTACCTCAACATTGTCAGGTAAAAAAATCTATTGAACTTGTTCTTGGTTCTGCTTTGCCTAACGCATCTGTTTACAGAAGATCGATTCTAAAAAATGAAGAGATTCGCAGACAAATCCAAGAATTAATCGACAAAGGTCATATCCAACCCAGCTCCTCTCCTTGTGGAAGTCCAGTTGTCCTAGTTTCGAAGAAAGATGGGACTTGACGCATGTGCATCGACTACAGATCTCTCAACAAAATATCGGTGAAGACTCGGTACCCTCTGTCTCAGATAGACGAGCTCATCGATTGTCTGAAAGGTGCTAAATGCTTTACTAAGCTTGACCTCAAGTCGGGATTCCATTAGATTCCAATCGAGCCCACAGATGTGTGGAAAACTTCTTTCAAGACTAACGAAGGATTGTTTGAATGGTTAGTCATGCCTTTCGGCTTAACCAATGCACCTATGACCTTCATGTGACATATGGATAACCTTCTTCGACCTTTCATCAGAAAATGGGTTATTTTCTACCTTGACGACATATTAATTTTTATTCGATCATGGGAAGAACATGTTAGACATCTTCGACAAGTCCTCGACACTCTCTAGCAACATCGGCTTTTTCTAAGCATGGACAAGCGCTCTTTGCGATGACCAACATCAGATATTTGGGGTATGTAATTGACTCTGCAGGCATTCACGTCGATCTATAAAAAGTACAGATCCTCAAAGATTGGCCCATTCTTAGAAGTATTCAAGAACTAAGAAGTTTTCTTGGTTTGGAAAATTGCTATCGACGATTCATACTCGGCTTCAATCACATAGCTTGGCCCCTGAATCAGTTGACGAAGGGAAATGGGAAAACTATCTTCCAATGGACAACAACACAACAAGCAGATTTTGAATAGCTCAAACACAAGCTCTGTACTGCACCAGTACTTGTGTTACCTGATTTGCATCATCCCTTTTAGATTGAGATGGATGCATTGGACTATGCCTTGGGCGCAATGATCACTAAGTCTGGTCACCCAATCGCTTTTCATTCCGAGACTTTTAACAACAGAGTTAGAAGATACTTGATGTATGAAAAAGAACTATATGCCATTGTGCAAGCTCTCAAGCAATGGAGGCTTTACATCCTTGGCAAGGAAACGGTCATTCTCACTGATCACAAGCTTCTACAGCTCGCTCTGACACAATCAAAGTTGCATACAAACTGACAACTCAAGTAGATTAATTGCCTACAACAATTCCAGTTGGTGATTAAGTATCAGAAAGATAAAGCTAATGCTGCCACCAATTTCCTTAGTCGACCATCCATTAATCTCCTTTTGATAGTGATGAGTATGCAGGGATACGACATGACCACTTGGCCACAGTTGTATGAGGATGACAGCGAATTCTCAGCAGTCTACTGATAGTTACAGACTAACAAGTCGTCGACCTCAGACTCCAACTACTTCCTGAAAGATACCTTGCTATACAAGCTTGGACAACTTTGTGTACCAACCAGTGAGCACCGACAACAGCTCATTTGGTACACGCACTACAACAAAACTACAAGACACTTTGGAGTAGCAAAGACACTTGCTATTCTACAGAAGTATTTATTTTGGCCTACACTTAAATCCGATGTCAACAAGTACATTTGATCATGCATGGTTTGTGCCATTGCTAAACCAACTAATCGACGACAGGGACAGTACACACCTCTGCTAGTTCCTAGTCGATCACGGGAATCTATTTCTATGGACTACTTGATGGGTTCTCCTACTACCATACATCAACATGACGCGATGTTAGTAGTAGTCGACCGATTTTCCAAGATGGCCATTCTCATACCATGTAAGAATACCACAACAGCGCAGCAGACCGCTCAACTCTTCTTTACACATGTTTGGAAACAATTTGGTTTACCCACAACCATTATTTCCGACCGAGATGCCAGATTCGTCAGCATATTTTGGAATACCCTCTAGAAACAACTAGACACATGAATCTCATTGTTGACATCTTTTCATCCTCAGACCGAAGGACAAACGAAAGTTGTAAATCTCCTTGTAGTACAACTGCTTCACATGTACAATCACAAGCATCAAAGCACATGGGATGATAGTCTTCCATACATCCAGCACAGCTACAATTGTGCTCAGCATAGCTCTACAGGAAAGAGTCCATTTGAATTCTATTACGTATTTCAACCCTCAGAACCTATCGAGTTGATCAGCTCCTCGACACAGCCGAGCGACACCAACTACAGCCAACGAGAAGTTGATAAAGCAGTCAAGTTCAGAGATCAGATATGTGACATCCAAAAGCAAGCACAGGAAATGTTGCATAGATCTAGCGAGAAGGCTAAGGCCTGACACGACAAGCATCGTATTCCTCATTCATTCCAAATTGGGGATAAGGTCTGGTTACATCTTAAGAAGGATCGCTTCACTAGTCCTTTCAAGAAGTTAAAACCTTTGTGATATGGTCTGTACAGTATTCTTCGGCAGATTGGTGAAAACGATTTCCAGCTCAACATTCTTGCATGCTTGGATCTACATCCAGTCTTCAATGTGGATCTACTTCAACCATACCATGCACCCTGGTTGGAACATAATGACTTATCAAAAACAGAACCCGAAGACATCAATCCAGATGTTCAGGAGCCTCTTCCTTACGACACCATTGTGGGACGATGAGTACGCCTTACAAGGACAAACACAATTCCCTTGTTTCAGGTTTCCAAAGCTGGACAACTCCCATCTCAAGCAAAGTGGTACTTTGTTACTAAAATAACTGACAAGTTTCCTCACTTTCACGAGCAAACAATGGGTCCATTGTTTCTTAAGGAAGGAGGTCTGATCCACATCGCAATCGGCAAGTCATTGATGTCGATACAACTTCGACAACCTCATCAACTTTGATAGGTTCCGATGTTGACACAACTCCGACGAGTCTCGAATTCGACATACTGTGACACACTCCGCATCTTCGACATGTTCAGCAACCTCACAGTTCACGACATTGAAAAGCAGCATCAACATGCGACCAACGACTGTCGAACTTCGACAGACTACCTCTATGTCTTCCATTCGACTGTAACGGTTGAACTGTTGAACCATTTTAACTTCTTCTTTGTAATTGAATGTAACGGGAAAGCACCCAAGTGTCTCAGAAATCTATATAAGCATGTATAATATTGTAACATACATCAATCAATAGATAAATCTTATCATGTCTTAGACTTGTTTTACATCTAATAGAAGATCAGTTCGCATTCCTGCATATTGCCTGTGTGTATCTGGGTTTATCTATTGTAGTGTAATCCTGTTTTGCTCATTCTGCTTATTCTTAATTGCTTCTGCCATAACAGAACCGACTCATTTAGTCAAACTATTGTCCTCCTCGTGCTTCCTGGACACGACCCGATCAATGATGACGGCGACGATGATGAGGACGATAATGATGTTGTTTATGGTGATGATGATGATTATTAATGACAACGACGATGTTAATGATGTTGCTTATCATGATGATGATGGTGATGATGATTAATGACGAAGAAAATGTTAATCATGATGCTTATGATGATGACGATGATGATGATGACGACAACAACAATGATGACGGTGATGATGATGTTGTTGTTGTTTTTGACAATGGCTATGATGACAATTATGATGGGGATGGCGATGATGATGATGATGATGATGATGATGATGACGATGATAATGAATATGAAAATGATGATGATGATGATGATGGTGATGATGATAATGATGGTGATGAGTATTATAATGAAGATGATGATGATGACGATGTTGTTGTTTGTGATGATTGTGCTGATGAATAATGATTAGATCGACCTTGATGACGATGATGATGATGACGACGATGATGCCGAGGGTGTTGTTTATGATGATGATGCTGATTGATGATGACGATGACATTAATGATGATGCTTATGATCACGATGATGATGATGATGATGATGATGATGACGACGACGATGATGACGATGATAATAGTGTTGTTTATGGTGATGATGATGATGATTAATGACAACGACAATGTTAATGATATTTCTTATGATGATGATGATGATTAATGATGATGGAAACGTTAATCATGATGACAACAACGATGATGACGATGATGGTGACGATGATGATGTTGTTGTTTTTGACGATTATGATGATGAATAATGATGATGACAATTATGATGGGGATGACGATGATGATGATGATGATGATGATGATGACGATGACGATAATGAAGATAAAGATGATGATGATGCTGTGTTAAAAAATATTAAAGTATGATAGATAGTTGGGATGTGTTAAAAAATATTAAAGAAGGATAGATAGTTGGAGTTTAACAAATCCATATAAGTTTCTCAAATCATGGTTGGAGGAAAAATTATTAGATGAATTTGAAGCTCTCAATTTTATAGTCCATTGGGCCCAATGGAGAATTAGAAATGAAGAGTGATTTGATGATTGGATGATAAATCTTATATGGATCTTCTACAAGATTTGATATCCCTTTGATGGTATTTGGAAAGAATCAATTGTAAAGCCCTTAATGTAGGATGGGACAATGCACATTGGTTTAAATTTGCTATAGTGTCATTTTGGTGGAGGTCATGAGAAAATTTAATATCCCCAATTTTTACCAACTTAAAAAAAATGTACCTAGATACCTTGACCTCAGGCCTTAAATCAATGTTCTAGTCGTTTAGGTCCAAGAAATTTTCCTCGAACAAACACACATTTCCTTCTTAAGGTATCATTGGTGAATGATTGAGAATATTGATTCGATTTGGTGCTTTTTAGCAGTAAGTATGTGTCTCAATACCTTGGAAGTAATCCATGAAAGAATACCACGCCTTAGGCTCTAAAGAAAGTGTTGATGCATCAAGGCCATGAAAAATAATTCAAAACACCATGTATTACTTCTTAGGTGTATCCATGCCACTATGTATGGGTCTTTTGGCCTTGTGTTCTTAGACATGGATAATGGAGGAGACCTAAACCATAGGCCCTAGAGTAAACTTATAGAAATCCAAGGCCAAGACAATTTCCTTGATTAACCACACATGGCCTCCTAAGGCTATCATTGGCCTATGATTGAGGATGTTGATTCCATTAGGTGGTTTTTAGTAGTAAGTATGTGTCTGATGGCCTTGGAAATTTTCTAGGGAAGAAGACCATGCCTTAATCTCGAAGAAAACTATTGAAGCATCCAGATCCATGAATGATGCCTTGAAGCACCATGCATGACTTATCTATGGTATAAGTTATCACCTCTAAGAAATCTCCCACAAGGGGAAAGAAAGGGAATCCCCCTACCAAAAAACACAAACCTTCCCATTGACTTTCTAGGCCAAAAGAAGAATCCAAAACTCCAAAAAAATGGCTAAGTATCAATAAATTTCCAACCAAATGATCAAGCCGCAGTAGGAAAAACCAGAAAATGGAGGTCTTCTGCTTTCAAAATAGGTTGAATGGTCAGGAATGAATAATAAATCCAGATCTATGGCTGAGAAGCAACCCACAACAAACCCAAGCAAGATACTTTCCAACTTTTTGACTTTCCGAACCGGCATTGCGGATTGCGGAAGTCAGAATGGTATTTTCTTTCGAAATGGCACAGTTGGGTTTCCAACTACCAATTTCTGCATTGCAGAATACGGATTGTGGGGGCGTGATTTCTCCAAGGGAACGAATTTGAGTTTTTGATTCCAAAACTCGCATTGCGGATTGCGGATTACGAAAGTGATTTCTATGAAGCTGAGAATATTGAGTTTTCGACTTCCGACTCCTGCATTGTGAACTACAGATTGCAGAAGGGTAATTTCAACAAATTTGTGCGACAATGCTCCAACTTTCTGAATCCCGCATTGTGGATTGCGGATTGCGGAGGAGAAATTTGACAAGGTTTGCTCGACAGTTCCAATTCCCAAAACCCGCATTGTGGCTTGCAGATTGCGGAATGAGGATGGTTTATCAGAAGAGATTGTGACCGCGTAAAATGCAGAATTTGACAGGGAAAAGATCCAACTATTCCATGAATAGGAGTCAATATGAAGGAAGAAGGAAGGCACACCATGATTATCCCATCTAATCATCCCAAAAAAACTCAATCCAAAGGACAACAGGTGGTTTTCTACGATATGATTTTACACTAACAACGCAATGAAGTTTCCCATCGGTGCATCCAATAGATCAAGAAATAGTTATAGTTTTCAAGTTTAATAAATGACCACATATGACTGAAGTAATCTATAATTTTTGATATTTTGTAAGCCTATAAAGGTCGGTTCTGAATAAGACCCAGAGGGGGGATTTTGAGATAAAAATTCTGAGTATGTGATAATACCGAGTTTTTCGATTAATGTGACGACTTAATTTTGGAGCAGATATTCTTGTGATGAGTGTTTTGATGTATGTTATTCCTATGTATGTTTTCTTTATTAGTATTTTCCATTGATTGCCTTATTCTGCAGTGCCTAGATCAAGATTACATGCTCTGAAATTCATCTTTTATGCTTCAGATGCATATGATTAGATACTCCACCCTTTCTTCCTGAAATTGCAAGTCAGAATTCATTCATAAATGATCTAACTCTGTGATGGAATTTGTTTCCCTTTCTGCTACCATTTGCTGATATATTTTGACTTGGAAAAACCTCATTTATCTTGCCTCTTCCTATGAATTTATGGTCCAAATAAGTCATTTGTGACTGAAAAACCTTTAAAGTTTGACTCCATGCTCTATGATATACACATCATTGACCCCAACCAATTGAAAAAACCCTAAAAATCCTTATCTGAAGGTCTAGCCACCACTTTTTATACACAACCAACCTATTCAAAATATATTTGCATGTTGAAAGAATTGTGAGAGAGTGATCCCTCTCTGCGTTTGGAAAGGCTAGTTTACATCCACAAAAGTGTGATTGAAATAGTTACCTCAGTGATCCCTTCTGTTGTAACCTAGAAGAATCCCGAGTGATAACATTTTGGCAACTCCACTAAGGACAAAGGAATTCTTCTCCAAGAAAAAGAATTACAAAGAATCAAATCAGATATCTAAGGGAAATGAAGGATCAGATACATAACGGTTGTGGTATTTTCCTTGGCGACTCCAACATTCAAATTTACAGTCCCACAAGAGACACTTGGCAAATTTCTTGAAAAAATTATGGATTCCCGAAGGATACCTACCCGAAATCAGTCGGATCATGAACCAACATAGTTCGTATCAGATCCAGAAAAGATCATCCAGAAAGAAAAGAAATAAAAAACATGTATTCCCCCATTAACTAGGTCTTTTTATTTACCTAAATAAGAGGCACAGGCTATAGATACTATCTATTTTGATTTAAAGTTTGAGCAGTCCTTATTTAGGTCTAAATCTGAGACATATCTGAAAGAATCCCTGTTTGATCAAAGAAAATTCCAAACACACTGTCTGAGTGCTTTGTGGGAGAATTTATAAGTCAAAGAAGAAAACAATGACCTATTCCTCTTCACTAAAGAAGCTAGTAAAAACACCCAGGTCCTGATTACTCCTCCATCAACTTCAAGTCATACTATTGTAATACCTAGTGTTACCCCTAAACCGATTTCAAAAATCCCTCTTGTTTCCAAGCGAAAACTAAGAGCATTGGCTTCCATATTTTTCCCTTTAGCCCTCCCTGCCAATCTCCATGACCTACCTATGAGCTATTGATCCCAATGCCTCATGAGATATGATGGGGAAGAGAGTGGTACTGCACAACAACATATGGACCAGTTTACTGATTTCATAGATCTTGAGGAGGTAGATGAAGATGATGTCAATATGGGGTTATTTTCCCAGAGTCTTTCCAGAGAAGTAATTAAATGGTTCAAAGCCTTCCAAATGGAGGTATTGCTACCTATGAGAAGTTGGAACAAGCTTTCCTATCCAGATGGAAGGATAAAAAAAGTCCTCTCCAAATTCTCACTCAGTATGAAAACACAAATACAACTAATGTTGAGACTATCCAATAATTTTCAGCTAGGTTCATGAGAATATACAATTCTTTCCTTGTGGACATAAAACCCCCTGTGGGTGCAGCCAAACTTGACTATGGCAGATGTTTTGACAGTGACTTTTCTCTCATGTTGATAGAAAGGAGATCTGCTACCCTACCTAATATGTTGAAAGATGTTGTAGAAGTAGAAGCTAATATGATGGCCTTGGGTAAAACAAATCACATAAGTGAAGCTGAGAAAAAGAGACCTGATCAAGCATCCCATCCTTCCACATCCCAATATATTGACACTAGTTTTGAGCAGATGATGAGAACGATGGAAAAACTAGTGGATAGGATCTCCCTTGATAACAGGCCTCCTACCAGAGAAAACTCAGAGCCTCAAGCTGAAAATAACAATTATAGGAGACCCCCTGCCCCACAGGGAAGAACAAGAGAACCAAGGGATCCTATAAATGCATAGAATCAACAAATTAGACCACCTTTTGTTGAGAACATGATAGCAGGAAAAGAGGAAGATGGACAACCTGAATATCAGATCCACCTCTTTGATCAAATGCAACCCCAATTTTATTTGAATAAATAAGAACATGACCAATCATATCTGCAGTTAGATAGCATCCTAGAGGAATCAGAATTCGAGCAATATCAAAGAGGTTTCCAAAATGCAATTTTTGAATTTCAGAGGAAACATAATTTGAGAAACATAAAGGTAACAGTACACCAAGGAAATGCTACAACTGAGCCATGTACTTCTCAGCAACAGAAAAAAGAAACCTCTAGGAAGGGTGATCCAAATAATGTTACCTCTGATAACGCAGCTAAGAAGGGAGCAAAATCTCCTAAAAAGGGCCCAGAAGGAAGGGATGAAAGTAATGTGAAAACAATAGAAAAGACTCATTATGATTTCAGTTTAGAAAATGAACTCTCTAAAATAAAAATCTCAATTCCCTTCAATGAGTTGGTCAAGAATACAAAATATAAAGATCAAATTCTGAAAATAGTGGAGGGAGAGGAAGGAAAGCAACCAGATACTCTTAATTTGCATGATGATAAGCCCACCCTTCTGTTTGGCTTCCATGTTGAAAGTGTTCAAGAAGATGAAGTTCCCCCTTTTTATATTAGCCTGAATATACATGATCATATAATACATAATGCTATGTTAGATTCTGGGGCGTCACATAACCTCATGCCAAGATCAATGATGGAAAGTCTAGGGTTAGACATCACCAGACCTTACAAAGAGTTTTTCTCCTTTGATTCTAGAAGGGTCCAATGTCTAGGGTCGATTAAAGACATGGTTGTCTCACTGACACAAATCCCTCAAAAGAATGTGATAATGGATGTGGTAGTGGCATATATTCCCCCCAAATTTGGGATGAATGTATTTGGGATATTGCATCTTCTTTTAGAGAAATGGGTCATGATTAAGGTGCCCTTGCTATTCTTTATTTGAGTTTTGTTTTCTTTAAGATGTGCTTGTTCCTCCCCCTTTAAAATAACGTACAAAATTACTTTCAGTAGTTGAGACCAAATTTTATGTACCACTGGTCTAGGCTATAAATCCAAATAACAAATTGCGAGAATATATATAGGCACCTCAGGTGACATACTAGGAATCAATGCCTCTTAATTCAAGGTACCCTCCCTTTGCTTGAGGGATTTCTCTTTATCCTAAAGTGGAGCAAGAAGGTGCATCCTATATAGATCTCCTTGGCCTTTCAACCCCTCCAAAAGTATCATCCATTTCTTGTTTGAATATATATTCATTGTCCTAAGATAAGAAAACAACCATCAACATAAGGTGGTACAACCCGAGGAACTACAAGGCAGACTGGTGCCTTTGCCGGGGAGAGTTCAAAATCCTTTGCACATTTTTTAGGGATATTCAAGGCATGCAATGGTAAATATTATGGTGACTCCAATAAGGAGAATAAGATCATATTCCCCCTGTTGAAAATGTATATGTTGGTTATGTTGAGAAAGTAGTATCTCTTGAGGAAAATTATCTCATGTGATGACTCCACATTGGTTCAAAATTCAAAATGGTGTGTGATGCAAACCTTGAACTACATAAATATATACTACATCCATCTCCTCGGTGATGCCATTACATGAGGTTGTGAAACTGATCCCGTTTTATGCATTTCACTAAATCCCATGATAAAAAATTATTACTATCATTTTTCCAAAGATATTTAAAAACTTCCTTTCTTCAAGCCACATGTCTATTATAGGATTATCATATTTCAGACTTCCTTTGGATAAGGTGTGTTTCGACCCATCTCTTTGTTGGCCATAATGCCTATTTATACAAAGGCTTGTAACATTGAAAATAATCATCTATCATTTGCATTAGTTATCATCATGGCCAACAGTAAACCCATCTATGCCAATCCTTGGCTCACTACAAGATATCATCCCTTAAATATTTCCTAAAATACTCAATCCCTTGCTTGATGGATACTTGAAACACCTTCCAAAGTTCAATGATAATGGACCGATTACAACGAACAAACATATCACTGTGTTCGAATACTACATTGATGGTTTCATCATTGAACATGAGGATGTTCTCATACACATTTTTGTACATTCCTTACAAGGAGATGCTATATATTGGTTCAAGCATTTGACAGTCAGTACTATCTCCAATTGGAAACAAATACATGGCTCCTTCTTGCATTGATGGGGAAAGAGGAAAGACCCCATGGATATCTTAACATATTTTTATTCTTTGAAAAGAGGCAATGATGAAAGTGTGACTGTATCTAGGGATATATTTCTCAAAATTTATCTAGAAATCCCTAAAAATATAAGGTCTTCAGAGGTGGCTTCCATAACATTTTTTGTTGTTGTCCATGATTTTCATTTCTCACTACTTCTCGGAGAGAAGCAGTCCCTAGATTTGAACTTTATGTTTGACAATGCATTAGAGCTAGAAGGTAACATGCAAGTTTTTAAATTGTTGGTCTCCTCTTATCATCCTCCCAAAGAAAAAGAATGTGAGCAAGAATCCAAGGCCACAATGCATACTTCATACCTCACTACTACATATGGTCTAATTTGCCACGAAAGTTGGTTCTAATAGCCATGAATTTTCGTCCCTGTTGCAACGATTGGTGTTTTTGTTTTTTGTGGAAAGTGATTCGTGGATATAGCCATGGACATTCCACATCGTGGAAATAGCAATGATTATTTGATGCCACGTGTCGACAACACAACTTTGCTCATATCTATGGAAAATACATCCTACCAAGAAATTGCGTCTCTATATCGACGCACTTTCGACACTCGCACTGAATCTTCCACGAAATTTCATCTCAGTATCCACGTATACATTCATGATATTTCGTGGAAGATTCAGTGCCTACGTCGATGATTCTTTTATAGTCCCATGAAATATCGTCCCAGTATCCACGCATGGATTCCCAAACTTTCGTGGTAGGTTCAACACCTGCGTGGAAGATATTTTATAGTTCCATGAAGCATCGTCGCAGTATCCACGTAAGGATTCACAAAATTTCATTGCAAGTTCAGCAGCTGCATGGAAACATTCTCTACATCCTACATTGTTGTTCGTTGATATAGAGATGATACCTGGAAGTGTTAAAAAAAATGGATGTGACGATAAAGATCCCAAATGCAAATTTTGATGAGTTGCATAAATTTTCACTGTCAAGTGCACTTTATGTAATAGGATTTGCCAAAAATACCATAGAACTATATAGGCACCACATGCAAACAATGCAATTACCATGCACTCAAATGGGAAGATGTATTCACTTAAGACCAAACAACTTCAAACAAAGACAAATTACACAATTTTACATGTAGCACAACCATGCTTACATCTCCCATGCAAATATGCAATCACAGTACACAAATGAGGATCATCACGTGTTTTCCCACAGTGTCTATATCTCATTCTACGATCAGTTCTAGATGAAATCTCTCCACTATAATGGTTTAGTCTCAATCAAGGACTCCCAATTTCATTGAATCTCCTGTCTGAAGGCCAAGGCATGACACAATTAGAGGAAGCCTTCTATCTTCAAAAGGACCATCTTCCCTCCATTGGAAGCAAAGATATGGTTCATTACCAGTGGTAGCATTACTTGAAGCCCCCCTCAGGGGACTCACTGTTAGAAGATTCCCTAAATGGAGGTGATCCTAATTTCATGTCAATGGAAAAGACCAGGTAATCAATTGGGTGTTGAGCGAGGAAGAATGGAGATCACTGTCACAAGTGAGACGTTATCAAATTCTTGAGTTTTCCCAAGTTTTCTATGTTTTTCAACTTACCAATTCTTTTGAATTTTTAAGGTCTGAATTTATACTTGATGAGTTTTGTTGGTTTTCTCTCAATTTTTCTGATTTTCCAAGTTGATGACCAGTGCCAACGTTTTTCCAGTTTTTTGTTTTGCAACACTAATATTATATATTGGTTTCGAATTCCTTTTGTTAATTAGTATAAGCTACTTCACAAAAAGTGGTTTGCACCTCTCTTCTTGAGCAACTAGGGTTTCATGTGGTGATTTTTGGTGTGTGAAGGCTTCTATACGATCTTATGTGACTTGTCTACAGGAAGGTGCCAAAGTTGGAGTGTGACACATTCCAACTTTGGGTTTACCAATCGCCATAGAATCTCCAACTTTTGGTAACCACCATAATTTTTGTAGCTTGCAATTTGTAAAAGACCACAATGCCTAGATTGTCCATAAAATACCACAATTTGATATTAAATAAGTAGTGAATACTCAACTGTGAAGAATAAGTCCTGTAGGTGACTATTAATTTTGTCTCCTTCAAACTCCAAATGTACTACCAGTAAGTTCTTAACACAGGGTCTTTGGTAAATTCAAAACTGCCATATCAACATATTATAATGAGTTACACTAACAAGCAAACTATAATGATAAACCAATATTCAGTAACTTGTAATAAATTAAACATATATATCAGTTAACAAATAGAGAGATTTAGTTGAAGATACCAACATCGGGGTGAAACCATTCTTGAAAATATACTCGGAAGTATTACTTTCAGAAAAGACTGTGTGTGCCTCGGAGAAGCCAATCATCTCTAGGAACCAACTGACCCTTCAAGAGGGTTTGTACAAACCAGAGAGAGAGAAATGATTGGAGTTGATTAGGTCAATGAAGTCAACATAAACAAAGTTACAAAAATTATAAACTCAACCAAGTCTCCGCAGAAGAGAAGTGATTATCACCACACCACAACTGATCGCAGGTGATCAAAGTCAACTTCTCTATAAGACCAAAAATTCAACAAGGTGGTATATAAAAAATGAAGGAGGGTAAATGACCGCTTTAACCACAAGTCAAAGACAAGGTACCACAAGTCCAATAATATCTCAATCAAGGTGGGGAAGGTACATTAAACGAAAAATGAGATCTGAAGTGTCAGTACAAATATAAACAATGGTCATAAAAGAAGAAAATATAAGAGATGGTCATAACATAGGTGTGGGTAGTAGAAGACCCATGACCCTTAGAACCAAGGGTAAGCTGATACAAATGTGTCCAAACAACCATAGTACTCTATAAGAGCAAAACTTCAACAAGGTGGTTTTAAAAAAGTTACTCAAGGAGGTTAAATGACCCCATTATAAACCAGTGAAAGATAAGGTACCACAAGACCAACCATAGTTCAATCAAGGTGGGGAAGGTACAACCAATCATATCTCTCTCAAATGTACAATCATTCTATATAACCTAAAAGTTCATCATCACAATATGAGGAAGGGTCGTGGGATGCCAAATAAAAATATCCCTCATTTCTCTCTATGCAATCCTGAAAGCTTCACATAACAGATAAGTACCTTGTACTATAGAAAATAAAAGCCACATGTGTTAACATAATTTCGATCTCTATCAACTTAAGCACTCCTCTGTGGTCCCTATGCTGAAGTTGGTCCTCAAGATGTAATGGGCAGTAATCTTATAACATAATTTTCATCTCTTTCAGTAAAAGTTGATAAAATAAACATATTGATCATATAACAGTAAGAGAGGTATAGTTGAAGATCTCCATGTTAACATTTAACGAAAAATCAGATTTGAAGTGTGGTTGTAATGTCCCCATTATTGACCCCATTACATTCAAATGTAATTGATGTAATATTGTTATGAAATCATGGTGAGGAGCTCAAGGCCAAGGCCCCGCCATCGATTTATTGATGCATATGGTTTGCGTGCTAGCCAGGCACATTGGAACTTCAACATCATGTAATATGCATTTTAATAAAAACACCCACAACTAGCTATGCAATGCAACAAAGAGATGGGGGCATGATTTCACAAGGAATTGGGAGGGAAAACATTCAAACCCTTGAGCCACTAGAGTCAAGCCAAGTGTCAATGAGAGAACCCATCAAACCCTCAACTACCCATGTTGAATTTTGTACCCAACCATTGATTTCTCCCAAGAGTTGGTTGGGGAAGTTAATGCCTTGGGAATGGGGAGGTATGGCTGTCCAAAATCGAGTATGGGAAAGCCACCCTTCATGGAAAAACGTGTTTGCTTCCTTGGGCAAGAAAAGAGCTATGAATCTCTCACCCAAGCCATTATCCATGATCATTCTTCCTCCCTCACGAGTTTAGAGCTACCTGGGCATCTTCCAGGCATGTTGCAGTGTTTTCTTCATTTCTTGAGTAGAGAAGGGCGTTTTCTGTGTTGTATACCAGTGGGGAAGAAGGGAAATTGAATGGGGGGTTCAATAGAGACCGTGTTGGGCTGTTGAAGGCTGAGATATTTGGGGAAGAAATCGTTTTTCCCCCTGTGGTTGTCTGCCCATCCCACAATCCATTTGTTGGTTGGGAATGTTTTTGGGAAAACCCATGGCCATCTTATTTGCAAATCCCACTATCTAAAATGTGTATCCATGCCCCTGTTTGTGCTTACTGTGTGAGAGAAGAGTATGTTGGGTATGGGTATGGGTATCCATGGCTTGGGCTTGAGCTTGAGTGCGATAATCTAGGGTTCAATTGTAGCCTGATAAACCCAGCTATGGACTGGCTTGGCTCAGATGGAATGATTAATTGGTTGTAACAGTTGGTATCGAGTGAATGTCCCCTTTTCCTTGAAGGAATCATGCCCAGCTCGGGGGTGGCCTTCGGACGGACTTAGTATAAGCTGTCAAAGAGCCTATGGATGGGTGGAACATTGCAGCAACATAGCTAGTTGCTTGGGTAGTTGAAAAATGAAGATAAGTGTTTTTATGCCTCTATATTTACTTCTGCACTATATTAATTCATTAACTGTTGATATGTTGTATGCATGAGTAATGTGTGTGGATGTTTTAATTCCGCTATGCATGATAATTGATTTGTTTTACATCTGCACATTCATAATTTATTTATATGAATCTAACTAATGGGCTGAGATCATGGGAAAGCCCTGAATTTGGCATCATGTACCCTACCTTGCATTGGTCAAATGGGTGGGTACGTGACAGTGGTACTATTTCTGAATAGTGCTAAAGCAACAGTAAAATATTTTACAACATAAATTTGATCTCTATCAACTTCAACACTCCTCTGTGGTCCCTATGCTGAAGTTGGTCCTCGAGATGTATTGGGCATTAATCAAATTATAAAGAGTGATGACATTTAAATTTAAATTTCAAATTCTACGAAAATAAAAGATATAAATGGGAAAATTGCTAAGAGCATCACATAAAAGATAAGTACCTCGTAACTAAACCAGATAAAATTTATCTATGTTACATACTAGCAATGTTTCATACTAACAACATCTATATCCATCAAAATACAAGTCATGAACTACTTTTTCGTTGATTTCTATTTTTTTGCATTGAAATAACTTGCGAGTACGGTATCACAATCATCAATTGGCACAGTATTTACTGCAATATCTCCTATCATTGTTTGTGTTTCCATGCCCTCATTTATGCCACTTCTTGTACGTCACTAAGCATGGCGTGGAGGCAGTTCTGTAGGGGTGTGAACTGCAGCAACGGAAATGAGGTGCATATATTTATGATGTTTAATTATTATTGAAATAAATATTTCATTATTTTGATTAAAATTACAATATTTCTCTTTACCAGTCTCTGTAGATGTGACAACTGGGGTGTTGATTGAAGGTATAGTTGCTTCCCCTTGCACTTCATGCTCCTGAGCTGCAGGGTCTTCCATTGAAAGAAGAAAATTTATAAGTTTAGGTCAGGAAATATATACATATAATACCAATATACTTTTCTATTACCAAAGCATACATACCGCAATGGACACTATGCTCCACACTATCATGGGAAATGTTCACCCCAACATCAACTTGTACTTGCTGAGTAATGATAGATTCATTGCTGCAGTTTCATTGTTTCTTAAAAACAAACATAAATTTGTAGTTATGGGTGATATAATCAAAAGTACTGAATAGAATTTAATATATACTACAATTGGTGATATACCTGCATTTGCGTCATTGGGGAGATTGGAGTCTTCCCCAAGCTTTTCCGATGTTCAACCACACTTTTAAAACCAAACTTGAAACCAAGATTTAGGTCTTCATCGGTGGCAGCAGCTTGGAACGTATTTCCCTGCAATGCATGATAACACATTTTAAAATTTCCAGTATCAAAATCAGATATTTGTTCGGTATTGTTAAATAAATATTCCCGACAACTAATCATTTAATACTTACAATTCTTGCTTTTAGTTTTCTATAGCCACCTTGGCCCAGTCTATGTTTCCCGTGCTTTTCCATTCTAGCCTTGGTTTCTTTGGAGGTGTCAGGTAGCCTATATATGAAAATTTTGAAAAACCTTAGATATCAAAAATATTACTTAAAACAAAAAAGAAAAAAACAATTGAGCGTATTTTAGTAAAAAGGTGATATATGTTGTACCTTGCTTTACCAGGCCGTGGTTGTTTTCCTTGTCTTTTTTCCAAGTTCTCCTTTGCATCATCTATCAGCGCCTTCCACTCTTTCTCAGGAACCATGGGAGGGCACACATGCCTAAGGTCAGCTTGCAATCTTTCCCTATATTGGGCCCTGGTATAATTCAAATTCTCACTGGCTAACCTTGCAACAACTTTCCTGTTGAAAGTATTTCCGAACAAGTTGACCATGTGGTCAATCAACTCATCTCTCTTAGTGCAATCTTGGCTATTCCACCATGTGTGAATGGTGGGGCCAAACAAATCCAAGGCTTTGTCATTCAAATGATTGTAGAAGACATTGTTTCCTGCAGAAACATGTAATCCATTAATTTATAATAATTTCAACGTATGTCTATTTCAATTTCATGATTAAAATAAAAAAATAATGGATAAATACCAGCAATTTTCTGGATCTTGACAGGAACACAAGAGTCATCCACCAGAAAGGTGAGATCTATTTTTCCAGTGCTTTTAACTCATGCCGCACCAGGAAAATTTTCATGGTTGTCTACAATACATTCATCTCCAGAGTCACGTGGAGTCCTAGGATCCATCTCATCATGCTCTCTCGCACCATGCTCCAGCATGGCATCATGCTCTCTCTCACCATGCTCCGGCATGGCATCATGCTCTCTCTCACCAGTGTCGTCATCAATGGAATCGAGGCCAACTATAGGAGTGGCAAAAAGCCTCATTGGTACATTGCATTTTTTTTGTTGAATTGGACCATCACTACTACCTATACTTGTCACGGCAAATTCTGTAGTCACGGGTTTTAAAAAATCCTACAAACAATAAAATTTACTTTATCAGATCACTTGGAATGATAAAAAACATAATATCAAATATGAAATCACAACATAGCTTAAAAAAATTGTGAAGATGCCACTTACCCCATAACACTTTATAACCCCTTGCAGCTCTAGAATCTTTGCCTTGTTCTCCTGTAACAAGGGCCTTTGGTGAGCCAAGGCAAGCATTTCACAATTTTCCTTTTTCAAGGCTACTCTAAAAGTGTGCATTGGGTCAATGGAATAGAAAATCTCTTCCTCAAACCCCTCATCACCCAGAGCTGGTGCATGTGACTAAATTCATCAAACAATAAATTTAATTATGCAATATAATTTTAACATCATTGAAATATTGATATTGTAATGAATATTAAGTTACTGTTATGCACTAACATTTACCTGACTCGGTGTTATGACCGGTGAGTGTCCACGAGGATCCATCGCCGTGGAAGCAGTAGGTGCCTTTCCACAGTCCTGAATGAACCAGTAATCTGTCATAATGTCAGAAAAATGATCCAGTAATCCATCATAAGCTTAGAAAAATGTGAATGTACTAAATCGAAACATTTACTTATTTTACTAAACAATTACCTGACGGGACACAGAGTGTGACCTTCCATGGTCACCCTTGACCATGGAAGCAGCAGGTGCCTTTCCAATGGCGCCACATCAACACAATAAATCAATAAATAAACGTTTACCTCAAACTAAATAATTGTAACATAAAAAAATGAGATATTGCATTAATATTAATTTTTACCTCAGAAGTAGAAGATACATATTCTGCTCCATGGCCATGAGCAGACTCCTGCCACAGTTTAATAAGCATGCTTTCATATGGAAATATTAACAATAAGCATGGAAAAAGCGAATGCTAACAGTGAAAATCAGAACATCTTGTTATTGTAGTCATATTTATTTACTATATTTAACATTTACCTGATGAGGCGTAGATGCTGACCTTCCACGGTCACCCTGGACCGTGGAAGAGGCATGTGCTTTTCGACTGCCACCAACCTAAAAAAAAATTAGTAGTCAATAATTGCATCAAAAACAAAAATGAGATATTCATAGCAATGTAATTACCATGTAATCACACGGACATATTCATAATAAGCATGAATAAAGCAAATGGAAACAGTGGAAATTGAATGTTATCATAAGAAAACCAAACATTTAGTTATTGTAGTCATGTTTGGTTACTACTTTTGGTGTTTACCTCATGAGGCATATTTTCTGATGGTCCACGGTTCCCCTAGACCGTGGAAGCCACATCTATTCTATTTAAGTTGTAATCGATCAACAACTCTTCACTGACAAGTATTGTTTTTATTGTACATACAAATATACGATGATGTTCGCGTGCCTCGAATTCGCAATTTGGTTGCTTATTTGTTGTCACTGGTCGTGTACTATTTATAAAGCCAGCAACGTTTCTAGACGCTTTTGGTCTCCCATCAATATACATAGTCACCCCTTTTTTTAATTTTTTTCTGCTATTTGAATATAATTTCACGGCAACTCTGTATCTCCGCATACTTCGAGTATATTGGACCAAGATCAACCAGTTATTGTATCTGTATAGTGGTCCTACATACTCCATCAATTCGGTTACAGTGCCATAGCGGATTGTTATTCCATCCATGGAAAATAGCCCCAATCCATGTAAGGATGAAGGAGTGATGCGATACATCCTCCCTTTGATGAGGAAATTTTTGTCCACTTGAGGCAGCATATTAGGTACCCATCGTTGCATTAGATGTTTATACCTCAATGGAAAATCCATGTCTCCTATGCTCTCATCATCATAATTACACAACCCACCGTTGGAAATAAAATATTTCATGCGTCTATGGAATCTTTTCCTTATCTTTTCAGATCTAGTTGATATAAAACCGGTAGATCTAGTACAGCTCATCTCACTTTCAACCTCTCTGAGTATATCTTCATCATCACTTGAGGAAGATAGATCAGATAGATACCTATTTGGTGGTACCTACACTCCATAAAACAAGAATAATTAGGACGGTCCTTTTTCTCTTCTTTGAAAGTACACATTTACTTCCCTCAAATCTGAGGCTTAGGAGGGACATGCCTAACCCATTTACTTCTCCTTCCAACACTGCTGGGCATATTATTGGTAGCCTACCCTCTTTCTTTGAATGGCATATTTCTGGCATCCTACCATTCATTTTTAAAATTTACATGCTATTATTTTATGCTAATGCATATGAAAACTATTTGATAGTGAATTGTTTGGCAAAATCACTCAACTAAGAAACATTAATTGACTATATCAGCTCAACAAACCATAACTATAGTGAGATGGTCCACTCAAGAGTACATTGCAACAGTGTTCGTAAATGTTTCATGTCAAGACATCTTAAACAAAAAATCTATAAAAACTACAACAGAGAACGCAAAATAAATAAGCTAACTTAGGTGAAATATTACACCTTAGACATGTTGAAAATTTCAAATCCATGCAAATTGGCACTCAAAAGGCCATGAGAAATTTGATTTTCAAAGACTATTTTCAGACATTATGTGTATATTGATTTTCCGACTATATTGTTTTTTTTTATTTAAACAATAAATAAATTTCAATCAATAATGAGTATATCCATCAACCAAGCAGGAGGACCAAACCATAAATATGTCAACCTGAGAGCAATCCCTAGTCGGTCACTCATGTCTTGAAGAAAATTCAACACTACCAGTTAGGTCAATGTTCCAATACAATTTTTAGTGACATGTAATGTAAGATAAATAGATTAATCACAAAAAGGGGGTAACACACAACATCAAGAGAACTAGGCCAAATGTAGACAAGGCAAAAATATTGGTTTCAGGAAGCTTTTGAACATTGGTTTTTTACTCTGTAAGCCTTGGAATCCCTTATGGTTCAATTCTCTACAATAATGTGGTTTTTGATAATGCTTGGGTACCATAGGACTTGGCGAGCCCCTCTCATTAGTAAGCCAATCGCCCCCAACGGGATTTAATAGCGTTGTAATTAATAGAATAGGTTGCACACTCCTAAGACTGGAACTACCTACAAATGTATTTCTTTTGCTTGCTTTTACTTGGGAAATTTGTTAGATACTATAGCTATCATAGGATAGGCAGTTAAAAAGCTACCAGAATGTACTTTCAGATTCAATTCACGAGTCTAAAGTGTGACTTTTCCTTTTTATTAGTTGTAAAATGAAGTTTGGGCATCCCATCCCAGCTGTGGACAATGGAAGGAAATGAACATGCTTTATACCTCACATCTGGGCAGTTTTGGGCCCTATAATGACAACCTACAACAGTAATTAAACATATATGGGCAGTTTTGATTTCCTCCCGAATGTTGTTATTTATTTATTTATCTATGCCTCCAAATAATCTAAAAGATATGCCAAATAAGGGGAGCACTCTAGTCTCCCAAGAAAGCAAACAACCGAAG
Source organism: Larix kaempferi (assembly GCA_027924585.1). Classification (NCBI taxonomy): domain Eukaryota; kingdom Viridiplantae; phylum Streptophyta; class Pinopsida; order Pinales; family Pinaceae; genus Larix; species Larix kaempferi. The sequence goes on from BSBM01000001.1 coordinate 54,816,506, forward strand.
GATGCCACCTTAGCACCTAATAGTACAAATCATATAGGTCTTTGATATTACCATTAGGATAAATAATTAAATAACAACATTTGGGACCAATGTGTTAGTTGCAATTAAATGTGTGAAGAATGTTATGTAAGACCCTCAAACAACCCTTACACACCACACGTGCTTGATGCAAACATTCAAATCCTTGACAATTTAAGCCTTAACTTAAGTGAAATCAATGAGAGATATAAGTGTTGGAAACAACCAAACCATGACTAACCATTATGGAAAACATCTTAAAGTTATTATTACTTTCAATAGTAAGATCTAAATTTTTTTATGACTTTCCTTACAATCTTCATGACAATTTGAATGGACAGGCCCCACTCATAGCCAAATTCTTTTGAGATATTTACAAATCATCGGAGTATGGTGGACCAAAAATTTCTCGATAGGCGTTGTCTTCATTGCACCATGCCTTTGAATAAATAGAACTCTGAACCACGTGTCTATTATGATGCATGTGGACGTCTATGCGGGTTTTGACAAGCCATGGTTGATTGTATCTAATGTAGTACCCAAGGATTTGATCCTCAGTAATCTTTGTTTGCAAAATATCTTTGACTTGTTCGAGGGACTCTCCAAATACCCATTTCAGATTATAAATAGCATCTGGTGATAATGTTGTCAGGTTGATTCCGAATGACTGCCACCAGTGTCTCATCCAATCAGGGATGTAGAATGCAGGGTCCTCATAGATTTGAGGAATTTGAAGTCTAAACTTCAGCATTGTATAATATGTTCTATCTGTATTTTCTTTTCTCAAGAATTTCCACCATAATTTTCTATATTTTTCATAAGTGTGTGTAGTACTTGGAAACTAGAGACTAGCATCTTTATGTGGCCATGCTTCGAGAGAATGTATCCGATTAATACAGTAGTACTGTTGGTATGGTTTTAACTTGGGGTGGCGTGTAGATCCCTCTAACGAGATTAAGGTAAGATCATGGTATAGGTTTTTTAACGAATTGCTTGCATTGGCTGCTTTTCTCAGGGAGTTGTTGTAAATAATCTTTGGTACAATATTGGATCCCATAGGCATTCTTCTGAGTTGTGGCACTAGTATATTAAAAGCATCAGATCCCTGTAAGTTATCATCTAACACTTCAGTATGTTGCAACTCCCACCTAGGTTTCCAGTCTTGCATATAATCCAACCACATGATATTATCATCAATAGTATAAATCTGATGTTTTCCATTGGTCCAAGCAGAGGTTTCCATGTTTACTTCTGGGTTATGGGCCTTGGGATTGCTTGCACCAGGCTAGCTTGTTTCAGTCTCGCTTGTTAAAAATTAGCAGCATTCTTCTATGTCAAATATTCTCTTATTAGTAACCATTTTGAATCAAATATTCTCTTATTAGTCATTGACACATTAAAACACCTTAGATCTAAGCCCGAGGTGAATCAAGATTCAGATTCAAATCACTGTGGATAGTATCTCGTAGTTGCAATCAAATGTGTGGGGAATACTATACACGCGGGAGCATCGTCTAAATACTATGTGCAGATGGTTGTGAAAGACAAGCCATGATTGATGCCTAGGGGCCTGTTATGTGCTATAAATATGCACATTGTATCAAGTATTATTTCAACCAAGTAATATGAAGTGAGTCTCCCAGGAAAGCAAACAACCGAAGGGTAAAAGGAGATAATCTGAGCAGAGTTTGGCATTGTCAAGATGTCTCAGCAGATGAAGGGGGGTCATTTGAAATAGGAAAATGAAGAGGTGAGAGTGAACAGGGAGTAGGGTAGGCAGGACTGGGAATTACCACACCGTCACTATGGTGAATTAATGAGAGACCTAGAGTAGGTGGTGCCCTGAACAATCTAACATAGAGGTAATTTACAAGGAGGTGAAACTGATGTGTGTATGTTTTTAATAACATTTCCCGTCATAATCTCTAGAAGGAAATGAACACAAGTGCATATTTTCTATCAAAAGGAATACAATTTACATCTTACTCAAGTTTTCTTATGGAATCTATTGATGGTGTTCAAAGCAGTGATATCCAGAGCACTTTTAGGGCTAAAGTTGAAATTCAAGACCTCGTTTGAAGCAATCACATTAATATCGCTAATTAAAACAACTATCATATCCAAAATCTATGTATAAATCCAGATGAGTTTAATAGACCAAATGAGAATTCACATCCTCAGCATTGATACCCAGAAACATAGTGTTTTATTTTAAAAAATTATTAAAATTTTCACATACAACTTGGAAAGCAATCTGGTTCAAATTCCAAAACCAAAATCTAAAAGCTAGGTACAATAGCATTGAGACAATCATTCTTCTATGGCCATGAAGGTTAAACTATGCCTTCGAATAATGGGCAGAGAACCCAAGAAATGCTTGCAGGATAACAGAAAAGCCTCAAACTCTCACCAGCTCAAATCAAGAGAATGTGGCAAAAGGCGGAGATACAAAACTACTTAAACCAAAATTAGGATTACAACAAAGCTCCCAATTGACATCATCTCAAACCAAGGAGAATGTTGCTACCAGCAGATAGATTTAAAATTACTTAAAATCAAAATGAAATTGCAAGCATAAACACCCTCAAAATGTGATAATGAGCACATATCTAATTTATATTCCTAGAATCCACTTGCATGAAAATATCCAAATAAAACTGGTTTGCAACTATTTTCAAAAACCATACCAATGAACTTTGTATCACTATTTATGTGTTAAATAGAACTATAGCCTTTACATCAATCAACAACAAACATTCAATGTATATTGGTTTAGTTATAAAATCAAAACAACCCAATTAACAAATGAAATCAACAACACCTAATTCGAACCCATAAAATGCAGAAATTCGACTCAATAGAGGAGGATTTCAAAATCCCAAGGAACATGCATAGTGAAGGAGGTCACGGACCAAGAGCCGGTTGCAGGGGGTGGAATATCTATGAGGGAATGCTTGCGCAAAACCTTCCCAGCTCAACCCCAAAATTTACCTCCCTACTTGCAAACAGGTTTATAAAAAAGGGTTCCACATACTCACATTCCAATGCATAATTTACCACAACATTCATAATCAATTCAAGCTTGGACATATCTCCAACACAGATATTGATAGATGGCAGAGGACGAAAAACCCTATCTCAACAACCAACACAAGCAACCATTTAGGGTCTACCAATACTAGCTCTATCTCCAGCATTGGTTTTTAGACAAATTTGAGTTCCATTACAGCAAGTCTGGTGAATTAGAATCCACTTATGGTTGCAATTTAGGGTCTGTGGGGATTTGCACAAATGGACGGAGCACACAAAACCAACTTCAACCCCCCTCATAGCAATTGCACGGTGAGAGTTGCAAGAGGAAATGGAATTGTAGCCGGTTGCATGCACTAGCTGGTGCGGTCGAATGAGAGCAACAGATCATTTTCGTTAAGCTCAATAGAGACAGTTAGCAAATGACCAAAAGTAATCACATCAAACCCGAAACCCTACCAAAGCAGAACGGCTAACAAAGGACCACAAATAACCTGTAAAAATACTCATTTCCATATCGAATTTACTACAACATTCATAATCAATTCATGATTGGACATATCTCCAACACATATATCAATAGTTGGCAGAGGATGAAAAACCCTATCTCAACAATCAACACAAGCAACCATTTAGGGTCTACCTATTAGGAACATATGTCAACCCTTCTCTTTACTATGTTAGTATATTATTGTTGGACGCATATGCTTTGAAAGTCGTCCCGTAGTATTTGTTGATCCGTAGTTTATATTAGACCATAGTATTGACCCATAGTATTGGACGCATATGCTTTGTAAGTCGTCCCGTAGTATTATATGTCCCATAGTTTTGACTCATAGTATTGGGCATAGACTTAGTATATAAGTGTGTGTTGAGGTCATTGAAGGCACCATGAAGTTAATTGTATTGAGCTTGCTCAAAGGAGGTTTCCCCCTCGAAGTGGCCCGTGATCAATATAAAAGTGATTCTGAGTTCTATTATTTATGATATCTCATGTATTTGCATTAATTAATTATTGTAGGTTCTTCACATCTGGTATCAAAGCACTTTCTTGGGCTCGTTGGGTGGAATTTATGCCAAATTTGTTTTCGTATCTGTTACAGCTTCGGATTTGGGAATAATCCCTATCTGCTTAACTGTGGGAAGTACTTGGGAATAATCCCTAAAACTCATTGTGAGGAGTACCACAGGAACCCCAAAGTAGTTGGCCCATTGAGAGGACCGGCCAGCGAAAAGGGCAACGACCCCTACTTGATTGACTAGTTCCCACCCCTGAGGTAAACCAAGAGCTGTCGTTTGTGGCAAAGCGATTATCAGTTTTACCTGAGCCGTGGAGTGAGGGGTACTACCCCAATACACAAGCCGTCAGACAGCATTGGTGGTCGAGTGAAACACCTGAATTGTTAGGAAGCCGTACATACCTAGGGTCCATATCTATTTTCAGTTGAACTGTTGCCGATCACTTCCGCTCCAGATCCAGCCATTTCAGATCTATTCTGAAATTCGTTCCAGATCCAGTCACCGTTTCAGATCCAACCGTTTTCGATCCCTTCCACGTCGTTGCAAATCCATCTATTGCGGATCCCTTCCATGCCGCTGTTGCCGATCCATTTCTGGAAAAAAAAAAAAACTAGTTTTTTCTCCATATCTCCCTTGGTTTCACTCTGTTTCCCTTGAAATTTTCGGGGAACCCCTGTCATCCCATTCTGCATCTTTTATTCCTGAGGACCCTATCCCCAATTCCCCTTCCCAAAGCCCGAAATCCCACATTTGTCTATTTTTAGGGTCTGCCATTACTTCCTCAGATTTCACCCGATCACATTCAAATTTTACCACAGAGTTCCTTTCTGAATTCTGCTTGTTTGTCCCTCTCTGCCAAATTTTCTCATTCTATCACCCCACTTCTGAAATCTCCCTTTTTGCTTTCTTGTCCTTTCGACAATGTCCAAAATCTAGTCAAACCCTAATTACCCATCAGATTGTTTCCCCATTCCAAATTTCCCTTTACTAAATCAGCTTTTGTTTGTGTTTTTCTACCCATTCCACCAAAAAAAAAAAAACCTGGTTATGGTTGTCACCCATGCAGGAGCACACACCATGGAGGAAGCACTTGCAGCCATCCAAACCAAACTCCAAGATATGGATGAAAAATTTCTCAGCCTCCATCTTCAGCATTCAACCATGAACAATACCAGACATCCAGAATCTTTTGCAGCCACCGGGTTCTCTTCTTCCAACAATTTTTGTGGGCCGAAGCTTGATTTTCCTCGCTTCAATGGTACTGATTCGACTGGATGGATATATCGAGCAGAACAATATTTCAGTCTGCATAATACTTCCGATGCCCAGAAAGATCCACTTGCATCCTTTCATTTGGAATAGGAATCCCTTCAATGGTACCGTTGGTACATCAAAGCTCATCCCGAGCCAAACTGGACAGATTTTTGCCAACTCATTTTGCTACGATTTGGTCCTAGTGCTTTTGATGATTTCACAGGAGCACTCACTAAACTTAACCAAATTGACACAGTGAGAGAGTATCAGACAGAATTTGAGAAATTGGCCAATCACACAGAAGGATTGTTTGATGAATTCTACAGGAGTTGTTTTATCAGTGGTCTCAAGGATGAAATCCACTCAGAGGTCAAAATGTTTTGTCCCAACACAATGATGGAAGTCCTAGGGTTGGCTAAGCTAGCCGAGGACAAGATCGTAGCTCAACAACGCTCCAAACCCACCTTTGTTCCCTTCAGAAGTATGGGTTCCCAACGACCTCCCATCACGCCTTCTCCTCAACCAACTCCTATCAAGCATTTGTCTGAAATAGAAATGCAGGCACGCTGAGAAAAAGGGCTTTGCTATAATTGTGATGAGAAATTCACTCGGGGACATAGATGTGTTAAAAAAAATCTCTATCTCTTGGATGTGGATTCTTCGCCTGCCTTAGAACTTGGTGAAGAAGCTACAGATACAGTAGATGATCAGGTGGACATTCAACACCCGCCTATTGACACCCCAACTCAGGACGACCCACCCGAGATCTCTCTCCATGTTGTAACCGGCGTCACCACACCACAAACAATGCGGGTCAGGGGATACTTCAAGAAGCTCCCTCTTACCATACTCATTGATTCTGGTAGCACTCATAACTTCATTGACCCTCAGATTGCCAAACAGGCTGATTGTTTTGTCCATCCTTGCTCCAACTTTGAAGTCATGGTTGCTAATGGGGGCACCTTACCTTGCAAGGGGAAGTGTCACAATGTGCGTATCTCTATGGAAGATTATAACCTATGCTCTAACATGTTTGCCTTGTCCTTAGGCGAATGTGATGTGGTTTTGGGCATTCAATGGTTACGCACACTTGGACCCATCTTATGGGATTTTCCTGAACTTTGGATGCAGTTTAAAGTCAATGGGGCACAACACAAATTTATGGGCTTACAACCAGGGTCTCTCTGCATCATCAGTTCACATCGCGTGGAAAAAATCCTTAAGAAGAATTCACATGGTGTCATCGCTCAGCTCAATTCCATTCAGATGCACCCATCAATAGTCTCCACTACTTCTGTGGATAGATATGCAAGTATCTTTGCTGAACCAATACGCTTGCTGCCTTCAAGAGACCTTTCCGGTAAGAATTTAGCCACATCTACCTCTCAGCAGGAAATGATGGCTATTTTGCATACAGTACAGAAGTGGCAGCCATACCTATTAGGGAATTATTTCTACATCAAGACTGATCTCCAGAGTCTGGAAAATTTTCTGGAACAATGGATCTCCTCCCCAACACACCTGAAATGGGTTATCCAACTCATGGGTTATCCCTATGTGATCACTTCCAAAAAGGGTAAGGACAATATGGTGGAAGATGCTCCTTCTCGCACAATTGATGACCCAGTTTCTCTTACAGCTCTTTCTCTGCTTGTTTCAAATTGGTTGCAATATGTTCAATAGGGCTCTCTCTTCTATGAACTCCATGTTTCTTCACCAACAGGGCACTCTAGGTTCTGCAAAATGTATGACCGGGAACAATTTAACTTCTTTTGGCAGGGACTAAAAATGATAATTCAATAGATGGTGGCTGACGATGATACTTTCCAAGTCAACAAGGGTGAAACGACACTCCTTTCAGGATTTCTCAAACCCTTGCCCATCCCTACACAGCTTTGGCCAACTATTTCTATGGATTTCCTAGCAGCACTCTAGTGGTACAATACCACATCTCAAAGGACACCATATGAAGCAGTCTATGGAACAACACTACTAGTTCTTCTTCCATACACCCTTAGCAGCTCCCCAGTTCAGGAAATTGACTCGGTTCTTCGAAACCGCGATCAGATTCTTCTCATTCTGTAGGACAATCTTCACATGGCCAGAATTCGCCTGAAACAACAAGCCGATCAGCACCGTTCTGAACGCATTTTCCATGCAGCTGCCAGGGTTCTTCTTCATCTACAGCCTTCCAAGCAATCCTCCTTGACACTCCAAAGGCATCAGTGGCCCGAAATGCAACGCAAGGATGCTACCTGGGAACCACTCCTTCAGATTCTGCAACAATTTCTCCAACAAAAGCTTTGAGGACAAAGCTTTTTCTAAGGGAGAGGGGATGTTAGGAACCTATGTCAACCCTTCTCTTTACTATGTTAGTATATTGTTGTTGGACGCATATGCTTTGTAAGTTGTCCTATAGTATTTGTTGATCCGTAGTTTATATTAGCCCATAGTATTGACCCATAGTATTGGACGCATATGCTTTGTAAGTCGTCCCGTAGTATTATATGTCCCATGGTTTTGAATCATAGTATTGGGCATAGACTTAGTATATAAGTGTGTGTTGAGGTCATTGAAGGCACTGTGAAGTTAATTGTATTGAGCTTGCTCAAAGAAGGTTGCCCCCTCGAAGTGGCCCGTGATCAATATAAAAGTGATTATGAGTTATATTATTTCTGATATCTCGTGTATTTGCATTAATTAATTATTGCAGGTTCTTCACACTACCAATATTACCTCTATCTCCAGCATTGTTTTTTGACAAATTTGAGTTCCATTACTGCAAGTCTAGTAAATTAGAATCCACTTACAGTTTCCATTGAGGGTCTGTAGGGATTTGCAAAAATGGTCGGAGCACACGAAACCAACTTAAACCCCTCTTGTAGCAATTGCATGGTGAGAGTTCCTAGAGGAGATGGAATTGTAACAGTTTGCAAGCACTAGCTAGTGCGGTCGAACGTCGAGAGCAATAGAGTGTTTCACAGTTAGCAAATGACCAAAATGAATCACATCAAGCCTGTGGACATAACATATGTTTTTGTTTTTGTTTTTAACCATCGACAATGTTAAAAGGTTGTCAAATATATGACATTTGTTATGACCTAACAATGTTACATGGTTATCAAATATATATTGACATTTTTTATAACATAACAATGTTACACACGTTATCAAATATATATTGACATTTGTTATAACATAGGTTATCAAATACATATTGACATTTGTTATAACATAACAATGTTACATAGGTTATCAAATATATGACATTTGTAACATAGGTTTTTTATTTTGTTTTATATAACAATTTTATCAATAACAATACTAAATAAAAATTAAAAATAACAATACTAATTAAAAATTAAAAATTAGCATACTAATTACCATACCCATATGAATTTCAATATATGGATAGAGAGCGATTAGGATGTAGTCGATCACAACGATTGGGATGTTTAGACCATTGACATATAGATATTGAAGACTGATATAGTATTAGATGGACTAAAAGTGTACAATTTGATTCCGATGAAGTGGATCCAAGTGTCGACATATTTGCAAAAGACGTCATCAGACGATGCAAGATCTAGTTCTCACGAAACAAAAGTAGTTGGTTGATTAAAAGGACTTACAAGTAGTGATGAACGATCAACATTAAGATTAAAACTAGCTTAGAAATACCAACAAGGATAGAACCCCTTTCAAAATAATTTTTTTATGTTTCCAATGAAAGACTCAAAATAAGTTTTTTATGTTTCCAATGAGTCTAGTAGAGTTCTAATATGAAATAACCCAAAAAATAACACATAAATCTTATAACACAATTTTGTTCTCAATCGACACATGTTCGATTCAAACCATTAACACTACAACCTCCAGGAACACCCATGCTACTGCACATGTAGAACATAATTATATCAGAAAACTACTTTTCAAATATAACCAAGTTAATCAACAAAATGAACATATGGTGAGTGCATTTAATTTAACCTAAAAACATTGCGTACCTCTATTTTTCATCAATTAAATATCATTCATCTTCTTCTTCATCCAACTCAACATCTGTATCAGGATCTGGTTCTGAATAGATATTGATGAAAGGATCATTCACATTGTCATCAGCATCAAATTTATCTTCGCTAATATAGTCATCCTCATCGTTAATGAGATCATCGTCTGATACATTTGCATGATCATCCTCTTCAACTTCTTCATCTAACACATCGACTGCAGCCTGATCTGAATCATCATCATCCTCTTCTTCTTCGTGATTGTCTTCATCATCTAGTACATGATTATACTTTACTAGTCTTCCTCTTGGATCGTATTGAACAACGTATGACCAACCTGCTTTACCTGGTACCTCGAAGTAGTAGACTTGCTCACATTGACTTGGAAGAATATAAGGCTCTGCACCTGGTTCAAATGCCCCTGTATTAACCATGGTAAATCCGTTAGCATGCTCAATAATAGTTCTTTCAGGATCACGTTCATGCATCCGTAGCCTGTACCACTTCACCTCAAACAGAAATATTTTAAAGGAATTAAAATCACACTCAACAATGTCCTCCAAATGCCCCTAGTACCTATTCTCGGTTTCTTCTGGATGTCTATCACTTCTGGAGGAAACATTGGTGACCTTAAATACTGTAGTTATCCCACAATCCGAGGTTTTCCTGTTATCATCCAACTTTTTGATACGAAATTTACGACCATTACACAACATAGCCTTGTGATGTTTGAGCTACAACATTGACAACATGTTAAAAATACATTGTGAATTAATAATCGTCATATAAGAGTTAGTAAATATATTTGAAAAATTAAACAAACGAAATGTAATAATTGGAAAAATGGATCGAATTAAGTAACTAGAAAAAATGTGGGTAAAAAAATTAATTGCCTTTTTATATTTTACACCATAGGCTAAATCAACTTCCCTTTGCGATGTAAGGTCAGGAATTTGATGTTGAAGACAATGAGTTGTTTTAATCATGTTACTGACCCCTTCCCATGATAACCTACCAAAGAATTCTTCACAATCTTTTATCCAATGCTCCATCCAATCAAGGTTGTTTGCAATGTATAAATGTAAAGCATCCCACACTCGACCAACTATAGGATAAAAAAACGATTCAATTTCATATTTAATTAGATCATCATTAAAGGAACATAGTTTAATATAGTTGAAAATGCATAATTATTAAAAATAGGTAAAAACAGTATGATAATAAAAAATTGGAAAGAATAAATGTGTAACATATTAATTCAACAAAGTATAATAATAATTACCTTTCACAGTCCTAAATGTACCTCTCCCCAGTAGGACCTCCCCTTCAAATTTGTTGATGGAGTCGAGATGCCAAATGCAAGGCACATTCATATTTTCTGCTAATATAGGTAGATATTCACTAGTACACCATGCATTGATATACCATATATCCTTCAACCATAGAACCTTCGGGACGGGCTCTTTGTCTAAAAAAATCCTTCAGTGACTTCAACTGCCTCTCCACCATCCACATCGACCTTGTGTGTAATGGTCCACATAATTCAATCTCATCAACTTGGTGTATGAGGTAGTGTTCTTGTGCATTGAAAAATGCTGGAGGTAGATACTGTTGGATTTCACACATTAGTTGGGGAATTTCTCTCTTCCAGTGCCTTATATCTTCTTTATGGATTTCTTTTGATGAAATCCACCTACAAATGATGCAATAAAACAATATTTCAAGGCATATATAATATTTGCGGGAAAAACATAATATATGTCAATAAGTTCCGCTACAGACCACAGACCACATACATTTTCGGAGTAAAACATTTCTTACCTCATGTATTTTCCAACAACATAAATAATATGTTTTATGTTGCTGTAAAAGTCATTTGGGAGAGATAAAGGTAGAACATACTGTATCAAAAAACCGTTAATTATTAATATTTATTTCTAAATAAGAGAATATAATTAATAAAATAGTGCATACCGATAATGAAATATATTATAGACTAATTATTACCTTAATGAATGTATGCCAATCGTGTGTTTTAACCCCTGCAAAATCACCTTTTTTCATCAGGATATTCTTTATGTTTGACATAAAACCTGCCGAAAACCTGATATTTTTGATGACCTCTCTCACAATATTGCTCTGTTGCTCCATCAAGCACCAAGGAAGACTAATATTTTGTTGACAACCATCACCATTAAAATTAATGATCACACTTTGCAATGCGTGGTTAGATTCTTGGATGTCACTACAAATCTTTCCAATTCTTTCTTTGTCAGTCCTTCCATCTAATATTCGCCATAACATTTCTGTTATGTTCTTGTCGATATGCATTGTGTCAAACAAATGAACTATTTGCAGGTGCTCATAGTATGACAACCTACTGAATTGGATCGGGTAAATTTTGATTTCTTGTGTGCCTTAACGACATTCATGAAACATCAGTACATAATCAAATTCAAACCAATTAATCAATAATGGTATAACATATCGCGTTGAACATAATTCAATACAAAAAAAATGGCATACCTTGACGGTTTCTATTATATTCCACCTTCCATAGGTGAGGTGTCATTCTTCATGGTTTTTTTCCATTCTCTTCTTTACCATTAAATTTTTCTTTGTCTGTAGTTCGATAACTATGGTTCTTAGGCAGAAAGTGCCTATACTCATCGAACACTTCCTTTGCTAAACTCCTTGAATGGTGAGATTTTATCCTGGGACCGCAAAATGGACATGCATATTTACCCTTGGTTTGAAGACCTACAAGATATATGAATTGGTGTAGAAAATTAGCATTACAATTTAAAATAATACATGATATTATCAACAAGTATATAAAATATTAAGGAACAAAAGAAAGTAACAACAATATACCACAAAAAATGTGTTAACCCAGGAGCATCATGAATTGTAAATGCAAGTATTCCATGGAATTGAAATCGTCTTTCCCCGATTGGTCTAGAAATATCATACATAGTGACGCCAGCCCATAACTTCAGCAACTCATCGATAAGCGGCTCAAGATATACGTTCATATCTTTAACCTGGTACTTGCCTAATCAATGAAAGACATAATTATCATGCACGAAACAAATCAATGAAATATTTACTGATCAGACTTTCAATTAAAAATATACCTATTAATTAAATACCTGGAACAATCATTGCCAACATTGTGTTCTCTCTCTTGATCGACATCTAAGGAGGAAGGTTATTGTTTATAACAAAAAAAGGCCACACTGAGTAGGTATAACGAAGCTCTCCAAATGGATTGACACCATCAGCTGCCAAAGAAAGTTTAACATTACGAGGATCTTCTTTAAAAATTGGCCACTTTTCTTCGATGTAACTGAATGCAGAACCATCTGCAGGCATTCGAATAGCATCGTCGTGATTTCTATTCTTTGCATGGAAATCCATAAGTTGTGCTATACTTTTACACCTGAACAACCGCTGGAAACGTGGGATTATCAAAATATAACGAAGAACTTTTTGAGGCACCTTTTTTGTCACTTTATCGGTTCGATACCTACTTGTTTGACATTGTGGGCATTCATTTTCTAATGCATATTGTCCAGAGTATATGATATGATCATTAGTACATGCATCAATAGCTTGATACTCCATACCAAATGCTTTCATAATGACATATATCCCTCGATATGTGCGTGGTAAAATAGTTGAAGTTGGTAATAGAAATTCACCTAACAATCTACAAAATTCAAAAGAATAAATCAATGAAAACAATATTAATCATCAATATCGCATCCAAACTTTACACATTAGATTACAATAGCAACAATATAGGAAAAAATTCAACCATTTCTATATATAGATATTGTGAACATGCAGACAAAAAAAAAAAAAAAAAACAAATTACATACCTTAGTATCTGTGTCATACAAGTGTTTGATAATCCATTCAAACATTCAAGTTCACCAACAACAATATAGCAGATAAAAGATTTGTTTTTGAGCCTTCATAAAGAGGTTGACATGACTTCTCAAGTAGAGGATCAACATCATCACTATCATCCTGGTTGTCCTCATCCATTGGAGCAAATGTGTCTTGGATCAATCTATGTACCTCATCTTCCTGATTTGTTTTACTAATGTTATGATCTACATCCATTATATCATCAGAAATAACTACTTGATCATCTTCAATATTCTGATGTAGAAGTTCGTCGAGCTGTACTGAATGAGTATTTCTACTAGTACTTGGAAAATAACTCTCTGGAACGCGACATTTTGGGGGCATTGTCTATAAATTTACAAACAACATAGAAAAATTAGTTTGTATAGAACATATAGTAAAAAAAAAGACATTTTACTAAAATTCATGCAGACATGATGAATATTACAATGAATATATTAAAAATTGAACCCAAAAAATAGTCTTACCAGGGGACGATATTCATAACCCCCTTCGGCGTGCCCCTTCTCCCTACAATGTCTTTTAGCTGTTTCTATTAAAATTCTTCTTTTTTGCAAGCCCCTACAATCAAAGTAAGGACAATAATATTTTCCATCTCCTCTCGCCTCTAATGCGGCTCTAAACTAAGCAAGCTTCCTTGCATTTTCATTCATAGTGAAAAATCATTGTAGTGGTTGTACAAGTAATTGTCTTACCTACACCATACAAAACAATAACTTGTCAATTACATTAGATATTATAAGTACATTTTTGAATATAGTATATTATAATCCAATATTTTCTATATTTATAAAGAAAAACATGAAGACTAAAGTTAATATGAATGGAAAGATGGTAAGTTGGTTGTCAGAAAGTCAATTGAGAATGGTTGGTTACTAAAAAAAATGGTAAATGTCAAATGTTAAGGAACCAAAAATATTGGGAAATTGATAACTACTTGTTTAGTTTGAAGACCTCATATAGTTTGACCACCAAAGAGGGTAGGCTCTTAACCAATATTGTAGTTATAATCCCTAGCTTATAAGTAGGACACATCAATGTGGTACGCATTAGAACTAGGAGAAGAGATCATTATGTCACTTATAGTGTTTCATAATTTAGGATGACAAAGAGAATGGGTTCAAGTGGCCTAACTTGGAGATGTAGTATTTGAACAAGAACCTTTATGCATGATAGATTTTTATCTTGTAGATGAAATAGGGATGGGCTATTTGTGAACTCTCGTGAATATGTTTCCATAAGCTTCTTGAATATGTTGCATAGCTTAAGAAGCATCTCAAATTTTTTATAACAAAAAAAAGCATCACAAACACAATATTAATCACAAGCAAGAAAATTACCACTTAATTTAATTTTAAAAAATGACTTTACTACTAGAATGAATGTTATTTACCATGAAAATGAACTTGTTACCCTAAAATATTTAACTAGAATCTAGACTTGACAAGGTGATGCAATTCTTAAGATATAAGTATGTTGGACTTAAAATAACATTTCCATGAATTTCCTTGCCACAACAGTTTTATAATGAACGTTTGTGGGTAGAAAGACAAAAAAGCAAGTTAACATGACCTAAGACAAAAAAAAAAGTTCTTGAAAAAAATATAGCAAGTTAAATGAAAATGATAGCAAGTTCTTGAAAAAAATATTAGAAAGGCAAAAAATCAAATTAACATGACCTAAGCCTCATTACTTATAACAATATTAAAATCTAACCCTTATAAAAATATAGACAAAAAATTACACATTACTAACCTCGCAAGTTCAATATCAGACCTATCCAAAATATCCAAGCTCATACAATCACCCCGCAAGTCCAAAATCCGTGCTCAATGTGCCGCAAGAAAAGAAAATGTGAAAATTATGGTGAGAGTGTGTAGTTTATATAGCTCAACTTTCGTCCATGTTTCCACGAAAAGTAAAACCTAAAAAAATCGTCCCTATATCGATGAATGTTCGTGGAACTTTCAAAAACGGTGATATTGCCACGTTTTTTTCCGCCCAGAAAAAATAAATAAATTAAAAAATCATTTTTTTGACCCACGAATGTTGAAAACGTGGAACAATCCACCCATATGTGGTAGTGGCTATTGAATTCTTATTTACATCAGGGCCTCCTAACATTGTCAAAATCTGAATAAGATGGAAGGAAAATATGTGGGGTTCCATGCAAATTGCAAAATCAAATGTCAAATGAGTTTTATGTGTCATTGAGCATATAGAGCAGCAATCTAAAAAAGATGGGCCATTAGATCTTATTGAAGTGGGTGTGTCAATAAATTTGAAGAGTATATTCAAGAGTATAGAAACAATGAAGATGATAATTGATGACTTGTAGGTTATGAAGTGAATGATTCACTTAAAGAAACCCCTTTGTCTATCAAAAGGCATTTTTGTATATGAATGTTCATAAAATTTTAATGTTGATTTAAAGTATGGGAACCATGAAGATGACATTTTTCAGTATGTGGATTTTGAAGGTCATGATGTTAATGAAAGTGTTTTCAAGCCTCCATTTGATTCAATTGATAACTTAAAAGATGAATCTAAAAAAAATGGTAATTCCCAACATAGAATTTAAGCATGATCAAGCACTTGGTGAACACAATATTCCATATTTGGTTAATGATGGTGTGAATAAAAATAAATTTCAAACTTTATTGGAGCATGATTTGACATGGGAAAAAATACAATAAACCATCTATGGAAAACTTTAAGGTATTATAAATTGTATGTGCACATAAGGATAATGGCATTACCCTTCTTTTGGACAAAAATGAGCATCAAAGGGAAATATATATTTTCCATGGAAATTCGCATTTTCTAGGAAGTAATGACAAAGAGGGAAAGAAGTGTTTGTATGAAAATGATGGATGGAAAAACATGATGATTTCATATTTCCCAAAGCATGAGGATTTAGAGATACTAGATAAACATGATCAAGAAAATGGCAGAAATGGAAAATTTGACAGTATGGCTTGGAAGGCCATGAAATATGCAGGTTTGGTACTAAATAGTGAATATGATTTGTTTCCTACAGTTACATCCAAGCCTACATACACATAATAAGAAATTTGTCATGAAGATCCAATTGAAATGTGGATGAAGGATACTTCCCACAAGACAAAGCCTCAAATAAAGTGTTGGAAATGGGTAAATCATGCACGCTTATCCTCTATTTTTACTCATTTCCATTATGATGTTGAGATTTTTGGTTGTAGTTACAACTTTGTTTATTCTTGAAGCAATTAATTCTTTTCTTTGGAACATTTCTCATTCATTGGATATGTATTACCCCACCCTTTTATCTACCAAAACCCAAATTCATCCACTATCCCATCACTTCTATTATTGCATGTGTCGCATATCCTCATCAAATTGCATATATGGTTAAACTAGAAGTGTCATGTCACCTAGTGTTCCCACTTTCCAGTTCGATTAGGTAGGTGGATTCCTAGTTTTCCTGGTTAATCCCAACATTTCATTTTTCAACATTCCTAGTTCTTTGTTTTGTTTTTCAAACAAGTGTCCTAAAATAAATATTTTAAGGGGAAGCCAATTTGTGACTCCATGCCCAATTTTGACTCCATAGCCCAATTGCAATGGGACCTACTTGAGGGAAAGCTAGAAATATAAGAAGAATGACTCTTCTGAGGGAAATGAATGGTTCAAACGTGTTTATTAGTCTCATTGAACATTATATAGATAACTAACTTCAATTCCAACCTTCAAAAGTACAAAATGTAGTATTAAAAATTTCCCACAAAAGTGCCTAGTTGTCCTTTCTAATTTAAAAAAGGATATCAAGATGGAATTAAAACGTTTCATCAATCTAGTCATTGGAAATCCCTCTATATCTACTTTGCACTACCTCTGATGGAATGTCATTTTGAATCCATATGCAGGAGATACATCACTATTACAAAACCAAAGGAACACCGAATTTTAATGGTTTTGGTTAGTTTTTTCATACAAAATTTTGATGGATAGTTCTCCCTCTTTGTTCGACCATTCAATGTGAAATTTTAGTAGGTTGTTGATAAGGATGGGGGATACATTCCACATAATTCCTTTGACCCCATGCAACCCAAAAAAATGGCAAACAATTTATGAGCATACACCTTTTTTGGGTATTCGGAAATTGTGTTTTTGTTGCCCATAATCCAAAACTAAAATGAGATTTTCTAATTATAGTCTCATGGATCATTCATATCTATTTTTAGGATTGATATCACATCACAAGCAGATAAATTTGCAAATTAAGATTTTATAAAAGAACTTTATGACGATTTTTAATTGCAAAATTCACCCAACATAGTCAACAATCAATAAAATCCTCCAAGGATTATGTTAACATCCATTAAACTAAGGCATGGCCAAAATTTTATCTCCTAAGGTGGACAGTGGCTCCCACCATCATCAAATGAAATATAAATCCATATTCCTCTTCCACAAAGTTGCACAGTGCACAAAATGGCAAGCATGATTTTGGTGGTGTCGGAATGGTATCACTAACAAGTTTGCACTCTTTCGGATGCATAGTTCTAGATTCAACTACCTTAGAGTCTCCAAATATCTCTCCAACGTCATATTTATCCCATAGCATCATATCCATTCACTCATATTTGGAAGGGAGTGGTCGTCAATGACCACGAGGATTAAGTTGGTTAGAGTTAATCCCACCATTATGTAGGGTGGTGAAACTGAGGGAGGGGTATGTAATTCCATCCTCGTGAATGGTGTATAGACCCTTCCCTCACAAAAAATCAATGGATATGGAACCTTTGGAGACATAGAAGGCACCTTCTGTAGATGGTGTATGGGGGCGTGCATGAAGGAAATCAATGGTAGTGAGGTGGGGGTGATCTCATGGTGGGTGGCCTTCGTTATGAAGCCCACGTGTTTGTTATATTACATGGTGATAAGGTGCGAGGAGAGTGTGTTTTAAAATAAAGTTATGAAATGATTTTAACACATATTTTATATTCCCCTCCAAACATACAATGTATATTTATGGTGATAGGCCCATCTTAGGGTGTTTTAAAAAATATTTTCATGCTATACTATCCTTTTACTAAAACGCCTAATCTCACTACCATTTTGCAATATGACAAAGTTACCTTATACTATAAAGTCTAAAGTGGGTTTTATATTAAATTAAAGTCAATCTATATAAAGCAAAGTGCAATGAGACTTTATAAAAGGAGAAAGGAGGACGAGAGTTTTATTCCTTCCCACTACACGCAACTCCTAAAACCATATGTTTAAAATACAAATAGGACCAAATAAGCACCAATAACACAAAATTATCCACAAATTTGGAAAGGGGCACAAATGCCTTTAGTTGAATGTGACAGAGGAAAAGGAAAGCATTCTTATTAGAGGAGGATGGAAGATATTCTAGCCTAATTTCGAGTCTCTTGTTTCTCTCTCAGTAGTTTATAATAGAGATATTTTTCTCATTTACTAAGGAAGTTCATTCATTTTACATCCAATATGCTACTAATAATTTTGAGAAAAGTTGTACAAGGATTTGCAATATCAACCCTTTCTTTTATTCTTTTCTCTCTTTATTCATTGTAATCATATTAGATAAATTCTTCTATCTATAGAAAGACAATATTCTTAGGGAAGATATCATTGGGTCCCCCTTGATGAATTCACTATTGTAATTAAAGAAGAATGAGAATGCAATTGATCTGAAATTGGGATTGATCCAATTTTCCACTAGTGTTCAAGGAAATATTGTCTCAGGTGTGTTATTGAATGCTCTCTCTAGTGGTGTAAATGTATTTAGTTTGTTGAATAACTTTATGGATCTACGATTATAATGCCCATATGATTTTCCATGTATCTTGAATGCATTTAATGGGAATCATGTTTATGCCTCATTTTTTAATGTGTTTGATATATTGCATCTTATTTCAGAGAAATGGGTCATGATTAAGGCACTTCTATTGTTCTTTTTATGAGTTGTGTTTTCTTTAAGATGTGCTTGTCCCCCCCCCTTTAAAATAACATTCAAAATTACTTTCAACAAATGAGATCAAATTTTGTGCACGATTGGTATTGGATATAAATCAAGTCAACAAATTGAAAGAAGATCGATAGGAACCTAGGTTGATATACTAGGAATCATTGCCTCCAAAATCAAGGTACCTTCCCTTGGATTGAGGATTGGATCATTGGAATAAAGTGGCATAGGAAGGTGCATCTTGCACAACCCTTCCTGGCCTTGTAACACCTCCAAAAGCATCATCCATTTCTTGTTTGAAGATCTACTCATTACCTTAAGAAGAGAAAAGAACCATCGGCTTAAGTATAACACCTCATTTTTGACCTGGGAATGTAATGATGTAAATATTGATGAAATGGATAGAATTTGGATATGAACGTTCTAGAATGACCATATTATTTAACTATATACATTTTAACTTTAATATAAGATGTCATGACTACTATAGACAAAGAGGACATAGAAAATATGGGGGGGATATAATTCCACAAGAAGGAGAGCGAGAAGGGGTAGTGGATTATCATTTAAGACTTTATCCTTATTTTGATAAAATCCTCTTTAACTAAGTGCATTAGACTTAACGTAGGTTGATTATATTAAACCTTGGGATTAGTGAGGGAAAAAGGTGAAATCCCCATGAGTGCCATTTGTCCAACTCTCCTTATCCTTGCATGCCACTTGGCTATTTCTCAACATGCATATAAATTATTTATAACTAGTTCATTATGCCATCATTATGCTATCATTTAGCCATCATTAGTTGTCAAATATGAACTACCATCATCGGTACAATAGCCTAGATCCATTACCCATGGTACAACCTTAACTCGTACCTGAGAATGATAGATTTCTCTAGAGTTCTGGCATGAAGATTCTTTGGCCAGACTTTGTTGGATCCTTAGAAGGGAATTGGGGTAAAAATATCAAGGGATTGTTAACTCAAAGGAGTAAACCTATGTGACTATTAACTTAGATAAGGGAGCACTATTCCTTGGGTTATGTTGGATGATGGGGGAGGAGTGCTAGATGATTGGGATAGTTGTAGCAAAAAACATGATACCTTCTTGTGGATTCATAGCCCCATATTTAAGGTGGCCTCTGTTATAGCGAGAACTAGTATAACAGAGTACCTACAAGTGGGAGGAACATCCTTGGTCTATAGGTCAATAGTGGGATTATATTTTCAGATAAGTCTCCACTTGTGTATAAAATGATTGGTATTTAACTCTTTTATGTATTTTATTTAAATACTATTATCTTTTATTTAAATGCATAGGATCATTTGCATTGAGTGAAAATATTCATGTAGAAAATGTCTATAACATTCCATTATATGTTTATATTGATTTTGGGTGTTCATTTACATATATAATTCTGCTGTAAATTTTAATTAAACCAATAGAAAAACGAAATTGAGTATCAGAAGGAAATTATGTCAATAGTTTGAGTATCCTGTGACCCCAAAGGAACCGTTAGGTCACTGAGTGTTTGACATTAAGGGGGTACATCCTGACGAACAACACCACCAACAACTTATACTATGAGGCCACCAAGGTAAAGGAAACAAGGTATAGGATTTTCTCTTTCTCGGCCCAACCCATTTCCTCTCATGCTCAACCAATATTCTCACTACAAAGCCTTGCTTCCATCCATAAAAAACCTAAGAAACTTTCTTTCACTCCCTCACACAACACAAGGAGTTCCTACCTTTTCTATACTCAATAGTCCATTGGAGTATCCTTTGCTTATAGTGTTCTTCATTGTGTAGAACGAGTCCAATCCATTGTATTCTTTTTTAGAACTACCTACTAGATCAATACTTGTCTTATCAGGCTTCCAAAGAGAAGAAAATATATGGTAGGTAAAGGATTCCTAACTTTCCTAACCTCTCTGCTCACTAATAGCCATCATTCATTCCATTAAACTATGTAATTTATCTATTACCAACAATTTTTTTCAACCAATTTCCAAAATTTTCCATGAATATCAATGGTGAACACAACATGAAGAACATGAAGCCTAAACATGAGAGTAATGGAATGAATTCTCAAGTCAAAGGAACAAGAGGACTAGTGAAATTATAGATGACATTAGCTTTTATCATATAATGTAGGACTCTTACATGCATTCAATGATTGCTTTTAATAAATAAAAAAGATATAGGTGGATTATTTAAGGCACATGGTGAAAATATATGAGTTCCAAGCTTGACACTTGGCCATATAGGATTTAATTTCCCATACTCCCCCTTTTGTCTTCGCTTCAAGTGGAGTCATATCCCCTCCAGTGCACTAAAAATACATCTTGGACAATTGTACTATATTCCAACATTAATGTTTACATAGATTTAAGTCACCATAACAAGCCCAACACATGGCCCATATGTGGATATTTACATATGCATTCCTAGCTATTCACTAGTCAACCCTTGGCCTTAATGTATGCACTACGATTATATACTAGAACATTTACAACATTTACATAATCTAATTTAATACATGTTGGGGGTAAAATTTGGGGTATTATAGAAGAATGGGATAAATAATGTAATACCCCCAGTTTTGAATTGAAATATATTTAACCAAAATTATGTAAATTATGTAAATATGCTAGTGTGGATTCCTAGTGCGGAGCTCAAGGCCAAGGCCCGACTAGTGAATGGCTAGGCATGTATCATGTTTATATTTATTTGGACTATGTGCTTGGCTTGTTATGATGATTTAGAATATATGTAAATATTATATGAATAAATCATAAAATGGTCCAAGAATGGCTATGTAAAGAGCACCAAAGGGGCTATGATTCTGGGCTAGAGGGGAAGAGGAAAGGGGGGTCTATGGGAGACTAAATCCTTTCTACCAAGTGTAAACCTTAGAACTCACCCAAATTCTATCATGTGCCTTGATTAAGACAATTATCTCATTTTTTATGTTCTCCAATCATTGAATGTATGTGTGAGGTTGGTGGGAAAAGTCACCTCATGTAGTTATTGAAGCATGGGGCTAACTGCACTTTTGTGATAGTTCTATCTTGACAAAAGTCATCCTGCAGCTTCTAGGATTCCTTTCTTCTATTGTCAAAAGCTATGCTAGTTTCCTTTTCACCATTTTCTCATATCCCTTGGATTTAACCCTCATTCTCTCATTCTTACACGCATATCTACACTAGGCAAAGCTCTCCATTATTGTCCATCAACATACCAAACTGTTACTAACCCAGAAATTCGAATTTGGAGACCATGCTATAGATTTAGAAGTGAAACTTGATGGTTGTAGGTGAGCAGAGAGGTTGGGAAAGCTAGGAACCCTTACCCATGGATTTTTGTTGCTCATAGGTTCTTGAGGAGCCACGAATTGAAGCTATAGGTGGTTCTATAGAAGCACGCAACATATTGGAATTATTCTATGCACACACTGGAAGCACCAGGAAAGGTGGATCACCTAAGAGAACCATGGATCAGTGAAGGGGATCCATAATCCAAGTAGGGTGTTGTGTGGGGTAGGTATTATTGAATCCAAGGCTGTTGTAGCTGAGTGAGATCCCTGTAGAGATCTGTATGAGCACCTGGCTAAGCACAAAGAGAAGAACGGGTTGTGGGATGAGATATAAAATCCTGTACGTGTTTCCTTTTCCCTGGTGGCCTCATAGCCCAGCTTGGGGGTGGCCTTTTAGTAGAAAGAGTATATGTTGGACAGAGTGCCTGTGGTTGGGTGGAAAATTTCTCTTACATAGTTAATTGCTTGGATTTGCATTGGATAAAGATAATTATTCTCATGCATTTGAATCTAAAATGTTTTTATTTGATACTTGTAATGTTTATACTTGTATTTGCATGCTATGTGTGTGTGGATAGAGTTTAATTCCATTGTGTTGTTTATTTACATTTTTGCACACATTTTACATGTGGAAATTTGTATTATGGGTTTGGGGCTAAACTTGAGAGCCCATAATAAGTTAATGTCCCCTCCTAATGGTCATATTGGGTGAAGGGGACGTTACATAGTGGTATTAGAGCTCTTGGTTGCGATACTAGAGCTATATTATCCAGAAATCATGTTTACAGGAAAAAGAGTCAGAAATGGTGCTATAGAAATATGTTTTTTTTAAGGGATAGACAAGGGTATGGAAATAATTTCTAATTAATCCATGTTATTGTCAAATTAAAATTATGTGCCACTTTAAAATTTTGAAAATTTTAGTTGGGCCCCACCCATGCCACATGGATGGGTGACATGGAGGTGCCCCGTGGGTAGGAAGTCCGATGTGGAAGGTCCATGTGGGTAGAAGAGGTGATGCAGACCAGCCACATTAGATTTGTGGGCACGGAAAGCCACAAGTGATGGAGCCCAAGGGTAAAGGAGATCTAACCATCGAGTAGTGGTGGAGATCGATTGCTTACAGTGCTTAATGGACTTGAATATGCATGAAGGATAACTAATAAACATGACCCTGGAGTGGTAAATTTCCCTATGATGTGTCGACTACTCGTGCATTCAGGTTTGCAAAAGCGGTCTTGTGAAACCACTTTCCCCGGATCCTGAAACCACCTTTTGGTTCGACAGGAAGTGATGTGATTTGGGGATATGTGATGGGAAATAATGTTAGAAAAGATGAGACCCACCCCAGTCATGTCAACTATGGAAGATCATGCAAATCAAGATTGACAACTGAGAGTGATTTGAGCTCATGAAGTTGCACGAAGGATAACTAAATGACATGACCCTGAAGTGGTAAATTGCCCTATGACATGACCCTGAAGTGGTAAACTGTCTAGGAAACCACTTTCCTCGAAGCCTAAAACCGCTTTCATCCTTGCAAGTAGTGATGCAATGTGGGATCCAAACATGATGTGCAAAGGTGTCAGGGGTGATGGGACCCATCAAAATCATGTCATTCTGGGAGGATCATGCAGATTTGATCATCGGTCAGGATTGATTCAGGCCCACAAAATTGCATGATAGATAAATGATTGGCCTAAACCTAAAGTGGTAAACCACCTTGTGATGTGTCACCCTCTCATGCATTCAGTCTTGTAAAAGAAGTTTTAGGAAACCACTCTTCCTGGATCCTAAAGCCACGTATGCCTGATAAGTGGTAAGGAAATGTAGGTAACATATGAAGGGTTTGTATCAGGAAAAGGTATGGTTTTAAAAACCATTTTTTGGGTGCCTAAGATCGAAAAACACGGTCGATCTTATGCACCAGATTGCGCGAAAATGAAATATTTACAACAAAAAACAATTAATTGTGAGAAAATTCTGTGATTTGACAGAAATTGTCAATATGGATTGTTCCCATAATGCATGAAACAAATGTTATAATTTTCTGAGAATATAATGCATCTAAAAAATGTGTTTATAAACACTTTTGTAGATTCAGAATCCTATCAGTGACTATAAGGGGCCAACATTCAATATAGTGTAAATGGGAAATCTTTGGTCTTGATTGGGCCAAGAAGATCATCATAATGGATGATGCACATGATCCTTATGAAGTTGAGGTAGATGAAATGGGAGATAATGTACATTTTTAGAATGCAGAGACATAATCTAATGATAGAAGAAACCAGGAAACTCCCTCAGACATTGCAGAAACCATGAGGATCCTAAGGGTGGAACTGCATAGTTGCAAAGCACACAATGAAAGGCTTATTAGATCCCAAGAGAAACAAAATCAGTTGAATGCAGCTATGCTTCAAAGTTTAACAGACATTTAGAGCAATATTAACCATGGGAAGAATTCAGAAAATCAAGAAAAGAGGGGGAGTATCTCAAGGAGGCATTCCCATGAGAGGTCCCATTGTTCAAGAAGGATTTCTAGAGATAGGGCATATACTCCAGAAATATATTCTAGTGAGTCATTTGAATCTAAAGAATCCATTGAAGGTTCAAGCCCTTCATCTCATAGGAATAAGAGGAAAAGGTATTCCAAGAACAACTCTCATATAGAATTTAAGAAGGCCAAACCTTGTAATTTTGATGGTGAGGTTAAATCTAGTCAAGAAGTTGACGTTTGGCTTCTTGGGATGAGGAAATATTCCAAGTCCTAGACTAATCGAGAAATATTAAGGAAAGAGTGGCCATATTCAATCTAAATGGAAGGGCTATTATATGGTGGGTTATATGGTGGGATCACCTTAGGCAAGTAAAGAGGATCAATGAAAGGAATATTATGTGGAAGCAGTTCAAGAAGTACTTCAAGAAAAAGTACCTTTCTGATAGATACTATGATGGAAAAATCAAAGAGTTCCATGAACTGAAATTGGGGCAAATGAAAATGGAAGAATATGCAAAACGATTCTTAAACTACTAAGGTATGTCAAATATACTAGGGATGATACAGTGAAAATTCAGCATTTTCTAAGTGGAATGCCCCAATCATATAAAGACATAATTGATTTTGATGAACCTCAAACTCTAGACGAGGCCATAAGAAAGTCCAAGTACTTTTATGATCAAAACAAAAGCAAACTAGAATTCCATAAGGCATGGAAGGATAAGAAAAATGAAAAGTTTGACCAAAGAAAGAAGGGGTTAAATCCTTCCCAATTCAGAAATAAGTCAAGGAAGACACCATAGGGTGTGACTAACCCATCTAAGATGATGGGAGACAATCAAAGAGAGCCACTTCAGTGTTGGGTATGTGGAGAGGACCATATGCTTAGGAACTATCCACATCGAAATGGGAGTGAAAAGCAAGTTCACAACATCCAAGGAGTTGAAATTGTGGGTCAAGTGGCAAGGACCGTCCATAGAATCTATGCAACACCAGAGGACCTCCAAGCAGACCATCAGTCAACTGTGGTTGAAGTTGAAGGTAATATTTCCAATAAATATATTTTTATTTTGATTGACCCTGGATCTACTCACAGTTATATTAGTCTTAAATTTGTTGATATTTGTGCTTTTAAGAAATCAAAGCATAGTAAGTCGCCACTGGAACTAAGAGGAAGGTTAGCGAAATTGTGGAGAAATGTCCATTGGAAATGGGTGGACTATCCACTTTTGCAAACTGAATGTTTTTCCAATTGGTTCCTATGATATTCTCATTGTAATGGACTGGTTGGAACCACAAAGAGTTAAACTTGATTTCTAAAGTAATACTTTTGAGTGTATTGATGAAGAAGGAAACCCAATGGTTGGAAAGGGCATTCCAAATGTAGTTTCTATTAAGCATATTTCAGCCACGCAGTTGAAGAAATTATGTAGGAAAGGTTGTCAATAGTATGTGGCCCATGTTTTGGAGAAAAATAGAAAATGAAATTCCCAAGTTGGAAGACCATTATGTTTTGCATGGATTTAAGGATGTGTTTCCTGATGAATTTACAGGAATTCCTCCAAAGAGGGACATTAATTTTACAATCGACCTTGTTCCAAGAGCTAAACCAGTTTCTAAGACACCTTAGAGGATGAGTACACCAGAATTATTAGAGATGAAAATGCAATTGCAAGAATTGTTGGAAAAGAAGTACATTCGTCCAAGTGTGTCTCCATGGGGAGAAACCATACTTTTTGTGAAAAAGAAAGATGGAACGCTCATGTAATGTATTGATTACATGCAGCTTAAAAAGGTTATAGTGAAGAAAAAGTACCCCTTTCCTCGAATTGATGATATTTTTTATCAAATGAGAGGGGCAAAGGTGTTCTCAAATATTGACTTGGGGTCTGGTTACCATCAAGTGAGAATCAAGGAAGAGGACATTCACAAGCATCTTTTCGAACAAGGTATGGGAACAATGAGTTTGTGGTGGTACCATTTGGTCTCACTAATGTACCAGCTACATTCATGTGTCTCATGAATAGTGTTTTCAGCAAGTATTTGGACAAGTTTGTTCTTGTATTTCTAGATTACATTCTTATCTACTCTAAGAATGAAGAAGAACATGAATAACATTTGGGAATGGATTTGCAACTTCTAAGGGAGCATAAGTTGTATGCAAAGCTAAGAAAATGTGACTTTTATAAAAATAAAATTCATTATTTGGGTCACATTATTTCTGAGGAAGGAATGTTAGTGGATCCTGAGAAGATTGAATCCATCATGAATTGGCCAACTCCAAGAAATGTGACAGATGTAGTATATTTTATGGGTCTTCTTGATTACTATCATAGGTTGATTGAAGTATTCTCCAAGGTTGCACACCCAATAACGTCTTATCAAAAGAAGGGGATAAATTTTGAGTGGACATCGAAATGTGAAGAAATATTCTATCTTTTGAAGAAGCTTCTCACAAGTGCTCCAATTCTAAAACTTGTAGACCCGGAATTTTTTTTTTAGTGTGCAGAGATGCGTGTAAATAGGGACTTGGATGATTTCGTATACAATATAACTATGTGGTATGCTATGAGTCAAGGACGTTCAAAGAGCATGAGAAGAACTATGCTACCCATGATTTAGAACTCACATCGATAGTGCACACTTTGAAAATGTGGAGCAACTATTTAATGGGAAGACAATTTGAGCCAAGGACAAACCATTGTGGTGTAAAATATTTGTTTGAGCAACCAACATTAAATTATAGGAAAGCTAGATGGCTGGAATTTTTATGTAAATTTGATTTTGAGATAAAACACATAAAAGGTAAAGAAAATAAGGTGGCTGATGCACTTAGCAAAAAAGTACATGAAATGCATGTGGCAATCATTAGTAAATTCCAATCATATTTAAGGTAGCATATTTTTCAATGTATTGTTGAAGATGAATTATATGTGAAAATAAAGGACAAATTACAGCAACATAATTTAGAAAAGAGGTATGAAGGTTACGATTTGGAAAGTGACATACTTCTTATTTATAAAAACATAATTGATATACCTAATGTGGCGGATTTGAGAAGAATTGTTATGGATGAAATCCATAAAATGCCATATTATGGTCACTTAGGATACCATAAAACAATTGCTACAGTGAGAAAGGACATTGTTGAACATATTTATAAGTGTACAAAATGTCAACAAGTGAAGGTTGAATATCAACACCCTGCAGGTTTATTGCACCCCTTTTCAATACTAGAATGCAAATGGGAAAGATTTTCCATGGATTTCATTATAGGTTTTCCAATAACAGTGAGATAGCATGGTTCCATCATGGTTCTGGTGGATAAATTATCTAAGGAAACACACTTTATATTGGTTAAAGCAACGAATAAAATAGATTCCATTGCAAGGATTTTTAGGAAGGAAAGTTTTAGGTTGCATGGTTTCCCTAAGGCAATAATTTCATACATGGATACGAAGTTCACCTCAAATTTTTGGAAAATTATTTTTGCAGACTTGGATATGTTGATGTATATGTAACTTCGGAATGTATTTCATCTATGTATTTCATATATATTTATTGTACCCTTATTAGAGATGTGTTATTCCTCTATAAGGAAGTGTCGTCATGTGGATTGACAAGTGTCGCAAGTGTGTGTACTTGCTGATGGATTATTAGAACACCATGTGTGGGGTTGGCCCTGAAATATATATATTATATTGTGGACGTACCTAGCTAGACAAGTCGGCCCCATAAGGTCACTGGGCAAATAGGTTAGTATAAATAGAGATCAGGGGATCTCTATTTAGATCATTTGGAAAGTTATCTCTCTCTCACTCAGAAAGTGGCACATTAGTGAGGAGGAGGATCATTTGCTTCTAGGAGACTATCTCAAGTGTATTTTGGTTGTACTTTGGTTGAGCCATTGCTCTCTCTATCTCTGAGGAAGTTGTGGGGTTTTTCACCTTAGGGTTTTCCCCAGGGAAACTCTGTGTCTCTTATCTCTCATGCTTTTGATTCTTGTGATGCTTGTGATGCTTATTGTGATTGTTAAGCATTGATATACTGTATATGTTATTCTCTCAGTGAAGATCCTAGAGTATTGTGAATTAATGCTCAAAATTTAACATGGTATCAGAGCTAGGTTGAGAAGAAGACATTTTGCAGTGACGAAAACTTGAGCTTATTGTTTATTGGGTTTCTCTCCACAGTTTTTGGAAAAGCACCATAGTATATTAACTCTACTCATCAAGGAGAATCTATCTGTCCAATCATAATTCAATTCTGAGCATTTTTAGATCTGGCCCTAAAACATTAGGGTTTCCACAAAAATAGGAATTTCTGAAATCTGAAGACATAGCTGGAAGATCCTTGCAAAAATCGAAGTTTAGAGCTTTGGATCGAGATTTTTGGCTGTGTAGATGTCCAGGAAACACAAACCCTAATTCAGGGCTCTCCCTAGTGAACCTGGGAGAACAAAAAGGAAAATCTGAAGGGTAAAGCTTTGCTGATCTCAAATTCTGAATACACTAGGCTAATTAGCTCATTAAGGCGCATCTTTCTATCCTTTCAGAAAGTTGAAATTCACATTTTGAATTTTTAGGGTTTTTCCAACAAACCCTAATCTGGGACCAGATCTAGTTTTCAACATTTCAAGTGGTAAGACCTAAATATTTTTTATTTCCATTTGAAGTACTCTTTAAGATGTCTCACCACACCAAGCTTGAGGATAAGCTTGAAGGAGCTGATAACTTCCGAGCTTGGAAGTATAGGATTGGGTTAATCCTGGAAGAGAATGAGTTGGACTCATATGTAAAAGAAGACATCTCTATCCCAGAGGATGAAGAGGCTAAGGTATTGCATAAGAAAAACTTGGTCAAGGCAAAGAGAATCATTGCTGATTCTATCAAAGACCATTTCATACCCCATGTGTCTTCTATAAAGACACCCAAGGAGATATTTGACTCTTTGACCAAGCTATTTGAAGGGAAGAACATAAATCGGAAGATGACCCTGCGGAACCAATTGAAACGAGTAAAGTTTCAGAATGGAGAAACCATTCAATCTTATTTTTCAAGGGTCTCCCAGATCAATGAACAACTAGAAGCAGTGGATGAAATGGTGGAGAATGGTGAAGTGGTGATGACCACTCTAAATGGCCTACCTAGGTCATGGGATTCCTTTATTCAAGGAATTTGTGCAAGGAAGAAATTGATCTCCTTCAACAGATTGCGGGAAAAAATCTCTCAAGAAGAAGCTAGGCTTGTGGCCCGAGAAGAAAAGATGGGAAATGAAGATCAAGCTCTCATAGCACATGCCTGAAAGGAAAGTCCAAGAAGGAATCATCTCACACGAGATTCTCACACCACCATTATCATAAAGATAAGAAAGATCTCAGATGCTTCAATTGCAATGAGAAGGGACACTTTGCTTCAGATTGTCCCAAGAAGAAGAAAGACAACAACAACAACTTCAATAAGAAGAAGAAGAATAACAAAAGAAGATATCATGCTCATGCTGCCGAAAATGATGAACCCCCAAAGAACAAGGCCAGGACAGAAAGTGATAGTGATGATGACTCATCAAGTGAAGAAGAATATGTTCTAATTTCTGCTCTCACAGGTACTATCTCCCATGGTTGTAATGATTGGTTGATTGATAGTGGGGCTTCCAAACACATGACTGGGTTTAAGGAATCTTTTGTGAATCTATCTGAACATGAATCACCCCATAAGGTTAAACTTGGAGATGATTATCAATACTCAATCAAAGGAAGTGGTGAAGCCTCCTACAACCTAGATTCTGGAAAATCTTTGAAGATGAAAGAAGTCCTTTATGTACCTGGGCTCAAGAAGAACTTACTCTCCATCTCTGCATTGGATGCAAAAGGTATGAGGGTTGCATTTGTGGATGGCCAAGTCCTAATGTGGCCAAAGGGAAAGAACATAGATGATGCAATAGTGATTGGAAAGCAAGAGGGAGGTTTGTATAAATTGAAGGGACAACTTGAACATGCCACGGTACATGAATCCATGGAGCCAAGTGAACTTTGGCATAGAAGAATTGCTCATATGCACTATATGGCATTTCCAATTGCAAGCAAGGCTATAGAGGGTCTTCCTGAGATCAAGAACAAACATGAAGGTGTTTGCAAAGGATGTGCAAAAGGTAAGAACATTAAGAAGGATTTCCCAAGCAGTGAAAGCAAGGCAAAAGACATCCTAGAAATCATCCACTCAGATGTATGTGGTCCTATGTCATCCAGCTCTCTGAGTGGGTATGTTTACTATGTATCATTTATTGATGAATTCTCCAGGAAGACTTGGGTATACTTCTTGAAGAGAAAAGATGAGGTTTTTTATAAATTCAAGGAATTCAAAACCTTGATGGAGAATCAAACTGACAAGAAGATCAAAACATTCAGATCTTACAATGGTGTAGAATTCACCTCAGGTGACTTCAAGAAGCTTTGTAGTTATTCAAGGATTAAGAGGGAGTTGACTGCTCCTTATAATCCTCAATAGAATGGAGTTGTAGAAAGGAAGAACATAACAATCATGGAAGCAACAAGGGAAATGCTTCATGACCAGGATCTACCTATGCATCTATGGGAAGAAGTAGCTAGAACAACTGTATATGTGCAGAACAGAACGCCCCACAAGATATTGGATAACAAGATACCAGAAGAGGTATTTTCTGGTAAGAAACCTGAAGTCAACCATCTCAGAATATTTGGTTGTCCAGTATACACTCGTGTCCCAAAGGAAAAGAGGACTAAACTAGATCCTTCAAGAAAGAAGGGTATCTTTGTGGGTTACAGTGAAAGCTCGAAGGCTTACAGAATATACTTTCCAAGGTTCAAGAAGATTGATGTCAGCAAGGATGAATATAAGTTCAAGGACAGGTAATCCAGGAAGCAAAGATCAAGAGGGAGCACACTCCAACAGCTCCTGCAAGGATGCATATTTTCAGAGGGAGTTGACCATCTTTCTACATTTCACAACAGAAAGGTGTAGAAGAAGCTACTTCAGTAGCTCCTGCCAGGAAGCAAAGACTCAAAGGGAGTCCACCCAACAAACAAACAAAGATAAGTATTTCAATTATCATTTCTTGCCTATTTTGTTTGTTTAAATAATATTATTATTATGTTCCTAGACTTAGGAGATGTATTGTGCATATTAGAATGATTGCATTAATGAACAGTATACTACTAATATGCATGTGATGGGTAAGTGGCCTATGGCACTGTACAACATTCCAGTGCTACTTATCTAGAATGAAACCTCTTTGCTGACATGTTGGGAGCAGTGCAAACTCTTAACAATGTTCTGGTAGAGACTGGAAGGCATCTAGAAAGTTTTGGAACATGGATAAATGTTGTATTGAAGCATTGGCTAAGATAACTGCATGACTGCATGACATATTTCTTTATGTGTAAATAATTTTTTTTCTGAAAATTATGAGATGTTTCTAATCATGCAATTTAACTTGTTTTGTAGGAAAGACCGTATATCTTCACCTACAAAAAGGACTACAAGATTTGTTCCAGCAACAAAGATATCTATTGAAGATATTGAAGTTCCCAGGATCTGGGATGAAGAAATGGAATGCCATGATCCATCGATCATGAAGAAGATGTTTGGGATGCAGTTCCAAGACCTGACAGGAAGTCACAAGTGTGCAAATTGAAGAAAGCCTTGTATGGCTTGTAGCAAGCTCCCAGAACTTAGTGTGATACAAAGAGAAAGCTTGCTGCTGAGTTCGATATGAAAGATTTGGGAATGATGCATTATTTCCTAGGTATGGAGGTGTGGCAAAGTGCAGGTGGGATATTCCTTGGTCAAGGGAAGTACACAGTAGATATCCTGAAGAGATTCGGGATGATGGATTGCAAGGCCATGGCCACACCTATGGCATCGAATCTGAAGCTTCTATTTGATGCTTCATCTGAGCCGGTTGATGTCTCTATGTATCGTCAGATGATTGGGTCCTTGATGTACGTGACAAACACGAGACTAGATATTTGCTTTGCAGTGAACACATTGAGTCAGTTCCTGACAGATCCGAGGAGTGTTCATCTGGTTGCTGTAAAGCATGCTCTGAGTTACCTGAAGGGTACAGTGGATTATGGGCTCAAGTATGAGGTGAATCAAAATTTTAACCTGCAGGGTTATGTTGATTCAGATTGGGCTGACAGTGCTGCAGATAGGAAGAGCACGTCTGGGTGCTGCTTCAGTATGGGATCAGGTGTGATCTCTTGGTTTAGCAGGAAGCAGTCCTGTGTAGCACTGAGTATAGCTGAGGCATAGTATCTTGCAGCCTATTCAGCTAGTTGTGAGGTAGTATGGCTATGGAAGCTACTGTCTGAATTATTTGATCTCCCGTTGGATGCTACTGGTATCTTATGTGATAAACAGAGTTGTGTGAAGCTGTCCGAGAACCTAGTGTTTCATGATCGGTCGAAACACATAGAGATCAAATATCACTACATCAGGGATATGGTGCAGAGAGGAGCTATGAAGCTCATGTATGTTGCAACGGACGAGCAGATTGCAGATGTGCTGACGAAGCCACTAGCCAGGGTGAAGTTCGAGTACTTCAGAGAGAGGCTTGGTGTTCTTTAGATTGATGACACTTCGAGGAAGAAGTGATGGACACATTTGCTGAAGCCATTCCAAGCATGTTGGAAGGAGGATCCTTCACATGGTTGTGGATGTAAGCGTTGGATGATGAGCATCAGGATGATTTTCTAGTTTCTGCTTTTTATGATCAGTTGGATCATTTATATGTATATGTATGTATGCATCATGTTGGATGCTGGATATCATCAGTTGGATCATTTATATGTATGTACGCATCATGTTGGATGCTGGATATGATCGGTTGGATCATGTGTATGTATTTTGTATATGCATCATGTTGGATGCTTGGACCATGTTTCTGTATATGTATCAGGTGGATACATTGTATGATCAGGTAAATCATGTATGTTGATATGTATCATGTATTTGTATTTGTATCAGGTGGATACACTGTATGATCAGGTGGATCACGTATGATGATATGTATCAGGTAGATACTTGGTATGCATCAGGTAGATGCATTGTATGATCAGGATGATCATGGATGACGAGCTTCAGGATGTTGCTCCAGATGACATGCAGCAGGATGTTGCAGTGATGATGATCAGGATGATCATGTGTATATCAGGATGATGTATGGTGAGTATCAAGTTGATACTCTATGGCCATGGAATAGGTTATGCAGATAAGCATGTAATTTGTGCCCTTGGATATTTGCAGATAGTCTTTCGAGGTTTTGCTATGGCATGTATTTTGTACCCTGGGATATCTGGCAAATGCTCTTTCTAGGTTTTGCTTGGGAGGACATATAATTTGTGCCCTGGGAGATCTGTAGATAGTCTTTCGATGTTTTTCCTATGGCATGTAATTTGTGCCCTGGGATATCTGGCAGATGCTCTTTCGAGGTTTTGTCCTATGGCATGTAATTTGTGCCCTGGGAGATCCGATAGGTTGAGGTGTGCTCATAATCAGTCCTTGGATGCTCTTTCGAGGTTTTGCCATGACCACATGTAATTTGTGCCCTGGGAGATCCAATAGGTTGAGCCTTGTGCTCATAATCAGTCTTGGGATGCTCTTTCGAGGTTTTGTGGTGACCACATATAATTTGTGCCCTGGGAGATCGATAGGTTGAGCCTTGTGCTCGTAATCAGTCCTGGTATTCTCTTTCGAGGTTTTGTGGTGGGGTCACATGTAATAAGTCCTAGAGATCTGGATAGCATGAAAAAGGCCTCAGATGCTCTTTAGGGTTCTTGCTAGTCAAGAGACTCTTTTAAGATTTTGTGACGCACGTAATAAGTCCTGAGATTTCCACAGTATGGCCAGTGATGATGAAGACCTACAGGTGGTGGGCCTACATCCAGTATGAAAAAGGACTGGCTCTGTAGAACTTCCTATGACGAGTAGAATCAGAGATTGGTTTAGATAGTAGCAGCAGTGACGATGATGATGACGATGCATCAATGATGATGATCCCAAGAAGAAGACTTGTCTAGTAGATCTGTGTCAAGAAATACCTTCCTAATTAAGAGGGAGTGTTGATGTATATGTAACTTCGGAATGTATTTCATCTATGTATTTCATATATATTTATTGTATCCTTATTAGAGATTTGGTATTCCTTTATAAGGAAGTGTCGTCATGTGGATTGACAAGTGTCGCAAGTGTGTGTACTTGCTGATGGGTTATTAGAACACCATGTGTGGGGTCGGCCCTAAAATATATATATTATATTGTGGATGTACCTAGCTAGACAAGTCAGCCCCATAAGATCACTGGGCAAACAAGTTAGTATAAATAGAGATCAGGAGATCTCTATTTAGATCATTCAGAAAGTTATCTCTCTCTCATTCAGAAAGTGGCACACTAGTGAGGAGGAGGATCATCTGCTTCTAGGAGACTATCTCAAGTGTATTTAGGTTGTACTTTGGTTGAGCCATTTCTCTCTCTATCTCTGAGGAAGTTGTGGGGTTTTTCACCTTAGGGTTTTCCCCAGGGAAACTCTGTGTCTCTTGTCTCTCATGCTTTTGATTCTTGTGATGCTTGTCA
The DNA here is from genome assembly GCA_027924585.1 of Larix kaempferi. Taxonomy (NCBI): domain Eukaryota; kingdom Viridiplantae; phylum Streptophyta; class Pinopsida; order Pinales; family Pinaceae; genus Larix; species Larix kaempferi. Next base: position 54,852,175 of record BSBM01000001.1, read on the forward strand.
TGCTTATTGTGATTGTTATGCATTGATATACTGTATATGTTATTCTCTCAGTGAAGATCCTAGAGTATTGTGAATTTATGCTCAAAATTTAACAGGGTACACATATGAACTTTAGTATTTCCTACCATCCAAAAACAAATGGGAAAATAGAAAGGGTGAATTAGGTTCTTGAAGACATGCTACACATGTATGTGATGGACAAACCATCAAGTGGGAAGATTATCTATACTTGGTAGAATTTGCATATAACAATGGGAAACAAGCATCGTTGGGCATGAGTCCATTTGAAACTTTGTATGGAAGGAGTTGCAGGACACTAGTTACTTGGGATAATCCAGTGAACCGAATTGTACTTGGGTTGGAATTGCTTAAGGAAATGGAACAAGAGGTTGCAAATATTAGGAAAAATTTAAAGGAAACCCAAGAATAGAGTGCATAGAGAGTTTCATGTTGGGGATCATGTTTACCTTAGAGTGAAGCCAAGGAAGATTTACTTGAGGCTTGGAATTTCTGCCAAGCTATCACCAATATATTGTGGGTCATTTGAAGTGCTTGAGATAATAGGACAAGATGCATATAGAATTGCATTTCCTGCTAACACTGGAGCTCATAATTTTTGTCATGTTTCTTTGCTCAAGAAATATGTACATGATCCTAACCATGTGCTTGATTGGAATGCGATCCAGGTGGAACCTGAGGGAGAGTACTAAATCGAGCCATTATGCATCTTAAACAAGAAGATGACATTGCTTTGGAACCGATCCATCGGATAGGTAAAGGTGCAATGAAAGCACTCCGGTCTCAATGAGGCTACATAGGAAGTTGGAGGATGCCATGAGAGAGGCATAGCCATTTTTGTTCTGATTTTGAGAAAACACCGAGGACGATTTTATTCCAAGGGGGAGGAGATTGTAATACCCTCAGTTTTGAATCGAAATGTATTTAACAAAAATTATGTAAATGTTGTAAATATGCTAGTGTGGATTCCTAGTGCGAAGCTCAAGGCCATGGCTTGACTAGTGAATGGCTAGGCATGTATGATGTTTATATTTTATTTGGACTATGTGCTTGGCTTGTTATGTTGATTTATATTATATGTAAATATTATGTGCATAAATAATAAAATGGTGCAAGAATGGTTGTGTAAAGAGCACCAAAGGGGCTGTGATTCCACCAGAGGGGAAGAGGAAATGGGGGTGTATGGCAGACTAAATCCTTGTTTCCAAGTGTCAACCTTAGAACTCACCCAAATTATGTCATGTTACTTGAATAAGCCAATTAGCTCCTTTTTTACTATTATCCAATCATTGAATGCATGTGTGAGGTTGGTGGGAAAATTCACCTCATGCACTTATTGAAGCATGGGTATAACTACACTTTTGTGACAGTTCTCTCATGACATAAGTCATTCTGCAGCTGCCAGGAGTCCTTTATTCTACTGTCAGAATCTATGTGAGATTTCTTATCACCATTTTCTCATATCCCCTGAATTAAACCCTCATTCTCTCATTCTTACACGCATATATACACTAGGAAGAGCTACCCATTTCTATCCATGAACATACCAGACTATTACTAACCCAGAAATTCGAATTTCGAGACCATGCTGCAGATTTAGAAGTGAAACATGATGGTTGTAGGTGAGCAGAGAGGTTGGTAAAGCTAGGAACCCTTAACCATGGATTTTTGTTGCTCATAGGTTCTTGAGGAGCCACGAATTGAAGCTATAGGTGGTTCTATAGAATCACGTAACATATTGGAATTATTCTATGCACACATTGGAAGCACCAGGAAAGATGGATCACCTAAGAGAACCATGGATCAGTGAAGGGGATCCATAATCCAAGTAGGGTGTTGTGTGGGCTAGGTATTGTTGAATCCAAGGCTGTTGTAGCTGAGTGAGATCCCTGTAGAGATCTGTATGAGAATTTGGCTAAGCACAGAGAGAAGAACGGGTTGTGGGATGAGATATAGAATCCTGTAGGTGTTTCATTTTCCCTGGTGGCCTCATAGCCTAGCTTGGGGGTGGCCTTTTAGTAGAAAGAGTATATGCTGGATAGAGTGCCTATGGTTGGGTGGAAAATCGCTCTCACACAACCAATTTCTTGGATATGAAATTTTTTTATTTGATGCTTGTAATGTTTATGCTTATATTTTCATGCTAGATGTGTGTGGATAGAATTTAACTCCACCATGTATGTATATTTACGTTTTTGTGCACATTTTACATGTTTAAATTTGTATTATGGCTTTGGGGAAAAATTTGAGAGCCCATAATCAATTAATGTCCCATCCTAATGGTCGGATTGGGTGAAGGGGACGTTACAAATAGCTCTAACAGAGCATATTTTTTAAACTTGGGTGTCTTTATTGGATTGCACTCCAATATTTTACATCCTTACTAGGAGTTGGATGGTTCCATTTTCCACTACATAATGGATGTGGATAATTTTTTTTCCTTGGAATGGAGGTGGGACTTGGGTCCACTATCATTAAACCATGGTCTCATTTTTTGATGCAAAGTCTAAGAAGGTTGATATATTTCTGATGTGGTTAAATTTCTTAATCACCCTACTTATTTCTATGTGTTAGGTAGATTGGAAATGCTCTTAGAAATTTATATGATGCAAACATGTATCTTCAAGATAGTATATTATCAATGTCTCTCTGTCATGTACCCAGTATCCCCTATGCATTATTAAGGCCAAGGGTACCTCAATTACACCATAGAATTTGTCTTATATTATCAATATCATTTTTAATAACTAACTATAGACATCAATAGTTTAATCAAGATATGGTATCCTTAATTATTTAATTCGAATACTAAGTGTGAATGAAATTCTACCATGCATACATCCATACTTATGGCGGTTAAACCCTTACACACAAAAATACCCAAACTGTAAAGTAAATAATGCAAGAAAGTAATATAAATAGATAATTTCATAAAATATTTAGAATACTTATCTTTATGAAAATAATATGCTATATACAGCATTTCAACATCTAAAAAAAGATACAACAACCTTTAATACTTAAATTCATCCACAACACATGCGGCTCTATCATAAAATCTTAGTCATTGATTGTTGTTAACTTATTTCTTTAGTAGTTGTAGTCATTCATTTCTATCAACAAGTATTATATTTAGTCATTTTAATCATTAATTGCCATCAATTTGTAGTATATTTAGTTATTTTAATCATTATTTGCCATCAATTGGTAGTATATTTAATTTTTTTTGTTCATTGATTTTCATCAATTGGTAGTATACTAAGAAAATACATTACAATATCATTTATTAATTTATGGTAGGGCATGGAGGAATCAAACCACCTGACCTCCTGCATCTATGGAAGGTGCTCTTCCATTGAGATAGCACCCTTTAAGTATTGTTTTAGAATGTCATGGCTATAAACTATTGTTTATGAAGTAAATCTCCTTATGATGTAGGGATTTATTTAGAACCATGGTTTGTTTAAATTCTAAAGAGTAGGAGTAATACAACCTGTTTACTCTTTTCTTCTCGGAAGCATAGTAGGATGCCATAAGAACTTCATTTATGAGATTGTGAATCACTATCCATGACAGGGAGAAGAGAGAAAATATATCATATTCTATTGAAATTGCAAATTTAATTGACATTAAAAATTTAGTGTTATATGAAAGCTCTGAAGAAAACAAAGACAAACTATCCCACTTGGGAAAGAGCATGATCACTCAAATAAAAACCAATGATTACGAAAGGATTATAGATATAACTTGTATACGAAATAGTTCTTAGCATCAGAAACTAAAAATAAACATATATAACAGGGGTTCCTTAAAACATAAATGTAAATTCAATCACTTCAGTTCTGAATGTGTTACATTTCAATTGTGCGAGTCATGAATGTTCATGTAGTCAACACACCCTTTGTAAATAATCCTTGAAAGAATCCTAGGAGACTTCTGATAATGCAGAGCTCATGTGATTAGAATTCAAAACACTTGCTTCAACTAGCTTAGCAACTTATTGTATAAATGTTTTGACACTTGTATTACTTGTTTTTGAACTATATAAATATTGTTCCTCATGATACCATAATTAACTGATTTAGAAATTGTAAATCCTTAGCACAATACCTAGATTATGATACACAAAACATGGCTAGGGAAGCACTTTACCATATAAGTACATTTTTATCAATATCATAAAATTTATTAAATTGCAAGAAACAATATTTAGACAATAAATTCTAGAAAGACTAAATCAACAAAGAATATAAAAATTTCTACTTATCTGACACTGACCTGGAAGAGGATGTAGTAAAATCAATAACCTTGATAAAAAGAAAGCAATGAGATCCCTGAGAAAATGTAACTAGGCTATCCATGGTATATAATATTCCAATACGTTCCCCTTTGGTTCCATCCAACTGCAAACGATTCATCAAATTCAGACATGCCCAAATCCATGAAACATGCAAGAAAGAGAAAATCAAGATTAAGTTTGACTAGTACATAATGAAAATTTACCAAATCCATAATTTGAAGTTGAAATTGTATAGGACAATCCTACTAGATATTGAATTCCATGATGAAGGAATTTCTTCCTTCTCTTTGAGGTGAGATCAACAGCCATACGATGGGTATCTAGATTCATGTCATCTTCAGTTGTACAAGGTAGAAAATCACCTACAAAATTAATCAACCTCATGTGAATTCCTACTTCCCTCTATGCAAATATTACCTCTTCAAACCTCTCCAACATAATTAAAATAAATGTAACTATAGCTTACTTTCTAGAGAATGTAAATATTGAAGTTTCTCCATCACTGAACCCTTCTTCAAAATTGATGAAGAAAGGGACACAAACTTATGATGATCCTTCCCTAATGAATAATATACCCACAAGATGAAAAATTCCAACTATTCAACTAAAATGAAAAAAATGTAAACATAAATCTGAATTCTCAATCCAATTTGACACATTATTAAGAATAATATACCCACAAGATGAAAAATTCCAACTATTCAACTAAAATGAAAAAATGTAAACATAAATCTGAATTCTCAATCCAATTTGACACATTATTAAGATCTAAAATTTAGCTCAGTTTAACACAGATTAACAATATCTTTACTGTAGCTTGGTTGGCATGAATCATTCTCACTCTCTGCATACATGTGGATTGTATTTAGGATGATCACTCTCAGAAAGGAACTTTCCCACAATATCCATACAGTAATTAATATGTCCACAATAAACCCCTTTCTGAAGTTTCATAAGATCCTCATTCATAACTTGTAAAGATGCATCTTGTGCCTATACCATGAAATATTCTTCAGTTCAAAACAAATGTTCATAACATTTAAAAAAAATAACTTTGTAAATCATACGCCAAATTTGACCAGATATAAATAGAGAAACATATATAAGCACATTCCATGTGTAATTGCCAAAAGCCCATGTTCCGAAGAACCTAATATTGTTATTCATGTTAACTCAAAAAGGTAATTGACACTACAATGAAGTTTTGAACCAAAAAGTGCAATAAGTGGTGTGGAACTTCAAACATGGTAATTATAATACTATTTACTTAATTTCCAACTTCCCTTTTGTTGTGACAAAAAAACGACAAATCCACATACCACACATCAATATCTTTACCAATATATGTTACTTTCTAGAATCTAGGGTATTGAAGCATCAAATTCTTAAAGAGGCTTTCTATAAAATATCATGCTTATCCCATTAAGCAAGACCATAAACTAAAATAGAAGAGATAAATATATGCTATGTGATAGACATATCCAATAATTTCGATTGAAGATCAATAAATAGTCTTGAATTTTCAAAAATATTGTCTCCAGGAAATGTACAACAATACAAAAATATTGTCTTTAAAAGTTTGCCACCTAACTATAGATATTCAATTAGATTTTGGATAGATAAATTCATATGGTTTCATTTGCTGAAATGGATTTTTTTTAAGTCTCTCCTTAGGAGGGGCATTGTTAAGCTTGTCACAATTATGGTCGGGTGGCTGGGGTGGTCGACTATGGCCGTCCCCACCCAGGATCGACCCCGAGACCGGCATCGAGGCACGACTCTACACGAGGATGCATGCCAACTCACCTTCCCGTGAAAAAAAACAAAGCTTGTCACAATTCGTACAAACATATGTCAATTAGTTAATTAGACCTTGAATTTCAACAAGCTAGTAGAAAACTATTCATTCTCATGCACAACATTATCTTTAGCAATATATGTTGAAAATTTGTCTATAGAAAAGTACAACAATACAAAACGATTTCCCTTATAAGCTAGCCACATGAATATAGATCTTCAATGAGATTTTGGATAGATAAATTTATATGGTTGCACGTGTAGATAATGAGCTTTTCTCTAAGTATCTATCAACATGTAGAAGGCCCTTGACATTGGTTGAGTGGGGCCACTCTTTGTATAAAGGTAATTGTTGGTGGGGTTGGAAAAGTACCAGAAATCACATCCTCACTTATAGCATGGAGTTTGCGAGCTTGTTAAAATGGAAAAAAAATTGAATAAATGTTATAAACATCAAATCTTTAAAATATAAAAATGAACCCTAGAAATTTGTATAGTGTCATAACAAGAATTTTAAGACAAGCGACACATGCTAGAAAGGATATCGAAGAAGCAAATCAACATGGCACAATTCAAGTCCGGATATATGAATTCCAGATGTCGAAACATCTAATTGTCAATTTTAAGACAGACAAATCCCAGACTAAAGGGAACTATAAGACATCAAATGTAAAAGATATAGACATGGTTAATCATAATGATTAATCCTATGAGTGTTGATAACCACACAAACATAAAGTGTGGCAGAGAGGAATCACCACAAATGAAACGTAGTAGGGTAGCAAATAGTGACTGCAAACAAAATGTTGAAGGCACAAATAGGATGAGGGAAAAAACATAAACACTTGATAGACATGGAAAGGAAAAAATCATGTGAAAATTATGGACTGAAACATAGAAGACACCCGGAAGGTGCTGACATCATATTGTAGCAAAAAAAAAAGAAAGACATATAAGTCGATTACATCATGGAAAAATGGAGGCATATGTGGAAACATGGAGAGAAAGTACATGGCATACACTTTTAAAGATGTCAAACATAATATAAAAAAATGTAATAGTAATCAATGTGATGTCATTGCATAGAGTGGTATTCCTGTTGTAGAGCAATAATCTCAAGGAACTTGCATACCTACAATTTTTTTTGTTGAAGAAGGAAAATTTAAGGAGTTTGGGTTGTTATATACACCTCCAAGGTACATAAAAACATTGTTTTTGTTTCTAATTTTTTCATTAAAAAATTCTAGAAGATCATATAAATAAAAAAACATATCGGTCAATTGCATAGAGGAGATTTGGGTATCCACGATCTAACTTTACCTCTTAATTGTCGACTTGTGAATCCAAAAAATTTTGGTATTTGGATTAAATTTAGACGGACAAGTTCCCTATAATAGTAGGTCATGCAACAATATTGAACAATAGCGTGTCAAAAAATCTCACTCATGTGACATGATTAACTCGTGAAGTGTTTGTTGAGTTCAAAGGCATGTAGTGCCATGTCTTTTTCTAGTTCTTCGCATTTAACTAAACTATAGTTGTGACAAAACATTACAAAAATGATATAAAACATTTTGAAGGTAAAATAAGTGGTACGAGGATCGTGTAAACATAGAGGTGGTCTACAAGTTATTACGGTCAAAATATGGCTGGTATTTGGTGATATCAAATCCAAAATATATAATTTATATAGAGAAATTTGTGAGGAACCTGCAACAATTAATTGATAAAACGAACAATATAATAGATCACATAATATTTTTATTGATCACGGGCTACTTTGAATGGGCAACTTTCTTTGAGCAAACTCAATACAAATAACTTCACGATGCCTTCATTGGCCTCAACACACACTTATATACTAAGTCTATGCGTCAATACTATGGATCAATACCATAGAACATATACTACTACGGGACGACTTACAAAGCATATGCATCCAATACTATGGATCAATACCATAGAACATATAATACTATGGGCTAATACAAACTAATGATCAATACTATGGAACATATAATAGTACGAGACGACTTACAAAGCACATGCATCCAACAAAAATATACTAACAAAGTAAAGAGAAGGGTTGACTAGGTTCCTAACATCCCCTCCCCCTTAGAAAAATCTCTGTCATCAAAGCTTTAGATGTGGAAATTGATGTTGAATCTAAAGGAGTGGTTCCCATGTAGCATCCTCTGGTTGCATTCTGTGTCACTGAATTAATAACCCTATAATAGATTGAGAGTGAGGTTGGTGAGTGCGCCTATTGAGGATGGCCTCCAACTCCAAAAGGAGGGATCCTTCATTATCCAGTTCTGGTAAAATAATTTGTCCTCTAATGTTGGTGCTAAGAACTTTCGTCAGACAAGAGACATGAAATACTGGATGAATGCAGGAAGGAGGAAAGTTTCAATTTATAAGCAACGAACTCCATATTGTGAAGAACCTTATAGGACCCATAGAACTTTGCAGTGAGCTTATGATGCCCTTTGAGTTTCAGGGAGGATTGCTGAAGAAAAACCATATCACCTACTTGAAAAGTGCACTGAGAACGGTGCTGATCGGTTTGTTGTTGCATTCAAAATCTTTCCATGTGAATATTGTCCTACAAAATGCGAAGAATATGATCGCAGTTTCAAAGAACCGAGTCAATTTCCTGAACTGGGGAACTGCTGAGGGTGTATGAAAGAAGAGCTGGCAGTCCCTAACCATATATTGCTTCATATGGAGTCATTTTAGATGCATTAATGTACCACCGGAGCCCTTCAATGAAATCCATAGAAATATTTGTCCAAATCCATGTAGGGATGGGGAAGGGTTCGAGCAATCCCGGAAGGAGTGTCGTTTCACCCTTGTTGACCTAGAAAGTATACCATATAGCCACCATTTGTTGAATTATCCATTTCATTCCCTGCCAAAAGAACATTGTGCCCGTTCATATGTTTTGAGGAACCCATAGTTCCCTACCGATGGAGAAGCATGGAGTTCATAGAAGACATAGCCCTATTGAGAAGATTGCAACCAATTTGGAATAGGCATATAAATAGTTGAAAGATAAACTTGGTCATCAAATGTGCGAGAAAGAGAATCCACCACCAGATTGTCCTTACCCTTTTTTTAGGTGATCTCATAGGAGTAACCCATGAGTTTGCTAACCCATTTTAGTTGTGCTAGGGAGGAGACCCGTTGTTCCAGGAAATTTTTCAGACTCTGGTGATTAGTCTTGATGCAAAAATAATTGCCTAATAAGTATGGTTTCCACTTTTGTACTGCATCCAAAATGGCCATCATTTCCTTCTTAGATGTAGAGGAGGCTAAATTCTTACCGGAAAGGTCTCTTGAAGGTGGAAATCCCACTGGTTCAGCAAAGACACCTGCATATCAAACCAAAATGTGTTGTAGATCCAAGGGAGTATTGGAGACCGTTGATGGGTGCATCTGAATGGAATGGAGCTGAGTGATGACACCATGTGAATTATTCTTAAGGATATTTTCCAGGCGATGTGAACTGATGATGCAGAGAGACCCTCGTTGTAAGCCCATAAATGTGTGTTTTTTTCCATTGACTGAAAACTGCATCCAAAGTTCAGAAAAATCCCATAAGATGGCGCCAAGTGTGTGTAACCATTACGTTCCCAAAACCAAATTACATCCACCTAAGGACAAGGAAAACATGTCAGAGCATAGATTATAATCTTCCATAGAGATACACACAGTGCGACACTTCCCCTTGAAAGGTAAGGTGCCCCATTGGCAATCATGACTTCAAAGTTGGAGCAAGGATGGACAAAACAATCAACCTGTTTGGCGATCCGAGGGTCAATGAAGTTATGAGTGCTGCCATAATCAATGAGTATTGTAAGAGGGAGCTTCTTGAAGTAACCCCTGTCCCGCATTGTTTGTGGGGTGGTGACTCCGGCTAAAGTACGGAGAGATATCTCTAGGTGGTCATCTAGGGATGGAGGGTCAACATGCGGCTTTTGAATGGCGACCTGATCATCTATTGTATTTGGAGCTTCTAGACCAAGTTCATAGGTAGGTGGAGAATCCACATCCAAGAGATAGAGTTGTTTCTCAACACATCTGTTCCCCGAGTGAATTTTTCATCATAAATATAACAAAGCCCTTTTTCTCTATGTTGCCGCATCTCTGCTTCATACAAATGCTTAATAGGAGTTGGTCGAGGAACTAGTGTGATGGGAGGTCGTTGGGAAACCATATTTCTGAACAGAACAAAAGTGGATTTGGAGCGCTGTTGGGTGGTGATCTTGTCTTCCTCTAACTTATCCAACCCTAGGATTTCCATCATTGTGTTGAGACATAACATTTTAACCTCTGAGCGGATTTCATTCTTGAGACCACTGATAAAACAACTCCTGTATAATTCATCAGACAATCGGTATGTGTGATTGGCTAGTTTCTCAAATTTTGTCTGATACACTCGCATAGTGCCAATTTGGCAATGTTTAGTGAATGCTCCTGTGAAGTCATCAAAAGCACTAGGACCAAATCGTTACAAAAGGAGTTGGCAAAAATATGTCCATTTTGGCTCATCATGAGCCTTGATGTACCAGTGGTACCATTGAAGGGATTCCTGTTCCAAATGAAAGGATGCAAGTGGAACTTGTTGGACATCAAAAGTATTATGCAGACTGAAATATTGTTTTTCCCGGTATATCTATCTAGTCGGATCATTACCATTGAAGCGAGGAAAATCAAGCTTCGACCCACGAAAATTGTTGGAAGAAGAGAACCTAGTGTTTGCAGAAGATTTTGGCTGTCGTTTATTGTTCATGGATGAATGTTGAAGATGGAGGCTAAGAAAGTTTTCATCCAGATCTCGAAGTTTGGTTTTGAGGGCTGCAAGTTCTTCCTCCATGAGTTGTGCTCCTACGCAGGTGACAACCATAAGTAGGAGTTTTTATTTTTTATTTTTTATTTTTTTGTGAATGGGTAGAAAAACACAAACATAAGCTTCTTTAGTAAAGGGAAATTTGGATTTGGAACAAACTCTGATGGGTAATTGGGGTTTGACTAGGTTTTGGACACTTTTTTATGGACAGGGAAGCAACAAATGAGAATTTCAGAAGCAGGGTGAAAGAATGAAAAAATTTGTCAGAGAGAGACAAAGAAGCAGAAATAGGAAATGAACATTGTGGCAAAATTTGAAGGCGATTGTGTGAAAATCGAAGAAGTTATGGAAAACCCTAAAAATAAACAAATGTGGGATTTTAGGATTTGCGAAGTGGAATTTGGGATAGGGTCCTTAGGAATGAAATATGAAGAATGAGATTGTAGGGGTGTCAATGAAGTTTCAAGGGAAACAAAGTTAAAACAAAGGAGATATGGCGAAAAACATAATTTTAAGATTTTTTTTTTAGAATGGATCTGCAATGGAGTAGAAGTGATTGGATCTGCAACGACGCGGAAGTGATCGACAACAGTTCTGGATAGATGTAATCTGCGATTTATCATCTAAAAATATATACGGACCCTAGGTATGATGGGTTGCCTAGCGGTTCAGGGGATTCACTCAGCCACCAATGCTGTCTGATGGTGTGCTTATTGGGGAAGTACCCCTCACTCCACGGCTCAAGTAAAACTTATAACTACTTTTCCACAAACGACAGGCACTCTTGGTTTACCCCATGGGTGGGAACTAGTCAACCAGCTAGAGATCGCAACCCTTTTCACTGGCAGGTCCTCTTAATGGGTCAGATACTTCGGGGTTCCTTTGGTACTCCTCACAATGAGTATTAGGGATTATTCCCAAGTACTTCCCATATTAAAGCGGATAAGGATTATTCCCAGATCCAAACCTACAACATATGCGAAATTTGTTTTGGTAGAAATTCCACCCAACGAGCCCAGGAAAGTGCTCTGATACCAAATGTGAGGAACCTGCAACAATTAATTGATAAAATGCACGATATATTAGATCATAGAATATTTTTATTGATCACAGGACACTTCGAGGGGGAAACCTCCTTTGAGCAAGCGCAATACAAATAACTTCACGGTGGCTTCATTGGCCTCAACATGCACTTATATACTAAGTCTATGCTCCAATACTATGGATCAATACCATGGAACATATAATACTATGTGACGACTTACAAAGCATATGCATCCAATACTATGGATCAATACCATGGAACAGATAATACTATGGGCTAATACAAAATAAGGATCAATACTATGGAGCATATAATACTACGAGACGACTTACAAAGCATATGCGTCCAACAACAATATACTAACAAAGTAAAGAGAAGGGTTGACACAGGTTCCTAACAAAATTTCTCTTGAATGGAGATATAAAATCCATGATGCATGATTGATAACAATGTCCTAATGAAGCATGTTGTTGATTCCCCAATAGGTCCTCTATTTCACTCATTCCATAGCACAAGGAAACATTACATAAGACGGGGTTTGAATAAGCCAAGTTTGGGTAAACCATCCAGTTCTCAACATCAATCTCGATGCCATGATGTATATTTATAAGTGGGAATATATCCTAAATTTTGGGGATACTAGAGGATGAAAGGGGGAACAAGCTCCTATCTATTGCAACCTCCTTCTATTACTTATTACAAGCCTAACCTAGATAACTTGGAAAAACACCAAGCTTTGGATCACCATTGCATACCCTCATTTAAATCCCTATCCTACTACTAGCACCTACCCTTAAGAATATTTACAACCCTCAATACTATTGGAATGAATAAGGGTTAAGAAAAAGAGGGATTTGATCATGTAATATAAGTGATTCCTTGCGTTTACACGTGAATTTTAGTAGGATTTAAATGCCAATTAAAGCAAGACAACAAGATGGACGCAGGTTCGTTGATCACCAAGATGGAAGGTCGTATTGATATAACTAAATCCATCCCTTTTTTTTGGTGTTTCTCCATTGGCCGAAGCAAAGGGACAAAAAATGGCCTATAATTTACCAGCCACTAGTAGAATTTGGCAATTTAATGACTATGTGACTAAAACTTTTAGTCACAGCAATGTTTTTAAGCTAAATACTACTAAATTTGAGTAACACAACTAAAACTGGCTAAATTAAATGCCTAATTTAGTCATGGGATAAAAAATTACAACTAAATAATACGAGACACAACTAAAATGACTGAAAAAATGACTAATTCAGTCCAAGGATAAAATTACAACTAGATTAATATGAATTAATACAAACATTAATATGTCATCGAGAGCTGAAATAACCAGGAGGCCCATGGGCATGTTTGGTGTAGATCGACACTAAGGGACTTATACATATATATTATGCATATATCTAGACTGTTATAAGATGGAACTTTATTAAGCCTCAATTCAATATAATATATAAAGAGGACCCAAAAGGGGTATTTGAATCCATCTACAATCTTAAAATTTACTAAATCGTAATGGGCTACAAATGGATTTAGCAAAGACCCCCTCATTGTTAAGATCCTATTGGGCGGCCTTCACTAATATCTTGAGGTTTTGGTGTAACGGTTCGTATCATCTGGTATCAGAGCCTCCACCCAGGTTCAAGTCACAGAGCGGGTGGCAATGTCGGCATTGCAGTGTTCGTCCGGGGCTCGTACAGCAAAAAGGGGACACCACCATACGGGCGCACATCCAGCCCAGAGTCTGGACTGCAGAGCGTGGTGGGATGTTAAGATCCTAGTGGGCGGTCTTCACTAACATATCGAGGTTTTGGTGTAACGGTTCATATTACTCATGTAGATTATGATTTAAAATTTTTAAAATTGCAGATGGATTTAGAGTGGCAATGAAGAGCGTGCATATTAAATGGGGGTGGGGGGGAGGTATTTGACCATGGGCCTCACCTAAGTAATCCCAATCGATTACAGATTCCTCCATATTTAAAAAATATATAATATAGTTATTATATATATTATAGTTAATATGTATAATCAGTAACAAACACACCCACACATATATACATATACATATATTATATAATTATACATATACATACATATGTATGTATGTATAATTATGTAATATATATATATATATATATAGGAGAAAAGACTACAATGCACACAGTCAGCAAAAAAGAACAAAAATATCTTAACCCTAGCTCATGAGAACTGGGACAATAGTCAACAACAACAAAAGGAATATAAGACCATAGTCAACCTATCAAAACATCCAATAGATGAAGCAACCCACGAAATATTAGAGAAAGGATTGAACTTCGCCATACCCCCCATCAAAATTCTGATTGAAGATATTATAAGCAATGTCGAAGTAGCCATCAATTATGTACCAATAGAGAGCGAAGAAGAAATTAGATAGGATTTCTTTGTCATCTTGAGGAACCCAAAAACCCTAGACAGAAACCTATTGAGCATTGAAATCAAGGATTTTATTTAAATAAGAAGCAATAAAAATATTTTCATTCTCAAATCTGACAAGGGTAACATGATGATCTTAGACAAGGAATACTTCCATAATAAAATGATGGACCACTTGTCAAAAAGTGAGTGCCATAAAGTGATTAACAAACATCCAATGAACAAAATAATACACAAAGTAACACAAATAATCAAAGGATCCTCCTTGGATGACATGATTATGAAACAAGTCACTCCTAGCAGTGCCATTATGCTGAGGATATATGGTTCCCCAAAAATACACAAAGATGGTGTCCCACTATGACCGATAGTAAACACTATAGGTTACCCCACCTAATATCTAGTGAAATGGCTGGACCATAAGCTACATACCATGTCAGTAAACACGTCCTCATAAATAAATGAATCTTAAAACTTTGTACTATAGATAAAAAAACCAAGAGGTGAATAATGAAGGAATTGTTGTTAGATTTTATTGTGTCCCTCTATAAAAAAATTATGGTGGATGATGTCATTGACATAAAGAAATCACAAATAACTAGATTGTTGTGTTGGTAAGGTTGTGTCTTAAATCCACATATTTCATCTATAAAGGAATAATATATGAACAGACACATGGTATAGCAATGGGCTCACCATTATCCCCGGTGGTTGCAAACATATACATGGAACACTTTGAGATAAAAGCACTCAATTCCTTTCCGTTAAAACCATAAGAGTGGAAAATGTATGTGGATGATGCTCTTTCCAAATGGATACATGGAAGGGAAAAGATAAATGATTTACTAACCCACCTCAACATCCTCTCAGAACATATCAAGTTCACCATAGAAATGGAGGAAGACAATCGGTTACCCTTCCTAGATGTCGTTCTCACAAAGAAGGATAATGGGAGTCTCAATTACCTGGTCTATAGAAATTCAACTGATACTGATCGATATCTACATGCAAACTCGCACCACCATCCAAGTCAGAAAACGAGAGTCATTAAAACCCCTGCAACCAAGGCCACAAGAATATCAGAGTCAAATCATTTGAAACAAGAGCTTGATCATCTCCGAAAGGTCTTTGTGGACAACAGATATCATAAAATCACAATGACGAGGCCATCTTCCAAGCCTGCAAAAAAAACCATAATTGACATGTGATGGACATCCCCAAAATCTCCTTTCCTTGCATAAAAGGTACCACGAATTGAATTTCCAAAGTGCTAAAAAAAAAAAATTCAGTAGCCTTTACCCCTTCAAACACCATTAGAAGAATGATTGACTCAGCAAAATATCCTATAGACCCAAGACACTAGAAAGGTGTATACACAATACCTTGCTCGTGCGGAAATATTTATGTGGGTGAGACGGGAAGATAATTTCAAATATATCTAAAAGAACATGCATCTGATATAATAAGAGATAGAGAATCCAAGTCGACCCTTGCAGAACACTCACACAACTCGTCCCATCGCATTTGCATAGAAGACACAAGACTAATAATGAGGTAAGAACACTATCTTAAGAAGAGAGTAAAAGAAGTAGTCGAGATTGAAAAGCAAGGAATCACACTAAACAAAGATGGTGGATTAAGATTGAGCAGGACATGGAAACCAATCATCATGAAAATAATATTAATAGATAAATGATAAAATATAATCGACATGCTTATTACTCCATAATTATCATTTATATTTATAGAAGGCTCTCACACCAAATAACACCATCGTAGTCAATTTGTATTGGGAACCCCTGATGACGGACTCTCCTTGCCAGTCAGAAATGTTGGGAATAAAAAACAAATAATGGGTTTTCCATTTCATGTGATATATATATATATATATTAACACACACACACACCTATATATGTTAGGCTTATATATAATATATAATATAAATATAATATGTTTTTAATATATAATATAATAATATTAACAAATTTTACAAACTCAAATTTATATGGAGAGAAATAGAAATTAGAGGGAAGAAATTGAGGGAAAAAACTAGGGGAAAGAAATTAGGTGAAACTTTCTTCTATGTTGGGAATGAGCAAATCAGGAATGGCTATGAGGTAGTTGGTGGCACTTTCGATATGGCCTTCAGAATTGGGAATGGATCTCCGAGGGTGGCTTGGTGAAATCATAATTTTTGTGTGTTTACAGTGATGTTTTATCAAAAATCAAATTTCTTAATCTAGGGTTAGCCTGCCTTGATTGAAATCGATTTTTCTAGTTCATATGTTTGCTCACTAGTACAGAATGAGAAATCAGTGACTAAAAAATGACTAAAATTTGCATATAAACAAATATTTTTTAGTTAGCGACTAATAGTATCTAATTTCTAGTATCTTATAACTCAACTAACTTAGTCGTATTTAACTTAGTCATTAATTGGTTGCCTTATTTATTCATATATTTGGTCTTTGATTTAGTCATTAATTGTCACAATTAATGACCAATTATATGAATAAATAAACTACTAGATGATAAATCAAGGAAACCTATTAATAAATAAGCTAAATATGATTAAAAGTTAGTCACGCTATAAGATACTAGAAATTAGCTATTAATAGTTGTGTATATGCGAATTTTAGTCATTTTTAGTCACAAATTTATCATTTGCAGTAGTCATTTATCTTTATTTAATAGTTTCGTATTTATTATATAGATGACTAATTTAATATTTTTATATTCATTTCATCTTCTTTCATTATTAATCAATATAAATGACTAATTTAGTCATTTATTCATTTTATTTGTGTTAATTATTAATCAATATAAATTAATTAGTATGATATTGTGACTAAATTAAAACAATGTCATACAATATTCATGCTCGTATAATATGAATACACATGTGATTAATCATGCAAAGTCGCATAAGTTAATTACAACACTAAATAATATCAGTACAAACATATATAATTTGAACAATGTAAATTATATTATATGAAAAATCAAGTATTACAATGTATTTGAGTTTCCCACTGAATATCCACTAATGGACTCGTATTGGTCCATGAAAAAAATCATCTCCATACTTTACATCAAAATCATCTGCATTGATAAATTTTCCAAATATTACAATGGCCATTGAATGAAACTTCCTTCCTTCTCCTTCAAACACCTACATGCATATAGTTTATCTTCATATGGAAGGTGGATGCTACTTGTGACTTGAAATAATCCAATAATGAGTCGTTAAAACTAAAACAACTTAATAATGAATCATTATAATTTCTCACCATCACTAGAAATCCATACTAGAATCTAACATCTTGTCAAGTTGAGATACTATCTACAACACTAGTACATTAATGTACAATGCTCACACATATTTATTCTCTACATCTTAAAATTCACCTTATCAAAGTGTGTTTTCAAATCAAAAACTAGTTTTTTAATATTAACCTTTTTGTATAATATAAGTAGTACAATCACTCATTCAAATATCTTGAAACAACTAGGAAGAAAAGCACCAAATAAAAACAAGGAACTAGTCCAAGGATAATAAATCCCTAAGAAAATATTTATGGATCTTAAAGTCATGATGGAGATTTGTCAAGAGATTGGAGCTTTTGTATTCTCAAATGGTATGCATGCAAGTTGTGGTTTCCATGGAGGATAAGAAGACTATAGATCTATTCAATCAATGGGGATTCAATGGTGGGGGTATCGATCATCTCCAAACTTTAGCCATCAAATTCTTAATCACATATTCCTAGTGCTTGTCAGTTGAGGAATTGAAATACATATGGATTACAAATCTGAAATGCATGTTTAAACTAGTTTTAACATACCATTATCAAGTTCATATTTTCAGTGATTTTATCAATCATCTAATGCTTGATTTTAGGCCTTCATCAATTTTGTTACAAGATGGAAGTTATATCTCCAATTAATAAATATCCTTGATATTGTCTATGTCTCTTGCAAACATGTTATGCTTATCTTAAACATCTTTCAAAGGGTCAAAATTCTTATAACCTTCAAGTAATCATGTTAGGAACCCATGTCTCTACTTTGTTAGTATATTGTTGTTGGACGCATATGCTTTGTAAGACGTCCCATAGAATTTGTTGATCCATAGTTTGTGTTATTGTTGTTGGGAGCATATGCTTTGTAAGTCACCCGTAGTAATTGTTGACCCATAGTTTGTATTGGCCCATGGTTTTGACCCATAGTATTGGCACCTAGACTTAGTATATAAGTGTGTGTTGAGGCCAATGAAGGCACCGTGAATTTATTTGTATTGAGCTTGCTCAAAGGAGGTTTCCTCCTCGAAGTGGCCTGTGATCAATAAATTGATTCCAGTTCTGTTATTACTGTTATTTCATGTATTTTCATTAATTAATTGTTGCAAGTTCCTCACATCTAGTATCAGAGCACTTTCTTGGGCTCGTTGGGTGAAATTTCTGCCAAAATTTGTTTTCATGTCTATTGCAGGTTCGGATCTGGGAATAATCCCTATCCGCCTAACTATGGGAAGTACTTGGGAATAAACCCTAAAACTCATTGTGAGGAGTACCACAGGAACCCCAAAGTAGTTGGCCCATTGAGAGGACCTACCAGCGAAAAGGGAAACAACCCCTACTTGATTGACTAGTTCCCACCTGTGAGGTAAACCAAGAGCTTCCGTTTGTGGCAAAGAGGTTATCAGTTTTACCTGAGCCGTAGAGTGAGGGGTACTGCCCCAATACGTAAGCCGTCATACAACATTAGTGGCCGAGTGAATCCCTTGAACCATTAGGAAGCCGAGCATACGGGGTCCATATCTATTTTCAGATGATAAATCGCAGATTTCCTCTGTCTAGAACTGTTGTCGGTCACTTCCGCATCGTTTCAGATCTATCTGTTGTGGATCACTTCCGCGCCATTTTAGATCTATCTATTGCCAATCCCTTCCATGCCATTTCAGATTTATCTTTTGCAGATCCATCTGTTTCTGATACCTTCTACGTCGTAGCAGATCCATTCTGGAAAAAAGAAAAGAAAAAAAAAACATGTTTTTTTCGCTATATCTCCCTTATTTTTACTCTGTTTGTCTTCAAACTTCCTTGACACCCCTGTCATCCCATTCTACAACTTTCATTCCTGAGGACCCTATCCTAAATTCCACTTCCTAAAGCCAAAAGTCTCACATTTGTCTATTTTTAGGGTTTGCCATAACTTCTTTAATTTTCACCCAATCGCCTTCAAATTTTGCCACCTTGTTCATTCCCTATTTCAGCTTCTTTGTCCCTCTCTGACAAATTTTCTCATTCTTTCACCCCGCTTCTGGAATCCTCATTTTCTGCGTCCCTGTCCATTCGAAAGTGTCCAAAACCTAGTCAAACCCCAATTACCCAGCATAGTTTTTCCCAAATCCAAATTTCCCTTTACTAAATAACCTTCTGTTTCTGTTTTTCTACCCATTAAAAAAAAAAAAGCTCCTAGTTATGGTTGTCACCCGCATAGGAGAAAAAATCATGGAGGAAGCACTTGCAGCCATCCAAACCAAAGTCCAGGATTTGGATGAAAAATATCTCGGCCTCCATCTTGAGCATTCAGCCATGAACAACAAACGACAGTCCGAGTCTTCATCAGACAATGGGTTCTCTTCTTCCAGCAATTTTCGTGGTCCAAAGCTTGATTTTTCTCGCTTCAATGGTACCGATCCGACTATCTGGATCTATCGTGCAGAACAGTATTTCAGTCTGCATAATAATTTTGATGTCACCAAAGTTCCACTTGCATCCTTTCATTTGGAACAGGAAGCTCTTCAATGGTACCATTGGTACATCAAGGCTCATGAAGAGCCAACATGGCCAGATTTTTACCAGCTCGTTTTGCGACGATTTGGTCTTAGTGCTTTTGATGACTTCACAGGAGCCCTCACTAAACTTCCCCAAATTGGCACTATGAGAGAGTATCAGACAAAATTTGAGAAACTAGCTAATCACATAGAAGGATTGTCTAATGAGTTCTACAAGAGTTGTTTTATCAGTGGTCTTAAGGATGAAATCCGCTCAGATGTTAAAATGTTTTGTCCCAACACAATGATGGAAGCCCTGGGGTTGGCTAAGTTAGCAGAAGACAAGATTGCATCCCACTAGCGCTCCAAACCCACCTTTGTTCCCTTCCAAAATATGGGTTCTCAACGACCTCCCATCCCGCCAACTCCTTGACCAAATCCTATCAACCATTTGTCTGAAAAAAAGATGCAGGCACACAGAGAAAAAGGGATTTCTTATAATTGTGATGAGAAATTCACTTAGAGACATAGATGTGTTCAACAAAAGCTCTATCTCTTGGATGTGGATTCTTCGCCTGCCTCTAAAATTGGTGAAGAAGATCTAGATACAATGGATGATCAGGTCGACATTAAGGAGCCGCCTATTTACCCTCTGTCTCCAAAAGACCACCCAGAGATCTATCTCCATGCTTTAGCCGGAATAACCACCCCCCAAACAATGCGGGTTAGGGGTTACTTCAAGAAGATCCCTCTTACCATAATCATTGATTCTAGTAGCACTCATAACTTCATTGACCCTCGAATCGCCAAACAAGCTGATTGTTTTATCCATCCTTGATCTAACTTTGAAGTCATGGTTGCCAATGGGGGCACCTTACCTTGCAAGGGAAGTGTCACGATGTGCGTATCTCTATGGAAGATTATAACTTGTGCTCTGACATGTTTTCTTTGGCCTTAGGCGGATGTGATGTGGTTTTAGGTGTTCAATGGTTACACACACTTGGACCCATCTTATGGGATTTTGCTGAACTTTGGATGCAGTTTTCAGTCAATGGGAAAAAACACAACTTTATAGGCTTACAACCAGGGTCTCTCTGCATTATCAGTTCACATCGCCTGGAAAAACTCCTTAAGAAGAATTCACATGGTTTCATCGCTCAGCTCCATTCCATTCAGATGCACCCATCAACAGTCTCCACTACTCCCTTGGATCTCCAACAAATTCTGGATAGATATGACGGTGCCTTTGTTGAACGAGTGGGATTGTCGCCTTCACGAGATCTTTTCGGTAAGAATATAGCTACCTCTACATCAGCGAAGGAAATGATGGCTATTTTGCATGCAGTACATACATGGTAGCCATACCTATTAGAGAATTCTTTCTGCATCACAACTGCTCACCAGAGTTTGAAATATTTCCTGGAACAACGGGTCTCCTCACCTGCACAACTGAAATGGATTCGCCAACTCCTAGGTTATGCCAATGAGATCACTTACATGAAGGGTCAAGACAATTTGGTGGCAGATGCTCCTTCTCACACAATTGTGTTGGGATATTCCTATACTCCATCCTAATCCTACTAGCTTTCCAGTCATTTTCATTTTCAGTCATGCATGCAAAATTAGGGTTTGCATGCATTTTGCATGCATTCTAGGTCATCAGTCCCAACACCTAGTCCTCAGTAAACTAGCCCCCGGAGCTTCTTTCAGATCATTTCTAGGCCTCCTAGTGACTAATGCGCCCTCCTTTGCTCCACTGCATGACAAGGGCGCCTTCTTCACCTACTAGTCCAGTTATATTAAGTTATATTGAGTTATTTCCTTGATTTAAGGATTAACTGACTATTTACTGAGTTTATCACTCTGTTGGACCGCCAGTGAGACTAGATTGACCATTCTGACTTCAGTTAACCCCTATGGCGCCCTCCACTGAGCCTCCTTCACTACATTAGTGCTTTCATGTGCCAGTTACACCAACCACATTCAATTAGACTCAGTTTGACTTCACTGAGTCCATATGAAGCAATCTATGGTCAGGCACCACCATTTCTTCTTACATACACCCTCAACAGTGCACCAATTCAGGCAATTGACATGGTGCTTTGAAATCGCAATCGAATTCTTCACATTTTGTAGGACACTCTTCACATGGCTAGAATTTGAATGAAACAACAAGCCGATCAGTACCATTCTGAGCGCACTCTTCAAGCAGTTGATGTGGTTTTTCATTGTCTACAACCTTCCAAGCAATCCTCCATGACACTCAAAGGGCGTCGTGTTGATGTATTTGTAACTTTGGAAGATATTCTTCTATGTAATACATTTGTACTTTATTGTATATCCCACAAAGATGTATTATTCCTCTGATTGGAAGTGTCGTCATTTGTATTTGCAAGTGTCACAAGTTACATTGTAAGTGTCATCATTTGTATTAATGGGTTATTAGACCACCAGTGTGGGGTCGGCCCTGATTAGGTCATGTGGTTGGGTTATTAGATTTGAGTAGCAAGTCGGCCCCAGTGAATTATTGGTAGGTCAAGTCAAGTATAAATAAGAGGGGTGTGTCCCTCATTCTATTCATTCACTCATTTCTCAAGCTCACATAACTAAGAGAGAAAATGGCACACTAGTGGAGGAGGAGAATCATCTGCTAGAGACATCTTATTGGGTTTGATCCTTGTGATCTTGTTTGGTGGCTTATCTTATCTCTGAATAAGTTGCAGAGTTTTTCACCTTCTTGGTTTTCCCCGGTGAAAGTCTGTGTCTCTTGTGTGATTGATTGTGTGTATATGATTGATATGCTGTACATGTTATTCTCTTAGTGATCCTGAATGATAATGGAATGAAATTATCGAAAAATTAACACGGTATCAGAGCTGACCGAAGAAGAAGGAACTGTGCAGCTGTGGAAGCTAGGGATTATTAATATTTGGGTTTCTCTCCATAGATCATCAAAGGAAGAAGGCTAGATTGACTCTACTTGGAAGGGTGCATCTTTCTGTCGAGACAGAATTCAATTCTGAGCATTTTCAGTTTTGGCCCTAAAAATTAGGGTTTCCACAAAAAGTGAAATTTCTGAAATCTGAGACCATAGCTGGAAGCTCCTTGGAAAAATCAAATTTTAGAGCTTTGGATCGAACTTTTTGGTTGGGTGAAGCTCCGTGAAACTCAAACCTTAATCCAAGGTCCTCCCAAGTGAATCCGAGAAATTGAAAAGCATTTTTGAGGGGTGAACTTTGCATTTTTCAAATTTTGAGTATACCAGCTTGATCATCTCATCAAGGCGCATCTTTCTATCCTTTCAGAAGTTTGAAATTCAAATTTTAAATTTTTAGGGTTTCTTTGGCAAACCCTAATCCAGCTCCAGATCTAGTTTTCAGCAATTCAAGTGGTAAGACCTAAATCATTTATTTCCATTTAAGTTCCTCATTAAAATGTCTCACCACACCAAGCTTGAGGATAAGCTTGATGGAGATGATAACTTCCGAGCATGGAAGTATGGGATTGGGTTAATCCTATAAGAGAATGATTTGGACACCTACATAAAAGAAGAGGTTCCAATTCCAGAGGGAGATGAGGCTAAGGCCTTACACAAGAAGGACTTGGTCAAGGCTAAGAGAATCATTGCTGATTCTATAAAGGACCATCTCATACCCCATGTGTCTTCCCTAAAGACACCTAAGGATATGTTTGACTCTTTGACCAAGTTGTTTGAAGGAAATAACATAAATCGGAAGATGACTCTACGGAACCAATTGAAAGGGATAAAACTTCAGAATGGAGAGACCATTCAATCCTACTTTTCTAAGGTCTCTCAAATCAAGGAACAACTTGAAGCTGTGGATGAAGTAGTGGAGAATGCTGAAATTGTAATGACCACTTTGAATGGCCTACCGAGGTCATGGGACTCCTTCATCTAAGGAATCTGTGTAAGAAGGAAATTGATCACCTTCAGTAGACTATGGGAAGAATGCTCACAAGAAGAATCTAGGCTTGTGGCCCAAGAAAAAAAGATGGGGAATGAAGATCAAGATCTCACAACATACACTAAGGGAAGTAATTTTAAGAGGGAGAAATCTCACAACAAGAAACACTCTCACTTGTATCAAAAGAAGAAAGATCTCTCTCATGTTCGATCCTTCAATTGTGATTAGAAGGGACACTTTGCTTCAGACTGTCCCAAGAACAAAAGGAACAACAACAACAACTTCAATAAGAAGAGGAAGAACACCAAGAAGAGATATCATGCTCATGCCACTGAGGATGATGAATCTCCCAAGAAGAAGACTAGAGCAAAAAGTGATGACTCATCAAGTGAAGATGAATATGTTCTAATCTCTTCTCTCACAGGTAATGTATCTCATGGATGTAATGATTGGCTTATTGATAGTGGGGCTTCCAAACACATGACTGGGTTTAAAGAATCCCTTGTAGACTTATCTGAACATGAGTCACCCCATAAGGTGAAACTTGGGGATGACTATCAATACCCTATAAAAGGAAGTGGTGAAGCCTCCTACAAACTAGACTCTGGGAAATCTTTGAAGATGTAATATGTTCTATATGTACCTGGACTCAAGAAGAATCTTCTCTCCATATCATATTTATATGCAAAAGGAATGAGAGTTGCATTTATAAATGGCCAAGTACTCATGTGGCCAAAGGGTAAGACACTAGATGATGCAGTAGTGATTGGAGAGCAAGAGGGAGGATTATACAAATTAAAGGGGCAACCTGAACATGCCATGGTGCATGATTCCATGGATCCAAGTGAACTTTGGCATAGAAGGCTTGCTCATGTGCACTATAGAGCACTTCCAATAGCAAGCAAAGCAGTAGAGGGTCTTCCTAAAATCCAGTCAAAACATGAAGGTATTTGCAAAGGATGTGCAAAAGGAAAGAACACAAAGAAGGCATTTCCAAGCAGTGAAAGCAAAGCAAAAGGAATCTTGGAGATTATCCACTCCGATGTATGCGGTCCGATGTCATCTAGTTCTCTGAGTGGGTATGTATACTATGTTTCTTTCATTGATGATTTCTCTAGGAAGACTTGGGTTTATTTCTTGAAGAACAAAGATGGAGTGTTTGATAAGTTCAAGGAATTCAAAGCCTTGATAGAAAATCAAATAGATAAGAAGATCGAGACCTTCAGATCCTATAATGGCAAAGAATTCACTTCAGGTGATTTCAAGAAACTATGCAGTGATTCAGAGATTAAGAGGGAGTTGATTGCTCCTTACAATCCACAACAAAATGGAGTTGCGGAAAGGAAGAATAGGACTATCATGGAAACAACACGGGCAATGCTCCATGATCAAGATCTTCCTATGCACCTATGGGAAGAAGGAGCTAGGACAACTGTATATGTGTAGAACAGAACACCTCACAAGATACTTGCAGACAACAAGACACCAAATGAAGTCTTCTCTGGTAAGAAACCTGAAGTTAGCCATCTCAAGATATTTGGCTGTCCAGTATATACACACATTCCAAAAGAAAAGAGGACAAAAACTAGATCCTTCAGGAAAGAAGGGCATCTTTGTGGGTTACAGTGAAAGCTCAAAGGCTTACAGAATATACCTTGCAGGGTTCAAGAAGATTGACATCAGCAGGGATGTAAAATTTGATGAAGACTCAACATACATCAAATCAAGGAAAACACCTATTGAAGACCATGAAGAACCAAAGGTAACCAAATTTCAAGACACCACTATGAATGAAGCAATTCCATAAGAACATCGTGAAACATAAGATCCACAACAACCTATAGATCCACCTTGTTAGAATAAATCTCACAAGAGGAAACCTACATGGGCTAGAGAGCTCATCCAAGATGGAAAAAGGTATGGCATTCCAGAAGAAGAACACAAAGAAAAGAAGAGGACTAGATCAATTATGTTTCCTTACTCTGTGATATTATGAACAAAGAACCTTCTAGTTATGAAGAAGCAACGGAAAAGAAAGAATGGAAGGATGTTGTGGTCAAGGAATACCTGTTGATCATGAAGAATGATGTTTGAGATGTGGTCCCAAGACCTAAATGGAAGTCTGTTGTGAATTCTAAGTGGATCTATAAGATCAAACATAATGCAGATGGTAGCATAGAAAAATACAAGGTGAGGTTTGTAGCTCGTGGCTTCCCCCAGAAAGAGGGAATAGATTATGAAGAAACTTTTGATCCTGTAGTCAGATACAATTCCATCAGAATAGTACTTGCTGTAGCTGCAGTGATGAAATGGAAGATGCACCATATGGATGTCAAGACAGCTTTCTTGAATGGTTTAGTTGAAGAGGAAGTGTATGTGGAGCAACCACTTGGTTTTGAGACACATGGTAGGGATTCATATGTGTGCAGGTTGAAAAAAACCTTGTATGGCTTGAAGCAAGCTCCTAGGACTTGGTATGGTAGGATGGACAATTTCCTATCCAGTTTGGGCTTTACCAAGCGTAAAGCGGATTCCAACCTTTACTACAAGGTTGAGGAAGGCAATCCTGTGATACTACTTTTGTATGTGGATGACCTGTTTGTTACAGGTGAGGATGGGTTGATTTTCGACACCAAGAGGAAGCTTGCTGCCGAGTTTGAGATGAAGGACTTGGGGATGATGCACTATTTTCTAGGCATGGAGGTGTGGCAGAGTGCAGATGGAATCTTCCTTGTATAAGGGAAGTGTTAACATCCAAAAAGTGCTCACTAGCTCATTTCCTTATTCACATGACCCATTTGTCCACTTTTCCACCATTTGAGCCTCTAAAGCCATCCAAAGGTCACCAAAAGACCATGATACACCCCTTTTTCCCCTCAAAATGAATATTTTTCCTCAAAAAACATAAAAACCCCTAAAAAAGGGTCAAGAATTTCGAAAAATATTAAAAATGGAATAAAAATATTCAAAATATTCAAAAAAGGAAAAAGGAGGGAAAAGGTACCTAAATCATTTTGGTCAATACCATTGGTTTCCTCAAAACCATAATGGTATTCCCCACCACCAAAAACTATAAAAAGGTGGTAGGGGCTCCTCACTTTCCATCCATCCATCATCCTATCCTCATGCTGTCAAAATCTCTCATGAGTTCTTGACCATTGTAGCAATCTTGGAGAAGAGACCATTGGAGCCTGGAGCATCTCACCCTTGGAGCTGCTCAACACCACAACATCCTCACCATTTGAGGTATTATAATACAAAAGTCATTTTTTATTTTGTTTATTTTTCTTGTTCTTAAATCTTTTCAAGTTTATTGTTATATGCACATGTTAGATTCAGATTTATAATTGTTTTTGCTTCTATATTGAAACTGCTATCACATTGTTGATAGGTGCCCATTCCACAAAGCTTGGTTGCAAAACCAAGCCAACAGTTTTTGGCGACTCCGCTGGCTTTGAATTCTTAGATCTCAGTTTTTTGCTTTAGATCTTAGTTTTTCTTAGTTTTAATCATTTTTATTCATAGATCTGCCATCCTAGATAGTAGATCCATTGTTGTTCTAGATATTAGCCCCTTCTATTGCCATTAATAGCCTGAAATTTCCATTTTTGGGTTCGTTTTTCGGCGTCCATTTTTCGGCTTTCGCCTCACGATTTTTTGCTCGACAGTCGCGCGGCTCATCGCAACCTCGCGGCTTTTTTCCATGCGGCACACCGCGACTTCGCAACCATTTTACGCACTGCACATCGCGGCTTCGCAGCCATTTGCCGCGCTGCACATCGTGATTGTGTGACCTAAACCCGTGCTGCACATCGCGGCCGAAACCCGCGTTGCACATCGCGACTGTGCGGCCGAAACCCGCTCTGCACATCGCGGCTGTTTTCCCAAAACCCGCGATGCAATTTCTTTTTAATTCGGCCAATTTTTTGAAAATTATTTTTGCTGTATTTTCTGCCCATTTAGCATATTTTACAGCATTAATTTTTCTGCATTTTTACAGCCACATTAAATCTTTTACTATTTAGAATGCTCCATTAAAAGTCTTTTTAAAAATTTTCAGTAATTGAAAGAGAGATTTTTCTGCATTTTATTTAGATCAAGGTTTTACTGTTTATTTGCTCGATACTTTTCCCAAGCAACTTTTAAGAGATCCATTTATTTCTTGAAATATTTATGTTATTTGCTTTCCTTCAAATTATTTCAAAGATCCATTATTTTTGAATAGTTTTTTCTAGCATTTACATTTCAAAAACGCCTTTATTTTTTGCAAAACTGGAAGCATCTTTTCTTTCATTTGTAATCAATCTCCCAAGCGAGGAAAATCAATTTCAGTTTAAATACCACACTTGCACCCACTCTGCCACATAATTTAAATTGAGCCTTAAAATTTATCTTAAACTCAACAAACTTTTAACCCCACTTGGGGAGCACTTAAAAGAATTTTGTAGTTAGGTAGAACTGAGGGGATAGGTGTTCCAATAACACCCCTCAATTATTACATTTGAGACATAGTGGTTGTCCTCTATGGTACCAAAATCCCTTATAATTTTGACATGGTTATCAACCAATTTATCGGGAATGCCTCTCCCTTAGGAGGGTTGAAGTAGCCAAACTGGTTCCGGAAGTCTGCGTGGAATACCGCAATCCATTTAGTAACCGAAGGATACCTTTTGAAGTTCTCGGTGTACACCCAAGAGGGTGTACAGTGGCGATAGAACCAAACTGCAGATTCACCCAACCGAATGTGTCATGAACAGGGTATCCTAGTTGCCACTCTTTAGGATTGTCTACCCGGTATCCCTCCCGGTAGGGGGATATCTAGCCGTTGATTCAACACTCTATATTGTCTGACTTGGATTTCATCACCTTGTAGACGATATCGTTTGTTGACTCACAATACTTCTAGTTAGATGTTTGCATGATACATTACCCACCTTTGGTCTAGTAACACCCCTTTTTTCTAGAAACTGTTTGAATTTTGGTATTCTGACCAATTTTGTTGCATCCCTCCACTTATCATAGCACAACTGCTATAATAAGTGCTTTTTGAGGTTGATTGTTGGCCTGAGAGCCTTTAATTTTTCACTCCCCTTTTGCACTCATTGTTGCATTAGGGTTTCGAGTTTTTTACATCACCACCTTACACTTAAATTTTTAAAAAATATTTCTCACCATTGAGAATTTAAGACGATCTCGTCGTCTTCAGGGTGAACCCCCTCAGTTTGGTATACTTTGCTCTACACGTCACTGATGTAGAGCCTTATCCCTTGACTCAACACGTCATCGACCAAACACATAGTCATCCGATTCTGACACACCTCACTTCACATATGATTCTGACGCTGAATCCGAAAAACCTGCTAAAATATCACCAACCAACCTCTTGGCTGGATCACAATACGACCCACTTTTCATCAGTACTATTGGAGATACATCCACAAACCCTTCTACTACTGTGCCATCCATGGTAACAACAACCCCTTTAGGCATGCCTAATATAGGGGGCACTCCACCTTTAGGTATGCCCAACACAGGACTCTTTCCTATTATGGGTATGCCAAAAATAGGAATCACACCACCTCTCATTACCACAACCCAGATCTCAGGAATTCCTGGCACTATTCCTAACCCCGGTGTAACCCATGTTGCACTTGGGAACACTGGCCCATACCAAACCACAATGGTTGGAGGACACATACCTTCAATACCTAGCATACCCTTAGGGGCTACTGGACCACTACATAATGCCACCATTAATAGTTATGTCCCAGTCACTACACCATACCCATCTGCTAGTTTACCTTACATGGCTAGTCTGAACTTACCAGACCTAGCCAGGCTAACCAACGATCCTATCAGGCACAACCCTACATGGCCACCCATGCCTACAAAGCTCCCCTTGGACATCCCCAAGTTTGAAAGAAAACTTGGGGAGGATCCCCAAAAGCACATAATGTCATTTCACCTATGGTGTTCATCTAACTCCATAGTGGATGACTCCATTAGACTGAGACTGTTGCAACGAACGTTCACTGGCTCTGTAGCCAAGTGGTACATCGAATAACCACATGGGACCCACCATACATTTACGTCTCTCGCCTCCACTTTCCTTCAATTTTTTTAGCTACCTGTACACTATGATGCAGGAGTTGAAATACTGTTGTCTTGCAGACAAAACACAGCTACCCACATCACTGACCATATCCATGAGTGGCGCAAGTGTCGTAGCCTCTGTAAGATAAAACTGGATGACCGTATATTTTTGGACTGGTTTCTTAAATCACTCCTACCCCTCATAGCCAAAGACGTAGCTTCCGAACGATCCCAGTCAGAGGAAGAAGCTATCTTAAAAGCTCAGCAATTCGACCTAATTTATGCCCAGTTAGGTTATCTCTACACCATCATACCAGATGCCCCACAAGGTGATTCTTCACGCAGTGACGCTCCGGGGGCATCACATGCCGCTGATGGTATTATCGGCTAAGTCATGACACAAAATAAACCTTTTAGCATGGTGAGCACCATAAATTCCCCAGACCTCTCTAGGGCTACATCTGATTCTGGAGCGACAACTTCGTACGCTCCAACGAATCAGACTCATCACACTCATGGGCCCTCTTGTCCACAACATTGCTATGGGAAAACGCCATTGACATATGTACCATCCACATAATATAATCAATCGGCCACCCAGAACCCAATTCATTTACCGGCACAACCAATGTATTACCCATAGCAAGCTACACCAGCTAACCCAACACATCCAATAGCTCAGGGTTACCAACAACCCCAGCAGGCAACTGGACCACCTCCAACCCCACTAGTTTATTATCCATCGCAACCTGCTCCCGCACCTGCGGCACCCCAAAATCCTCCCACTACTCAAGGGCAAGTGTACAAACAACAAAATCATCCCCAACATCAAAACAACCAACGCAACCAGGGTGGACAACAAAACCGTGGAAGAGGACGTAACCGTGGCAACAACCAACAACATAATCAAGGTCCATCACCTCCCAATCCTCCAAATAATAACAATGCTGCTCCTCCCAACCAGAATTCTGATCGTCATCCCGAGCAGCCCAAAAAAAATAACATGAGAACAAACCATCCATGTTCTATATGTGGAGTCTATGGACACGACACTCATAACTGCCCCCATTTAGAGAAAGCACATAAACTTTGGGCTGACGATGCCCAACGCCAGGGCCACGCTGGACAGCCAGCCCCACTTAATCAACCGCAACCCATGATATTACAAAACCCATTTCCAAACCAGGGTGTAGTAAATACTCACCCTATGGATCCCCCACAAGGATCTGCTGCACCCTAGTAGCAAACCACCTATGCCGCAACTGATTATCAACATACGGATCCAGGCACACGCCATTTATTAATGATGTCATCCAATGACATCAACCTCCAAACTCGTAGGAATCAGTACGACCCACCCCCAGAAAATCCTCCCACTGACGCATCCACCTCCCTTCCACCAAATCAACCACTACGCATACCAAATATGCCATTGGACGGAGGACCTAAAATCCCTTGCATACAATCCTAATGCTCGCGCAGCATCCAATTATAACGTCGTGGAAGACCTAGCACAATCCCCTGCTGCTATGTTTGCTTTAGAGGTACTGAAAACATGCCCTGCACAACGAAAACTACTACTATCCTCCAGAGGAGGAGTAGACCCTGACGACACACACATGATGGCTTTCGACTTAGACCAAGCCGAACCTCGATTGCCATCAAATTTGGATTTCCAAGTATCAGTAAACATTCGAAACCTTGTTGTGCATCGATGCATCATCGATGAAGGAGCTTCAACCTGCGTTATGTCCACCCTTGTGTGGCAGAAACTTGGCTCTCCCGCTTTACAACCATCCACCACAGCATTACAAGCTTATGACAGACGCTCAGCTCAACCACAAGGCCTCTTAGCGAACGTACCTATAGAACTAGGCGGCAAATTAGTTCTTATCGACATCGAAGTGATCAATGCCCAACTGGACTACAACCTCCTTCTTGGACGTAGCTATATGTACAAAATGAAAGTAGTGGCTTCATCTGTTTTTTGCCTCATGATGTTCCCACATGAAGGACGCATTGTCAACATTGATCAACTCACATATTATGATCCTAACGCCCCCGTAGCTCCTCAAAATGTGCTACCAATGATTGAACAAACCATTCAAACCGCACCAACATCATTTGTGTCGTCAATTAGTCTTGGAATCTACACCGAGTCACCTATGACTTCCACATTTCCATCGATCTCACCACCTTTACCGATAACAAAAACATCGGATTTGTGCACCCTATCGCACACCACACAGCAGCCTTCGTCACTACCACAGACACCCACAATGCCTACTCATATTGGCACAACGCCAATTCACACTATCCTGTTCTTATTCCCATTTTTCGGAGTTGTCAGTTCGCCAGTAATGGCTACACTCAACCTTCTTGGCTTAACATTAGGGCTACCTTTATGGTACTTACCTTCTCCGAGCGCCCCGCTGACTCCGACTGTTATTTTACAATCGGTACAACCTATCCCTACTACCCACCACCCACCCCCTCCGGTCGTTCATTTGCAAAACAGACCACCCCCAATAGTGACTACGACATCAACATCTAGAAACGCCCCACCTCCATTACAAAACACAGGGGGCAGAGGCCCACCAACTTATAACACTGGACTCATAACTTGCACCCCCCCAGCAACCCCCAAGGTAGCTAAAAACCCCCCAACTATTCGCATTCCCCCTAAGTGCTCGTTGTGTGACGACGTAGGCCATGCCACTCATCAATGTCCACAATTACCTGCACTCCAAGAACACATGAATATGTTGGATGACGACACCGGAATTCCAGTGGTAAGACTTGAGCCACCTCCTCACCCTCACGACAAAACGCTCTGCCAAACTCACACGTAACAATGACACGTCATATGAGCCCCACACCCTATTTATAGAAATCTCACCATTTTTCAAACAACCATTGCGGTATCATACGACGTCCGTTCCTCAAACTATTGGCACCGTTGGAATCAGCACGGCGATAAATTCATGATATTCCTTTCCTTTTCTTGTTTTCACCAGGTCCATTTTTTGACCATTTTTTCATGCCCTCGTTGCCTCGGTTTGCATGCCACATCGGTCTTTCTCCGTTTTTGACGAGTCTTATATTGCTGGATTCAGTTTTCCGCGCTCATGATGACACTTGAGATCATTTCTCGCTCTCATGCCCAGATTTCTCGGGCATTTTTCCCATGCCCCCTTATTGCCTTGGTTTATGTGCCACATCGGTCGTTCTCCATTTTTAACAAGTCTTATATCGCCGGATTTAGTTTTTCATGGTCGTGATGATGCTTGAGACCATTTCTTGCTCTCATGCCCTAATTTTTTGGGCATTTTTCCCATGCCCCCTCATTGCCTCGGTTTGCGTGCCACATCAATCGTCGTCCATTTTTTACAACTTTGATATCATCGGATTCAGTTTTTCGCTCTCGTGATGATGCTTGAGATCATTTCTTGCTCTCACCCCATAATTTTCGGGCATTTTTTCAAAATGCCACTCATCACCTCAGTTTGCATGCCACATTGGCCATTGCCCCTTTTTGACAATCTTTATGTCACCGGATTCAGTATTCTGCACTCATGATGATGCTTGAGACCTTTTCTCGCTCTCATCAATCCCTTTTTGTTCGGTATAGTTTTACCCCTTTTTGGGTTGAGCAATCCCTTTTACGAAAAAGGCACTTAGGGAGTTTCTGTTAAGCTCTTTTCTGACTCCTAAAACAATGAAAAGATCGCTGAGCAACCTTGCTTCCTTTCATGCTCGCTAAACGTATCTGAAAGGGCGTCTACATGGTATAAGTTTAACCCTTTTCCAGACCTTGTAGACTAATTACGAAAAAAGAATACGCTAGTCACATCAGCTAGAAGAGTTCGCCATTTGCATCATTTTATGCTTTTTCGGGCCTTGGAGACTAACTTATGAAAAAGAACACCAATGGAGTCCACTTACCACTTTCAGACTCTCTAAACATGAAAGCAACCACGAGCAGTCACCATCCTGGGATCGTAAAAACCCACAGGATGGTACTCATAACCACTGCAGAGTCTTCTTATCGTTTTCAGACTCCTTAAAAATGAAAGCACCCATGAGCATGAACAGTCCTGGGCTAACAAAATCCACAGGATAGTACCATTTCAGAGCACACTTTTATCCCTTCTTGGAGCTCATTAAAACTATGAAGAAGGATCCAATGGTGCTTCTTGGCGCCACAACAAATCACGTCTACTCATATGGCAGCTTCTCCATTTTGGTCTCCTTTGTTCATAGTATTCTGCAGTATGTCACCCTGAGAATCCCTCGACAACACCCATCAGCTTGACCCCCCAAAGTCAATACATACCCTTCAGTCCCTAAAAGCTATGATCCCCACATCTACAAATCAGTTCCCTATGCTGCCAGGTCAACCATGTCATCATGCTCTAAACAAAGGAAGTTTGAGTCTACCCACTCTATGACCCCCGTTACTTCCCATCCCCACAAGTATGTCAGTCCTACAATCCAGCACTACCACACTTCAGTTCTACACCTCGTGCTCCTATCAAGGAAACATCATTGCCTTGTTAGTTGCTGGTCTCCCTCTATCGATGACACCCAAATTTATTCCAGAGGATAGACCTAGAGGTCCCTGTGTCTTGGACTCAGCACCATTTATGATGAGTTCCTATGAATCATTTTGAGAAGAGTCCTCAGTGCCTCCCCAAATGGTTGTTTCTCACATGCTCGACTTCAACACCTTGATCGCATCGTTGAGACTCGCACAGGGTATTGGCTCGTTCAGTTATTTGTTGAAGACCCCGGATACCACCCGACTCTTCCACATTTGAGAGTCTACCTATGGAAACAACTAGTAACATTTTTTCTATAGATATCTAAGTTGTGCATGGCGACAGTATTCCGATGTACCCCAGTTTTATACTCCCTCGAGTATACAGTTACATGTACTTCTCAGAGATGACTCACAGTCATTGAGTCCCTACAGATGTTGGACACCTTCAGTTTTAGCAGTTCATCAACCCTTCTAAGACCTTATTCAGAACGGTTTTCGCTTTATTCCAGTGTATCAGTTATTGAGATCAGTCATGTTGTGATCATGAGTAAATCCCAAAATAGTGTCCCATTTGGACCATTATGATGTACCAGCAGATTTTTTATGTCTTATTTAGGTCCCCCTTCTTGGGACTAATTGTTATGTATATGTCTTGATACGAGCATGGGTATGCCCACCTTGTCCATTATTAGAGATTATTCCTCATTCATATTGAGGCCATGTAATATTTTTTTTTTTTGCAGCTTCCAAGGGCCATTGATCCAGTCTCCAACCGGTCTCTTCTCTTCCCCAAAGCCCAGGAAAAAGAAAAAAGAACTATGATGTCTATCGGCCATAAGATGAGCTCCTGCCCTCACACATCAGGGGGCAATCTGTTAACACCCAAAAAGTGCTCACTAGTTCATTTCCTTATTCACATGACCCATTTGCCCACTTTTCCACCATTTGAGCCTCTAAAGCCATCAAAAGGTCACCAAAAGACCATGATACACCCCTTTTTCCCCTCAAAATGAATATTTTTCCTCAAAAAACATAAAAAAACCCTCAAAAAGGGTCCAGAATTCCCCAAAATATTAAAAAGGGAATAAAAATATTCAAAATATTCAAAAAAGGAAAAAGGAGGGAAAAGGTACCTAAACCATGTTGGTCAATACCATTGGTTTCCTCAAAACCATAATGGTATTCCCCACCACCAAAAACTATAAAAAGGTGGTGAGGGCTCCTTACTTTCCATCCATCCATCATCCTATCCTCATGCTGTCAAAATCTCTCATGAGTTCTTGACCATTGTAGCAATCTTGGAGAAGAGACCATTGGAGCCTGGAGCATCTCACCCTTGGAGCTGCTCAACACCACAACATCCTCACCATTTGAGGTATTATAATACAAAAGTCATTTTTTATTTTGTTTCTTGTTCTTGTTCTTAAATATTTTCAAGTTTATTGTTATATGCACATGTTAGATTCAAATTTATAATTGTTTTTGCTTCTATATTGAAACTGCTATCACATTATTGATAGGTCCCCATTGCACAAAGCTTGGTTGCAAAACCAAGCCAACAGGAAGTATGCAGTAGAGATCCTGAAGAGGTTTGGGATGATGGACTGCAAGGCCATGGCCACACCTATGGCATCAAACCTGAAGCTTCTGTGTGATGCTTCATCTGAAGTGGTTGATGTCACGATGTATCGTTAGATGATTGGGTCCTTGATGTACCTGATGAATACAAGGTCAGATATTTGCTTTGCGGTGAACACAGTGAGCCAGTTCGTGATGGATTCAAGAAGTGTTCACCTGGTTGTTGTAAAGCATATTCTGAGGTACCTGAAGGGTACAGTTGATTATGGGCTCAAGTATGATGCGAATCAAAAGTTTAACCTAGAGGGTTATGTTGACTCAGATTGGGCAGGCAGTGCTGTAGATAGGAAGATCACTTCAGGGTGCTACTTCAGCATGGGATCAGGTGTGATCTCTTGGTTTAGTAGGAAGCAGTCCTATGTAGCACTGAGTACAGCCAAAGCAGAGTATGTTGCAGCTTGTTCGGCTAGTTGTGAGGCAATATGGTTGAGGAAGCTACTGTCTGAGTTATTTGATCTCCCGTTGGATGCTACTGGTATCTTTTGTGACAACCAAAGTTGTGTGAAGCTGTCTGAGAACCCGGTGTTCAATGACAGGTTGAAACACATAGAGATCAAATATCACTATATCAGGGATATCGTGCAGAGAGGAGCAGTAAAGCTCCTGTATTTTGCGACAGCTGAGCAACTTGTAGATGTGTTGATGAAACCACTAGCCAGAGTGAAGTTTGAATACTTCAGAGAGAGGCTTGGTGTTCTTCAGTTAGAAGATACTTCGAGCAAGAAGTGATGGACACATTTGTAGGAGCCATTCCAAGCATGGTGAGAGGAGGATCCTTCCCATGGCTGTGGATGTAAGCACTCTGTTATGAGCATTAGGACGATGATCCAGTTAATACTGCTTTGTATATGCATCATGTTGGATACATTGTATGATCAGGTGGATCATGTATTTGTATATGTATCAGGTGGATACATTGTATTATCAGTTGGATCATGTATGATGATATGTATCAGGTGGATACATTGTATGATTAGTTGGATCATGTATGATGAGTATTAGGATGATGATCAGGATGATGACGTATGATGAGTATCAAGATGATGCTCTGGATGACATGCATCAGGACGATGCAGTGATGATGATCAGGATGATCATGTACATCAGGATGATGTATGGTGGGTATCAGGTTGATACTCTGTGGTCGTGGATAGGTTGTGCAGATAAGCATGTAATATTGCCCTGGGAGATCCTATAGTTTGAGCTAGGACACCCTTTCGAGGTTTTGCTCTTGGAGTACATATAATATTTCCCTGAGAGATCCTATAGTCTGAGCTAGGATACTCTTTCGAGTTTTTTTCCTATGGCATATAATATTGCCTTGGGAGATCCGAGAGGTTGAGCAATATGCTCGTTATCAGTCCTAGGATGCTCTTTCAAGGTTTTTCCATGCATGTAACCTTTCCTTGGGAGATCCGATAGGTTGAGCAGTATGTTCGTAATCAGTCCTGGGATACTCTTTCGAGGTTTTGTGGTGACCACATATAATATTGCCCTGGGAGATCCTATAGTCTAAGCTAGGATACTCTTTCGAGGTTTTGTGGTGGGAGGTCACATGTAATCAGTCTTGGAGATCCTATAGGCTGAGCTAGGATTCTCTTTAGAGTTCTTGCATGTTGCAAGACACTCTTTTAAGGTTTTGTGACAGTCAACATGTAAAAGATCCTATATTCTGAGCTAGGTTTTGTTGACGCACGTAATAAGTCTTGAGATCCACAGTATGGCTAGTGATGATAAAGACCTACAGGTGGTAGGCCTACATCCAGCATGAAAAAGGGATGGATCTGTAGAACTTCCTATGACGAGCAGAATTCAAAGATAGCCCAGCGATCGAGATGTCGAGTACAGCAACAATGATGACGATGCTCTGTGATCTAGTGATGTTGATCCAGCTCTAGAATTGAATACTTGCACCAATATGTGTTGATGACCTGTTTCGACATAATACCTTCCTAGTTAAGAGGGAGTGTTGATGTATTTGTAACTTCGGAAGATATTCTTCTATGTATTACATTTGTACTTTATTGTATATCCCACAGAAATGTATTATTCCTTTGATTGGAAGTGTCGTCATTTGTATTTGCAAGTGTCGCAAGTTACATTGTAAGTGTCGTCATTTGTATTAATGGGTTATTAGACCACCAGTGTGGGGTCGGCCCTGAGTAGGTCATGTGGCTGGGTTATTAGACTTGAGTAGCAAGTCGACCCCAGTGAATTATTGGCAGGTCAAGTCAAGTATAAATAAGAGGGGTGTGTCCCTCATTCTATTCATTCACTCACTTCTCAAGCTCACATAGCTAAGAGAGAAAGTGGCGCACTAGTGGAGGAGGAAGAGCATCTACTAGAGACATCTTATTGGGTTTTATCCTTGTGATCTTGCTTGGTGTCTTATCTTATCTTTGAGGAAGTTGCGGGGTTTTTCACCTTCTTGGTTTTGCCTAGTGAAACTCTGTGTTTCTTGTGTGATTTCTTTTGTGTCTATGATTGATATGCTATACATGTTATTCTCTTAGTGATCTTGAATGATAATGGAATGAAATTATCGAAAAATTAACATTCCGCTTATATCTAGCTCTATCATAGAGGTATTCATTTAGTGGCACGACATGCAACCAATGGCTACTACATGGGCACCACTCCTTCAGATTCAGCATCAATTTCCACATCTAAAGCTTTGAGGACAAAGCTTTTTCTAAGGGAGAGGGGATGTTAGGAACCCATGTCTTTAATTTGTTAGTATATTTTTGTTGGATGCATATGCTTTGTAAGATGTCCCGTAGTATTTTGTGATACATAGTTTGTGTTATTGTTGTTGGGCGCATATGCTTTGTAAGTCGCCTGTAGTAATTGTTGACCCATAGTTTGTATTGGCCCATGGTTTTGACCCATAGTATTGGCGCCTAGACTTAGTATATAAGTGTGTGTTGAGGCCAATGAAGGCACTGTGAAGTTATTTGTATTGAGCTTGCTCAAAGGAGGTTTCCCCCTCGAAGTGGCCTGTGATCAATAAAGTGATTCTGAGTTCTGTTATTATTGCTATCTCGTGTATTTTCATTAATTAATTGTTACAGGTTCCTCACAAATCACATGTGAAGAATTTCAACCTAAGGTACAAACAAAGTTGCAATTTAATAATAACTCAGATAAATAGTTAATGCCATAAAAGGAGACATACTTAAATCCTTAATGTAATAAATTTGGTCAACAACTTGGAAAAGCTCAAACAAACCTAGTCAAGCCTTGTGAAATTGGTCAAATCCAAATAGTATTGGAAATTTGACAAAGAATTTCCCTTCCATGTTAACTTTGTTTTCCATGGGATCAAGCCAAGTTGAATAGATGAGAATAACCACTATTTCTCAAGTGCTATAGCTATGGTTTTGAGTAGGAAAATTCAACAACTAACCAAAATTCTTCCAACTACAAAGACAAATGATATTCGACTTACAAGTGATGAGCCATAGAGATGTTGTGCTACGCTTATCATGTAAACTATTTTCCTCGAAAAGGACCATTATAGTGACAATAAAATAATAACCACAAGCAATTTTTTTCACCAACCAAAATGAGGTAAACCCCCATCTAAACATCGTAATAGTAAGGGAACCAAGTATTTTTCAAGAAAATAATATTTTGGTGGGTTGAATATACGAAAACTAAGGCAACACACTTTATACCGGTTAAAGTAACGTATAAAATAGATGTCATTGAAAGGATTTTCAGAAAGGATATTTTTAGGTTGCATAGTTTCCCTAAGGCAATAATTTCATACATGGATACGAAGTTCACCTCAAATTTTTGGAAAAGTATTTTTGCAGACTTGGGTACATAGATGAACTTTAGTACTGCCTACCATCCATAAACAAATGGGAAAATAGAACACACTCAAATTTTGTCATGTTCCTTGAATAATCCAATTATCTCCTTTTTTACTATTATCCAATCATTGAATGCATGTGCGAGGTTGGTGGGAAATTTCACCTCGTGCACTTATTGAAGCATGGGGATAACTACACTTTTGTGACAATCTTGTCATGACATAAGTCATTCTGCAGCTTCCAGGAGTCCTTTATTCTACTGTCAGAATCTATGTGAGTTGTCTTATCACCATTTTATCATATCCCTCGGATTAAATCCTCATTCTCTCATTCTTACATGCAGATATACACTAAGAAGAGCTAGTCATTGTTGTCCATGAACATACCAGACTATTACTAATCTAGAAATTTGAATTTGGATACCATGCTGCAGATTTTGAAGTAAAAATTGATAGTTGTAGGTGAGCGTAGAGGTTGGGAAAGGTATG
Organism: Larix kaempferi; assembly: GCA_027924585.1. NCBI lineage: Eukaryota > Viridiplantae > Streptophyta > Pinopsida > Pinales > Pinaceae > Larix > Larix kaempferi. Next base: position 54,892,894 of record BSBM01000001.1, read on the forward strand.
AACCCTTACCCATGGATTTTTGTTACTCAGAAGTGCTTTAGGAACCACGAATTGAAGCTGCAGGTGGTTCTATAGGAACATGCAACATATTGGACTTATTCTATGCACACACTGGAAGCACCAGGAAAGATGGATCACCCAAGAGAACCGTGGATTAGTGAAGGGGATGCCTGAGCCAAGAAGGTTGTTGTGTGGGGCATGTATTGTGGAAGCCAAGGCTGTTGTGGCTAAGTGAGAGCCATGTAGATATCTGTATGAGCATTTGGATAAGTACAAAGAGCAGAATGGGTTGTGGGATGAGAGATAGAATCCTGTAGGTGTTTCCTTCACCTTGGTGGCCTCATATCCTAGCTTAGGGGTGGCCTCTCAGCATAAAGAGTATATGATGGAAATATTGCCTATGGTTGGGTGGAAAATCATTCTCACACAACCGGTTTCTTGGATTTGCATTGGATAAAGATAAGTATTCTCATGCATTTGAATATGAAATGTTTTTATTTGATGCTTGTAATTTTTATGCTAGATGTGTGTGGATAGAGTTTAATTCCACAGTGTATGTATATTTACGTTTTTGTGCACATTTTACATGTTGAAATTTGTATTATGTCTTTGGGGAAAAACTTGAGAGCCCATAATCAGTTAATGTCCCTTTCGAATGGTCAGATTGAGTGAAGGGAACGTTACAAATAACTCTAACAGAGCAGATTTTTTAAACTTGGGTGTCTTTATTATGTTGCACTCCAATATTTTAGTTCCCTACTAGGGGTTGGATGGTTCCATTTTCCACTACATAATGGATGTGGATAAATTTTTTTCCTTGGAATGGAGGTGGGACTTGGCTCCACTATCATTAAACCATGGTGTCATTTTTTGATGCAAAGTCTAAGAAGGTTGATATATTTCTAATGTGGTTAAATTTCCTAGTCTCCCTATTTATTTTTATGTGTTAGGTAGATTGGGAATGCTCTTAGAAATTTATATGATGCAAACATGTCTTTTCAAGACAGGTTATCAATGTCTCTCTATCATGTACCCAGTAGCCCCTATGCATTATTAAGGCCAAGGGTACCTTAATTACACCATAGAATTTGTCTTCTATTATCAATATCATTTTTAATGACTAATTATAGACATTGATAGTTTAATCAAGATATAGTATCCTTAATTATTTAATTCTAATACTAAGTGTGAATGAAATTCTATCATGCATACATCCATAATTATGGCGGTTAAACCCTTACACACAAAAATACCCAAACTCTAAAGTAAATAATGCGAGAAAGTAATATAAATAGATAATTTTATAAAATATTTAGAATACTTATCTTTATGAGAATAATATGCTACATATAGCATTTCAACATCTAAAAAAATATACAACAACCTTTAATACTTAAATTCATCCCCAACACATGCGGCTCTATCATAATATCTTAGTCATTGATTGTTGTTAAGTCATTTCTTTAGTAGTTGCAGTCATTCATTTCCATCAACAAGTAGTATATTTAGTCATTTTAATCATTAATTGCCATAAATTTGTAGTATATTTAGTATTTTAATCATTAATTGCCATCAATTGGTAGTATATTTAATCGTTTTTATTCATTGATTTTCATCAATTGGTAGTATACTAAGAAACTACATTGCAATATAATTTATTAAATTATGGTAGGGCATGGAGGAATGAAACCACCCGACCTCCTGCATCTATGGAAGGTGCTCTTCGATTGAGATAGCACCCTTGAAGTATTGTTTTAGAATGTCTTGGCTATAAACTATTGTTTATGAAGTAAATCTCCTAATGATTTAGGGATTTATTTGGAACTATGGTTTGTTTAAAGTTTAAAGAGTAGGAGTAATACAACTTGTTTACTCTTTTCTTCTCGCAAGCATAGTAGGACACCATAAGAACTTATTTATCAAATTGTGAATCACTATCCATGACAGGGAGAAGAGAGAAAATATATCATATTCTATTGAAATTGCAAATTTAACTGACATTAAAAATTTAGTGTTATATGAAAGCTCTGAAGAAAACAAAGATAAACTATCCCACTTGGTAAAGAGCATGATCACTCAAATAAAGACCAATGATTATGAAAGGATTATAGATACAACTAGTATACGAAATAATTCTTAGCATCAGAAACTAAAAATAAACATATATAATAGGGGTTCCTTAAAACAGAAATGTAAATTCAATCATTTCATTTCTGAATGTGTTACATTTCAATTGTGTGAGTCATAAATGTTCATGTAGTCAACACACCCTTTGTAAATAATCCTTGAAAGAATCCTAGGAGACTTCTAACAATGCAGACCTCATGTGATCAGAATTCAAAACAATTGCTTCAATCAGCTTAGCAACTTATTGGATAAATGTTGTGACACTTGTATTACTTGTTTTTGAACTATATAAATATTGTTCCTCATGATACCATATAATTAACTGGTTTAGAAATTGTAAATCCTTAGCACGATACCTAGATTATGATACACAAAACAAAAGGTTAGGGAAGCACTTTACCATATAAGTACATTTTTATCAATATCATAAAATGTATTAAATTGCAAGAAACAATATTTTAGACGATAAATTCTAGAAATACTAAATCAACAAAGAATATAAAAATTTATACTTATCTGACACTGACCTGAAAGAGGATGCAGTAAAATCAATAACGTTGATAAAAAGCGAGCAATGAGATCCATGAGAAAATGTAACTAGTCTATCCATGTTATATAATATTCCAATACGTTCCCTTTTGGTTCCATCCAACTGCAAACAATTCATCAATTCAGACATGCCCAAATCCATAATTTGAAGTTGAAATTGTATAGGACGATCCTACTAGATATTGAATTCCATGATGAAGGAATTTCATCCTTCTCTTTGAGGTGAGATCAACAACCAAAAGAAGGGTATCTAGATTCATGTCATCTTTAGTTGTACAAGGTAGAAAATCACTTACAAAATTAATCAACCTCATGTGAATTCCTACTTCCCTCTATGCAAAAATTACCTCTTCAAACCTCTCCAACATAATTAAAATAAATGTAACTATAGCTTACTTTCTAGAGAATGTTAATATTGAAGTTTCTCCATCACTGAACCCTTCTTCAAAATTGATGAAGAAAGGGACAAAAACTTATGATGATCCTTCCCTAATGAATAATATACCCACAAGATGAAAAATTCGAACTATTCAACTAAAATGAAAAAAATTGTAAACACAATATGAATTCTCAATCCAATTTGACACATAATTACGATCTAAACTTTAGCTCAGTTTAATACTGATTAACAATATATTTACTGTATCTTGGTTTGACATGAATCATTCTCACTCTCTGCATACTTGTGGATTGTATTTAGGATGATCACTGTCAAAAAGGAACTTTTCTAGAATATCCATACAGTAATTAATATGTCCATAATACACCCCTTCCTGAAGTTTCATAAGATCCTCATTCATAATTTGTAAGGATACATCTTGTGCCTATACCATCAAATATTCTTCAGTTCAAAACAAATGTTCATAACATTTAAAAAAAATAACTTTGTAAATCATACGCCAAATTCGACCCGATATAAATAGAGAAACATATATAAGCACATTCCATGTGTAATTGCCAAAAGCTCATGTTCCGATGAACCTAATACTGTTATTCATGTTAACTCAAAAAGGAAATTGAAACTACAATGAAGTTTTGAACCAAAAAGTGCAATAAGTGGTGTGGAACTTCAGACATGGTAATTATAATACTATTTATCTCAATTTCCAACTTCCCTTTTGTTGTGAAACAAATAAATGACAAATCCACGTACCACACATAATTATATTTACCAATATATGTTACTTTCTCGAATCTGGGGTATTGAAGCATCAAATTCTTAAAGAGGACTTTTATAAAATATCATGCTTATCCCATTAAGCAAGACCATAAACTAAAATAGAAGAGATAAATATATGCTACGTGAATGACATATCCAATAATTTCAAAAATATTGTCTCCAGAAAATGTACAACAATACAAAAAGCTTTTCTTTAAAAGTTCCCCACCTGACTTAAATTCATATGGTTTCATTTGCTGAAATGGATTTTTCTCTAAGTCTCTCCCTAGGAGGGGCATTGATAAGCTTGTCACAATTGGTACAAACATATGTCAATTAGTTAATTAGACATTGACTTTCAACAAGGTAGTAGAAAACTATTCATTCTCATGCGCAACATTATCTTTAGCAATATAGGTTGAAAATTTGTCTATAGAAAAGAACAACGATACAAAAATATTTCCTTTATAAGCTAGTCACGTGAATATAGATCTTCAATGAGATTTTGGATAGATAAATTTATATGGTTGCGTTTGTAGATAATGATTTTTTCTCTAAGTATCTATTAAGATGTACAAGGCCCTTGACATTGGTTGAGTGGGGCCACTCTTCGAATAAAGGTAATTGTTGGTTGGGGTTGGAAAAGTACCAGAAATCACATCCTCACTCATAGCATGGAGTGTGCGAGCTTTTCAAAATGGAAAAAAAATTGAATAAATGTTATAAACATCAAATCTTTAAAATATAAAAACGAATCCTAGAAAGCTTTATAATGTTATAAAAAGAATTTTAAGACAAGTGACACATGCCAAAAAGGATATCGAAGAAGCAAAACAGCATGGCACAATTCATTATCTAGTTCTGGTAAAATAGTTTGTCCTCTGATGTTGGTGCCAAGAACTTTCTTCAAACAAGAGACATGAAACACTGGATGAATGCAGGAAGGAGGAAAGTTCCAATTTATAAGCAACGTACCCCATATTCTGAAGAACCTTATAGGGCCCATAGAACTTTGGAGCGAGCTTATGATGCCCTTTAAGTTTCAGGGAGGATTGATGAAGAAAAACCATATCACCTGCTTGAAAAGTGTGCTAAGAATTGTGTTGATCGGTTTGTTGTTGTCACCTACCCAATTTTTGAGAATAATTATTTTCTTCTATTATCCTTTTGCAAAAAAAAATACTTTGTGTTAAATTATAATTACAAGTTTGTAATTATGACCAAGTAGGTCAAAAAGGAATGTAATGACTCATTATTATTATTTAATAAATGAAAATGGGAGACAAACACTCAAGAAAGTTGTTACAAGAGTGTCCACTGGCCCACTAGGAGGAATGGAAGCTGCTGGAAGGATTGGGACAGATGGTAGCATTTGCACTCTACCATTAGCTGTTGGTATGGGACAACTCCCCCTAATTTTGTGGCATTTCCCTCTCCAAGTGGAGAGAGGTGAGCAGGAAGCTCACTAATGATCAATTAATCACTAAAAGGCCTAGGCAGCCTATTAAAGGCAATTCAAATTGAGCAGGTAGCTCTTACAATGTTTTCTGCAGAAACATTCCTCATGCTCATCAGGTGATGGCTGAGAGATTCGAATAGGGGAGGCTATGGAGAGTGCAAGTATAAGTCTGCAAATGTTATGAGAAGGATAGACCGGAGGTGCTGGTGCTGATCCCATTGATTACTAAGCTCACTAATGACCAATTAATTACTAAAAGGCCTAGGCAGCCTATTAAAGGAAATTCGAATTGAGCAGGCAACTCTTACAATGTTTTCTGCAGAAACATTCCTCGTGCTCATCAGGTGATGGCTGAGAGATTCGAATAAGGGAGGCTGTGGAGAGTGCAAGTATAAGTCTACAAATGTTATGAGAAGGACAGACCAGAGGTGTTGGTGCTGATCCCATTGATTACTAAGCCTGTAAGGCTGGATATATAAATTTTCTCGTTGCTGCAAGTAGAAGTCCTAAGCTACAAACCCTTCTTCCTCTTGGTGGATCAGTGAATAGGCTCGGGGGTCCTAAGGCAGAAATCTTGGTTGTTTGGGAGCAAGTTGGGTGGAAAAGGTTTCTTGAGTGATTTGTTCCTCCCATCACACTCAGGTTCTATACTTTTGTGTTTTTTTTTTTCAAATCATATGAATGCTCTCAGAAAATGGCTTAGTATTGTTATTTAATAATCAATAGTAGAAAATGTCAGATCCTAATTAATTTAGATTTGATGAACTGATAAAATGACTCCTGCATTTTTCCCCATGCATGGAGCTGCATCGTACTCCAGTATAGAGAGGTAGCATTAAATCTTCCCAGTTAAAAAGTGAAACCCTGCATGCATCTAAATATCTAAACCAAAGACCACCCATGCACAGACCTATGTTTATCATGCATCTTATATTTTAGCAGTTGTAGATTAGATCTCTGCATGTATTGTTTTACTGTTCAATTCTGTATGTTGAAACAACTTAACAAAAACTAACTATAGTAGTAGGTTCTTTTCTGATTTCTGAAAGTGGACACTGTGTTAACAATTAGGGTTTACTAGTCTTCAGTTATTTCTTCAAAAGAAAACAATATCATGCATGCATTCTATTTAACCACCTACTTAATCCTCTATCTTGTTGTTTGAATCGGTCTGATCTTTATAGAAATTATTGCCATCACTATATTATTCTTTTATGCAAAAAAAGTATATTGCCTTGTTCTTTCATTTTCTCCAGAAGTCCCCAAATGGACAAATACAGGGAGATAGAATCGAAATAGAAAAACTGTTATATTCACAAGCAATTAAATTAACTAAAGAATGCACTCTCATTCCCTCGTTTTTTTTATTATCAATTGCATATGATAGAATTTATATCACAGAATACCAAGTTATTAAAAGCAAAGATAAACAAAGCAGTATTGATTTGACAGAGTAAGTTACAGTATCTCTACATCCAGCTAGGGTTGACCTATCTCATCACATTATTATTTATAAACAATTAAATGGTTGCCAAATCGAAGGTTTCATTACCATAGACAATTTAACTGCAGAATCAAGAGTTGTTATTCTTGTTCTTTTAAAACATCAATATAGACATGTAGATTTCATTCACATCGACAGCTAGGATTTAACATTATCACTTATGCTTTCAAAACAAAACCATCTCCTTTCTATTCTCGTCTTATAGCCACATTTTATTTAAACAACTTAAACATGCCTTTTGATCCTTGGATCTGAGTTCAAGAATGAGAAGATCGAAAACACCATATGCAGACATGAAACCCAAAAATATCTTCAACTGGATTTTTAGATATAGATACAAAAACGAGAAGTTCAAATCACCAAACATAGCCATTAAAAATTAGATAACTATCATTTCCATTTAAATTAATAGTGATTGCACCCTACGGTCGCCACTTTCTTTTGTCGAAGGTTCCTTTCGAAATCCCACGCCATTTTTACACACAGCAAATGCCGAAGCAAAATTACAGTCGATGTATCTCTTTTTTTTATCAACCCAAAAACACCAAAACGATAAGACATAAAACGTAAAGATGTAAGACTATTTGCAAACACGAGGTTTCAACCTTGCTAAACTCACTGAGCCCAGGAATGGCCAGCCCCATATTTTAAACATTTACATCACCTACGCTATCAACAAAATGTAAAATTGAAGGTTTCCCAAACGATGCAGGCGAGACAAAAGCCACTGCCGCGAAGGCATGCTACCAACACTTGCTCATCAAGTCTGATTCTAGGAGAACCACTAAGGAGGGATACCATTGAAGCTTACCGGTGGGTTCTCTTAAGTTGTTTTCTGCTTCAACTATTTCGACACCCTGTGGATTCGCCGAGGGTTACCTGCCAACAACCATACAATAAGTTAAGCATCGGACTATGAGGTAGATATGCATGCAACAAAGAATAATACGAAAACCCTTGCACGTTACAATACCTGAGTCGTGACAGAAAGTCGACGAAGCCTGCATCCACCCACTTTGAAGGAGAAGCACTCAGTTCGAAGACCTCGACGAGGGATACCTCCCAAAAAACTTACAACTTCATTAAACCCCAGACTTCCCAGCTACTGCAATGCCATAATAGATGCACTCATCCCGCCTGTAGATTTCTACACGAATCACTTCTAGACATGGCTTCCATGGCTAACAATTACTCACAGACCAAAGGTTTCTACCAGTTTTAGGATCGAGCCCGAGGGAGGCTAGGAAAACAGCAAAACCCTAAGTGCCTCTCGGTCGGTTGGCCTCACCTCCCAAACCCTACCATCAAACAATGACCAACAAACGTTACAAGAATCCATAAGTTATGCTAGGGTTCAGCTCATCCCAATACACAACGATCAACGGTGGAGATCCATCCTCATTAAGCCACGTTGGAGGGTGGCAAGAGCAGCATTAAATTTCTCATCTACCACCCAAGCTACGAGGTTGCCATATCAGTGGACAGCAGGGAATGAGGCCCGTTCCAACTCAACTTGCCAAACCCTTTCACATGCCGAGTCAGGTATCACAACTTACACGTAACAATATCCTTAACAGGGTGTCCAGGTAAAATAATTGCAAACCAAATCATTTAATACACCCTCGATTCCTACGCATGGTTTTGTAGGGCCATCATTCCACCTTCCAATCCATACGAATCAACGTTAATAGCATTAACATGTAAATATTATGAATGTATAACATTCCCGATAGCATATAACAAGGTTTTATATGATTCCATATAATCAATTTTGAACCACACTCATAGCATATGAATATCCACTAAGGTCGCAAGCAATCATAGGGCATGGATTGACTCCGCCCATCACATAAAGTCTATTATAAAGTTCACTATATGGATCATTTTAGAGCTCATAAAGCTTGTCCACGCCATAAGTTATATAAACACACCGCTAGGGTATGGTTGCCACCCAAGGACCCGTCACACACATTGCATGGTAGGGTATTAATACTTAAAGCATCACCATTTTAATTTCCCAGGAAATAGAGTTTAGAACCAACTAATCACTCTCTCCATGGTATTACTTAAGACCATGCGCCTTTGCCATCACCCTGTCACCATCAATTTTATAAAAGAATAACTTTAACAGCTGCAAGGCATTTATGGAATGACCATACGTAAAGTCATCAACACTTAATGGGAACATTCATAACAAACACACCCTGAGATAGACGATATCTGTAGTCTTTGAGATAGAAAGGTTCATCTTACAGAATTGGAAGGAGACCATACCTTTAGCATCAAAATTCATAAGCAATTTCGATTTATATCACGGTTAATAAACACTCTGAATTTTATCGCTATCTCTTACTTGCGAATTTGCGCATGAAGGACGAGTGCAATGCTTTAGCGGAGTAGCTAAGTAAGCCTCGGGGCACCTCTTGGGACCCCTTTCATCATCATCCATAAAAGTTAAACTGTCAGCACTTGTCAAAAGAATTTGCGTTTTCCAATGCATCACAATTTTTGATCATTCCAGCATACGAATAAAGTACATAATCATTAATTGATTTTCATGATGTCATCAAAAGACAAAAAGACACAACCATTAAATTGTTCCTACCAAGCGACACTTTTATTAATTGTTGAGTATTGAATATTATTATTTCCACATTTTACAATATTAGCTTTTTATGGCGATTTAATTTTTTTTTAAATTTTATGAAAATATCGGGATGTTACATTTGTTGCATTCGAAATCTTGCCATGTGAAGATTGTCCTACAAAATGCGAAGAATTTGATCGCGGTTTCGAAGAACCGAGACAATTTCCTGAACTGGTGTACTGCTGAGGGTGTGTGAAAGAAGAACTGGCAGTTCTTGACCATATATTGCTTCATATGGAGTCATTTTAGATGTAATATTGGACCACCGGAGCCCTTCAATGAAATACATAGAAATATTTGTCCAAATCCATGTAGGGATGGGAAAGGGTTCGAGCAATCCCGGAAGGAGTGTCGTTTCACCCTTGTTGACTTGGAAAGTATCCCATACAGCCACCATATGTTGAATTATCCATTTCATGCCTTGCCAAAAGAAGTTACATTGTGCCCGCTCATACGTTTTGAGGAACCCAGAGTGCCCTGTCGATGGAGAATCATGGAGTTCATAGAAGACATAGCCCTGTTGAGAGGATTGCAACCAATTTGGAATAGGCATAGAAATAGTTGAAATAGAAACTTGGTCATCAAATGTGTGAGAAAGAGAATCCACAACTAGATTGTCCTTACCCTTCTTGTACGTGATCTCATAGGCATAACCCAGGAGTTTGCTAACCCATTTTAGTTGTGCTACGAAGGATACCCGTTGTTCAAGAAAAAAAATTAGACTCTGGTGATCAGTCTTGATGCATAAATAATTTCCTAATAAGTATGGTTTCCACTTTTGTACTGCATGCAAAATAGCCATCATTTCCTTCTCAGATGTAGAGGCAAATAAATTCTTACTGGAAAGGTCTCTTGAAGGCAGAAATCCCACTGGTTCAGCAAAGACACCTGCATATCGATCCAAAATGTGTTGTAGATCCAAGGGAGTATTGGAGACCGTTGATGGGTGCATATGAATGGAATGGAGCTAAGCAATGACACCATGTGAATTCTTCTTAAGGATCGTTTCTAGGCAATGTGAATTGATGATGCAGAGAGACCCTTGTTGTAAGCTCATAAATGTGTGTTTTTTCCCATTGACTGAAAACTGCATCCAAAGTTCAGTTAATCCCATAAGATGGAGCCAAGTGTGCATAACCATTGAGTGCACAAAACCACATCACATCCACCTAAGGAAAAGGCAAACATGTCAGAGCACAAGTTATAATATTCCATAGAGATACTCACATTGCGACACTTCCCCTTGCAAGGTAAGGTGCCCCCATTGGCAATCATGACTTAAAAGTTCGAGCAAGGATGGACAAAACAATCTGCATGTTTGGTGATCTGAGGGTCAATGAAGTTATGAGTGATGAAGTTATGAGTCTATTCTAAATGTAGTTAGCTCCTCATGGACCCTCGATTAGTGCTCCATGCATCAGTTACACCTACTACATTCAGTTAGACTCAGTTACATTTAGTTAGCTCAGTTTGACACATGGACAACCACTTGTGATCTGATGACACCACTACTGATATGATGATTGGGACTCCTAGTGCATATAAGCCATGCTCATGCATGCTAATTCGAATTTCCACCTTGGCATTCGAATCCTCTCCATTGTATTATTTATTGTTCATATTATGATCAATGAATTAGTGTGATGTTATTCTGATTCTATCTGAGTTCTATTGCATCTATGTTCTTTTGCTCCATTATGCACTCTTCTTCTATTTTCCTGCTTAATCTAATTTCTTGTGAGGTATACATCAACTCTTAGATCTGATGCGAGTATTTTCACATGGTATCAGAGCATGTCGAGAGTATAGTCTATCTCCATTCCTGAGTTTTTTTTGCAAGTTATTACCAGTATTTCGAGTGCAGCAGCAGTTTTTTGCAGTTTTGCAGCAGTAGGAGTTGCAAATATTCTCTATTGTTTTTGTAGGTCTTCGACAACAACTTCCATGAATATGGAAGGAATTTTTTATCACTCCAGGAAACTCTCCTAGGTTGTACTTCAAAGATTCCTGGTAACTTAACTAATCTTGAAGGATGGGTATATTTGGATCAAGTTCGATGACTGAGATTGAAACTCACATACTCAAAACATACATGGACACATTTCAAGTAGACAAGGCTTTTAGCCACTGATGTTCAGGAAGTTTATAAAAGATAGATAGAATCATTCTTATCGTGCTAGCAAACTCATACATACAGCATATATATATAAATGGATAATCACAATAAGAAAAAGGCACTTGATATCCAGTTGTCAATACAAAGATAGGATTACAGCTATCTAGCATTAGACAAATGGAAACTCATGAAATAGGCATTTCACTGCAAGTATGGAAAGATAAAAGAAGGAAAAATGAACACACATATGGAAAAAGAAGCTTATATAAATGATATGTAACGAGAATTTTGATAATACAAGTTAAGACCAGCCTCTCCAAAATCGAACCCTTGTCCTACATCAGTTCTGGGCTTTATAGCCATTACAAGGTTTTTGAGATCCTAAAAAGATGGATCGAATCTGCTAAAAATAACAACTAAGAACAATTTTATGAAAGATGTGATAGTGTATTATGATCAAAATAACTGATATCTTGCTGATACACCTATACTCGATAGCTGAAACGAGCCTCTGGGGGCTGGAGGACGAGTTTGAAACTGTTGTCTGCAAAAAACCTGTAGGTGTCTTTTTCTAAAAATAGATAGGAATATTCCTCTGTTTACCTTGCTGGCGCCCTCAGTCTGGAACCAAAGGTGATCATGATGCCTTGAACGTTTATCAATCCCCGGGAAAACGCCTTTAGGATGCTCGGACCAAAAAAAAAAAAATGTTTTGATGCCCAAAGACAGACCTCTGCGTTTTCTGTGTTTTCGGTAGCTAGCAAAACTGGGCTCGAAAGTGATATGCTACGAAAAACCCCTCATTCGGTGGTTAATGAATTAGTTTTAGAGTTTCACCTAAACCATCGAATCTCCCTCAAGTGTTTGAAACTTACCTCTACTTCTGGTAAGTAGGGGAGTCCTGCCTGTATATCGTAAACTGCCGAATCTGGGTTTCGACAGCTAATGAACAATTTCTATGTTCTCCTAAGCTGCCGAAAACAATGCATGGCCTAGCCTGCAAGAGTTTTCCAAAACTATGCTTTCTGACCTTTGCTACTCCTCTCTCTGCTGCTTGGTTTCCTCTTCCTCCTGGCCCAAAACTGGAGTGTCAACAAAGCTGATTGCAATTGTTGCTAAGGTGTCTAGGTCTGAGTGTACCTTGGGCTGGGGATTCTGAGTTTTTTCCTTACCTCCCAGAGACTCAACCTTCCTTCTCAGCCTGATATTTTCTCTGATCAGCCTAATGTTTCTTCCTCTCATCTTACCATGTTTCTTGGTCAACCCCTGAAAAGAAACATACAGTTCATTATGTCTTTCAGTGAGCCTCTCATTTTTCTCCTTGATGACTCTCTAGAGTATCTCTAGTTCATACACCTGCTTGAAGAGTCGATTAATTTTCTGTGAGGCAGAACTCTTTGCCTTATGGATTAATTCTTCGGCTACCTGTTGACCCTGTTCCTCCTTAGGTGTAGGGGAAGGTAAGTTTTCACATTCAATTTCCTACTCTTCCACAGGTGTAGGAGAGGGAAAGTTAACATAAGTGGTCTCCTGTTTCATCACAAGTAGAGCTACTTCCTAGAGCTCTTGCTCTGTCGCCACCTCCTTATTCCCTGCTCCAGCTTCCTGCAATTCATCCTCCTCTGAATCGGTGTAAGGGAGGTTTAAAAGGTTTTCATTCTTTGAAGGGATCTCTTCTGAAACAGATCCCTTGTCCTCAGTCTTACTTTTGAATTCTAATTTCCTTTTGGATTTCTTCACTTGGGGGGCTGAGGAAAGGGGGTCTGTTGTAATTGGGGAGATAGCCCTCCTCTTACTTTTCCCACTTCTAGGGGTGGAAAACTTCTTTCCATCTTCCAGTTGCAATTATTTTTTGAACTCACTCCAGAAAAGGAAGAAAGCCCAGTTCATGCTTTTCCTTTGCAACAACTCAGAGACTATGAGTTTGATCAAACCATGGTGGTACAACCTACCTGCAATATTGGTTGGATGGTATTTGACTTGACGTGCCATTTTAGTCAGGTTCTTGTGGAGGTAAAAAGGGAGATTTAAGGGGCTCTTGCCAATGAAGTGATCCATTAATCTAAAATGGTAAATCAACACCCTGTTATACCTGCCTTCACAGGTTATGTAAACCAGAATCGATTTCAATAGAAGCTGCCATTTATCCTCTAGATATGACATAGGAATGTCTTTCTTCCATACCAGGTTCTTATGCTCAGGTTTCAGATAGGATTGGAATTTGAAATCTTTTGTGACAGTGGTCTTAAACCAGTTTTCCCTGGTCGTTGGAAGTTTTGTCACCTAGGCTATAAGGGCCTCGTCCACCTGGAATTTCTCCTTGCCTATTACTGCCCTACTGCCGTCAAATGTGAGGGAAAATGATTCAGCTACCTGTCGATCAGAACCCTGTAGTTTTTTGCAAAAATTATAGCAACCGACATTTTTGAAGAATTGACATACCTCGGGGTGCGCCTCCAGGTAGCAGATGTCGTTCAATTCCTTCCTTAGGACCACTCCTCTTCCTTTCTTCATTTGCAACCTGCTTGCTGGCACCTACTGCTAAAATCGAGACTGAGGGAAAGACGTGAAATCAGAGAGAAAACGAGTTCAATCGACGTGGTGAGGGTGAAAGAGGAAAGGTGGTGTGGCTTTTTGGGAACTAAATCCGAAGGGTTTGAAAAGGTGGCTAATCATGAGGGTGTAATGATAGCTGCTGCGGCATGATTATACTGGAGGGACAAAATTTTAGAACATTGGTATGCAGAGAGGAAACGAGGTCCATCTGGCCAGAGGTATGATGATGGCATCCGGCCTCGCCTTGGGGCAGATCGTGTATTCGCTGAAGTGACCCTTTCGGCGGCTAAGCCATGATGAATTCCCTTTAAATTATGACCAAACCCATGATTTAACGTGTCCACTGATTGACACCGACTCAGTTTCGGTAGCCGGTAATCTGCTTTTAACATCGTATGCTGCCGGAAAACAATCTTCACCAATGCTTTTTGCTTTCGGTGGCTGTGGACAATCCATCCTTTGGATGGTAAGCTGCGAAAAATTATCTGCCTTTTCGGTGGCTAATGAACACCATCGTGTTCGCCCAAGCCACCAAAAATGGCCCCATGGATCACGAAAATGACTTTGCTTTCGACAGATATGGAAGGTTTCATTGTTGAACTATGAACTGCGAAAAATATCTACCCTTCGGTGGCTAATGAATACCATCATATTCACCCAAGCCACCGAAAATTGTCCCACGACTCATGCTGTAAGTTTTCCCTTTCGGTAGTTGGAGCGTTTCATCTTTCATAGAGTAAGCTACCGAAAACAGGGCTTTCTGTAGCTAATGAACCATCACTAGATCCACCTAAGCTACTGAAACCAGAAAGTTCTTTTTGGAGGGGAGCAACTTCGAAATGTCATTTCAAGCTTCATTACCTACTTCAAACTTATCAAACTAAAACTCAAATGCATGTAAAAATGAAAAATTTAAAGACACCCTATCACCTAGATACCATGACTAGTCTATGTTTATTTGAGGAGATAACAGAATTCCTCCTCTCTCTCCATTCAACTATGATGAGTGGAAACCAAAGATGATAGCATAGTTGAAGAGACATGGTGTTTTTTATTATTGTCTTGAAAGAGAGTTCGAATCCTCTCAAGAGGAGAATAATTGGTTAAATGAAGGTGACAGAGCCTATGGAGCAATCTTGATTACTACGTCTCGTTGTATGTTAATCCACTTCCATGATTCTGCTGAATCTCCAAAAGAGTTATGGGCCCATCTGGATGAAATATTTGGAAAACAAAATGAAGGGATTGGTGCAAACTATTTGGAGAGCAATCCCAATGATGCATTCTCCCTCCTTGATGGTATCTCTGATCATGATTCAGTATCAAACATATCTCATAATGAAGTTATCCAAAAAGAAGAAGAACTTGCAGATTCAACACTCATGTTCTCAATGTCTTCTATTTCGAATTTTGTGCCAGCTCACACTCTAGTGTTAAATTTTGAGCATTAATTCACAATACTCTAGGATCTTTACTGAGATAATAACATGTACCGTATATCAATACATATCAATCATAACAAGCATGTCAATCATCACAAGAAGCAAAAGCATGGGAGATAATAGACACACAGAGTTTCCGTGGGGAAGACCCTAAGGTGAAAAACCCCACAACTTCCTCATAGATAGATAGAGCAATAGCACAACCAAATTACAACCAAAGTGCAAGAGATAGACTCCTCTTAGCAGCTGATCCTCCTCCTCACATGTGCACCACATTCCGAGTGAAGGAAGTGTGAGTTCTGAAGTGATCCAAATAGAGATCTCCCGATCTCTATTTATACTTGTCCTTTTTGCCCAATAACCTTATGGGGCCGACTTGTCTATCTAGGTACAATAACTTCATACTACATTATATCGGGCCAACCCCTTACAAGGTGGTCTAGTAACCCATCGGCAAGTTAACATACTTGCGACACTTGTCAATACAAATGACGACATTTCCGTATAGAGGAATAATACATCTCTATAGGAGTACAATAAATATATAGATGAAATACATTCCAAAGTTACATATACATCAACACTCCCTCTTAACTAGGAAGGTATTTCTCGACACAGATCATCTAGCACAAGTCTTCTTCTCTGGATCTGCATCAGTGAATCATCATCCTCGAATCATCATCATTGTCACTGCTGCTGCTATCTCGATCAATCTCTGAATCTACTTGTCATAGGAAGTTCTACAGAGCCAATCCTTTTTCATACTGGATGTAGGCCCACCACCTATAAGTCTTCATCATCAGTGGCGATACTGTGGAACCTAGGACTGATTACATGCGTCAACAAAACCGAGTGCAGACTATAGGTTCTTTTACATGTTGACCTTCACAAAACCTACTCAGAGCATCCCAGGATGTTACGAGCAAACCGCTCTACCTGTCTGGATCTCGATAGAGCATCCCAGGATGTTACGAGCACACCGCTCTACCTGTCCGGATTTGAAAGGATATTTTCTATGTGAACTTTTGCAAAACCTACTCAAAGCATCCCAGGATGTTACGAGCACACTGCTCTACCTATCTGGATCTCAATAGAGCATCCCATGATGTTATGAGCACACCACTCTACCTGTCTGGATTTTAAAGGATCTTTTATATGCGAAATTGTAGCAAAACCTACTTAGAGCATCCCAGGATGTTATGAGCACACCGCTCTACCTGTCCGAAACTCAATAGAGAAACCCAGGATGTTACGAGCACACCGCTCTACCTGTCCGGTTTTTAAAGGGACTTTTCTATGCTACCTGCACAACCTGTCCACGACCATAGAGTATCAAACCGATACTCATCATACATCATCCTGATGTACATCATCACATGATCAACCTAATCATCATCATACCATCAACCTGATGTGTATCATCTGGAGCAACATCCTGAAGCTCATCATTTGTGATCATCCTGATCATCATCATAGCATCAACCTGATCCATATCATCTGGAGCAACATCCTAAAGCTCATCGTTTGTGATCATCCTGATCAAACAGTATATCCATCTGATGCATACAAAGTATCTACCTAATACATATCATCATACATGATCTACCTGATCATACAAATGCATCCATCTGATATACGTAGTGCATCCACCTGATACATACATAAGTACATGATCTACCTGATCATACAAGTATCCACCTGATACATATACAAATACATGATCTACCTGATCATACAAGTATCCACCTGATACATATACAAATACATGATCTACCTAATCATACAAGTATCCACTTGATACATATACAAATACATGATCTACCTGATCATATCAAACATCCAACATGATGCATATATACATACATATAAATGATCCAACTGATCATATAGAGTAGAAACTAAAACATCATCCTAATGCTCATCATCTAGCGCTTACATCCATAGCCATGTGAAGGATCCTCCTTCCACCATGCTTGGAATGGCTTCATCAAATGTGTCCATCACTTCTTTCTCAAAGTGTCGTCGATTTGAAGAACGTCAAGCCTCTCTATAAAGTACTCGAACTTCACTCTGGCTAGTGGCTTCATCAGCACATCTACAATCTGCTCATCTGTCGCAATATATAGGAGCTTTACTGCTCCTATCTGCACCATATCCCTGATATAGTGATATTTGATCTCATTGTGCTTCGACCTGTCGTGGAACATCAGGTTCTCAGATAGCTTCACACAACTCTAGTTGTCACAAAAGATACCAATAGCCTCCAATGGGAGATCAAATAACTCAAACAGTAGCTTCCGAAGCCATACTGCCTCACAACTAGCTGAACATGTTGCAACATACACTGCCTCAACTATACTCAGTGCTACACAGGACTGCTTCCTGTTAAACAAAGAGATCACACTTGATCCCATACTGAAGTAGCACCCAGATGTTCTCTTCCTATCTGCAACACTGCCTGCCCAATCTGAATCAACATAACCCTGCAGGTTAAACTTTTGATTTGCTTCATACTTGAGCCCATAATCAATCGTACCCTTCAGGAACCTCAGAATATGCTTTACAGCAACCAGGTGAACACTCCTTGGATTCATCAGGAACTAGCTTAAAGTGTTCACCGCAAAGCAAATATCTGGACTCGTGTTCATTAGGTACATCAAGGACCCAATTATCTGACAATACATAGAGACATCAACTGGATCAGATGAAGCATCACATAGAAGCTTCAGGTACGATGCCATAGGTGTGGCCATGACCTTAAAATCCATCATCCTGCACCTCTTTAGGATATCTACTGTATACTTCCCTTTTCCAAGGAATATCCCATCTGCACTTTGCCACACCTCCATACCTATAAAATAGTGCATCATCCCCAAGTCCTTCATATCAAACTCGGCAGCAAGCTTCCTCTTTGTATCAACAATCAATCTGTCATCTCCTGTTACAAACAGGTCATCCACATACAGGAGTAGAATCACAGGATTTCCTTCCTCAACCTTGTAGTAAAGGTTGGAATCCGCTTTACTCTTGGTAAAGCCCAAACTAGATGAAAAAGACTATCCATCCTGCCATACCAAGTTCTAGGAGCTTGTTTTAAACCATACAAGGCTTTCTTCAATCTGCACACATATGACTCCCTGTCATGTGTTTCAAAACCGAGTGGCTTCTCCACATACACTTCCTCTTCAACTACACCATTCAAGAAAAAAGTCTTGACATCCATCTGGTGTATCTTCCATTTCATCGCTGCAGCCAGAGCAAGTACTGTTCTGATGGAAGTGTACCTGGCTATAGGAGAAAAAGTTTCTTCATAATCTATTCCCTCTTTCTGAGAGAAGCCATGAGATATGAACCTTGCCTTGTACTTCTCTATGCTTCCATCTGCAGCATGCTTGATCTTGTAGATCCATTTGGAAGTCACAACAGACTTCCCTTCAGGTCTTGGGACAACATCCCAAACATCATTCTTCATTATTGATTGGTATTCTTTGATCATGGCATCCTTACATTCTTTCTTTTCCTCTACTTGTTCATAACTGGAAGGTTCTTTGTTCTTGATATCACAGAGTAAAGCAACACAGCTGGTATGTGATCTGGTTCTTTTCTTTGCTCTGTATTCTTCTTTTGGAATACCATATCTTTCTACATCTTGAATGAGCTCTCTAGCCCATGCAGGTTTTTGTTGAATATTGTAACTTCTAAGAATATTATATATTATTTATTCCGGAGATGTTCCATACCTCCGATGTGATTATACTATGAATCCGGAGATGTTTATTCCTCCGAATTGGTTGTGGTAACTAGGGTTATTAGACCCACCATGTGGGGGTCGGCCCAGTCAGTTATAATAGGGTATTTAACCTAATGGTTAAATACAAGCCTACATGTACTTGTATAAAATACATGTCAGTGTAGTGTATAAATAGAGGAGGTATGTTCCTCATTTGATACACACACTCACTCAAGAGAGGCGCACTTGTGGAGGAGAGGTATGCTATGGTGGAGGAGGAGATCATGTCTTTGGTTTGCAGCTTTGTATATTGTTGGTCATCTACATTGAGGAAGCTTTACTGGGTTTTCTACCCCATGAGGGTTTCCTAGGATAAATCTGTGTCTCTTGTGTTTATGCTATGCTTGTTGTTTCTTCAGTGATCCTGTATATGCCATTATTGTGAAATGGAATGTAATGCTGCTATTTTCTATCTTAGCATATTGAATTTTAACATGGTATCAGAGCTAACCTGAAGGAAGGCAATGTATGGCACTTACGACACTTGCTTCTCTTACGACAATTTGAAGGTTAGGGTTTTATATAGCAAAAACCAGTAATCGTGGAACTTTCGCTATAAATCCATTTATGCGAAGTTTCAGGATCTGAAAAGTTTACAGGTCGTAGATAACATCCCCAGGTACCTTGTGTCCAAAGGGAACCCTCAGATTCGTTGTACTTTATGAGTTATTATCAGTACAAGTTAGGGTTTCTGCCTCTTCCAGATCTCAGTCAAACTCAGGTGACCTTGGCAAGAAGGTCATAACTTGGGCTAGGAAGCTCCAAATGAAATTTCATAAAAATTGATAGGTAGTACACAGACTATACTATCTCAGGAAACTTTTTCAGAGGCTGAACGTGAACCAATGACATGTGGCATGCCATACAAGTTCGCTCTCTTGTTTTATCCCATAAACAGGTCACGTTGCGACACTTGGAATAACTCTCTCTCAGAGAGTCCAATTGAGGTCAGACCTGTCATGATGGAAAGATAACAGGGCGAGATATCTCAGGAAAAGTTTTCAGAGGCCGAAGTTCAAACAGTGACACGTGGCACGTCGTACAAGTTCGATCTCCTGTTTTATCCGATAAACAGGTCACGTTGCGACACTTGGCATAACTCTCTCTCAGAAAATCCAATTGAGGTCAGACCTATCAGGATGGAAAGATGACAGGTCAGGCTACTGCAGAAAATGTTTTCAGACCCTGTGGAGTAGAAATTTTAGATTTATAGCAGAAACAATCAGGTGCATATTTCTGTCAAAACAGAATTGTTTTTGGAGCACCTTTATTCATGGCTTCCGAAATTTAGGGTTTCGGAGAAAGTTAGAATTTTTGGAATCGGAGTCCACGGCTGGAAGCTCCTCAAAAAAATAATATCTTAGAGCCTTGGATCGAACCTTTTGATTGGAAAGAAGGGTGGGCTTCATCAAACCATAGTTCGGGTTCCTGTCCAGAAGATCCAGAAGTTTCGAAGGCAATTTTGAGGGGTCAAATTTTGGAGATTTCAAAATTGAAGAATACTAGGTTGATCAGCTCAGCAAGACACATTCTTCCATCCATTCATAAGTGTGAAAGTCAAAGATTGAATTTTTAGGGTTTCTCTAGCAAACCCTAATCAAGCTCCAGATCAAGTTTCAGGGGGAGTTGAGGCTAAGGCCTTACATAAGAAGACTACAAAAAGTCTCGACAGGTATGACTTAAGGAGGTTCAGGTATGTCTTGAAATCTGATTCTTGATTAAGTTCATAATGTGTTTGTCTTCATGTTATTTATTAGTACAATCTTGATTAATGTTATTAATTGTCTTATCACCCTAGTAACAATATGAATGCATGATCGAAGACATTCATTGATTAGGGATATATGATTGTACTTATGCATTATGGTGTTGTGTGAGGTTGATGTTGTCTGCTAACAAGACACAGGTACATCACAAAAAACAAATCAAGTTCCATGACCATGACAACATGAAGACAAAGACTCATGAGGTATGTATGACTTTGTTATATCATGTTTAACCTACGAGACATGCAGGTTCTAGCTCAGGATCTCTAAATCATTGAAGAGATTGTTTAGGTATGTTGTACATAACTAAGCAGGTATACTAATCCAAGTATGTTTTCCTATGTCATGTTAGAATCTTACCTTGTGTAAGTATACTTGGTATGATTGGTTAGTAATCAAGGGTTTATGCATATTATGTCTCTTATCTTGGTTGATGATTTAACTAACTAGATCAAACAAGAATATGCATGAGTAAAAGAAGACTTCCTTGAAACCCTGAATACTAATGATCATGACTGTACATATTCAAGATTATTTAGAATTACAATGTTTTGATAATATTGAGAATATACTAATGAATGTATGTTTGTGTATGAGATCATGAGGATGCCACTAGTGTACACTTGAGCATGCACAGTGGTACAGAATGAATAGAAGTTCAGAAGACATTCAGAAGATCAAGCGGGAGGCAACCACACAAACATAAAAGATAAGTATTTGGGTTGTTATTAGAAATAGTAAATGATATTGCTTGTATGCATATTTGTATTCCTATAATATATCATGTTGAGTGTAAACATTCATAAAGCATTGAACAGTATACTACTAATATGCATATGATTGGTAAATTGGACAAACATTCCATTGTTGCTTGTCTAAAATGAAACCTCTTTGCTGACATGCTGAGAGTTGTGCACACTCTCGATAGTATGTTCTGGTAGAGATGGAAGGCATCTAGATAGCCACTGTATGCATACAGGATATGGGAAAGTGTTGTGCCAAAGTATTGGTCAAAATAGTTGCATAACTATGTAAATGATATCTGTATGCATAATAGGTTATCATATCAATATGATTTGATGATTATGAAGTATTACTAATCATGTACTTAATTTTTATTTGTAGGAAAGATCATGATGAATGATGAACTCTGAACAAGTGATGGATGTTCAACAAAAGATTTACAAATCAAACACACTATAGAAAGCTTTTGGTTAAGAGATTCTCTTAGAAAGAGGAAGAGAATCATGATGAGATGTTTTGCTCCAAGGGACTAGATAAGACCATTCTCTTAATAATGTAATCAGGTTCTGTATGGGTTCCCAGGATCGGTAGTCAATTAATGAGCTTAATGATCATCATGGGTGATGTGGATCTCAACCTTTGCTACAAGGTTGAATATGGGTTCTATACACATATGACATGGATACAAGAAGGAAGTCACCGTAGAGTTCGAATGATTTTGAGGATCATATTAGTAGACCCATCTGACGAGAGATGGCACAGATAGATATGCAGAAGATCACTCAATGCTGAGTGTGAATAATGGACAATTGACAGCTTCATGACAAAGCTTGGGCTTTACCAGAAGTAAAGCTGTTCCTAACCTTTACCTTAAGGTTGTGGATGATGAACCTATCATACAATTATTGTATGACGATGATCTCTTTCTGACAAGGAATGAGAAACAAGTCATGAAAATGGCTGCAGAAATGAAAATGAAAGATCTTGGATTAATGCACTACTTCTTAGGTCTAGAAGTATGGAAATATCCAAAAGGAATCTTTTAAATCAAGGTAAGTATGCTGTGAAGTTTCTTAAAAGATTTGATATGTTGGAGTATAAAGCCATGGCCACTCCCATGGACTCCAACTTGAAGTTGTTAGTTAATGACTCATCGTATTTAGTGGACCTAACCCTATATAGACAAATCATTGGGTCATTGATGTATTTAACAAATACTAGGCCAGATATATGCTTTGCTGTAAATACCCTAAGTCAGTATCTAGTAGAACCTAGAAAGGTGCACTTAATAGCTACAAAGCATGAAGTGAGGTACCTAAAAGGTACATTAGATTTTTGGTCTATATTATCTTGGAGGTCATGAACTCAGTTTACATAGTTACTCAGATTTCGATTGGGTAGGAAGTGCCTCAGAAAGAAAGAGTACATCAGGTGGATGTTATAGTCTTGAATCTGCCATGATCTCATGGTTCAGCAAGGAACAATCTAGTGTGGCTCTCAGTACTGCTGAAGCAGTATATATATATAGTTGTATGCTCTGCCAGCTGTGAAGCAGTGTGGCTTCAGAAGCTTTTATATGGAGTGTTTGACTTAGAAATGAATTCCACTATGATTATGTGTGACATTCAAAACTGCATCAAGATAGAAAATCTTGTATTCCACGATAAGTCAAAAAAACATAGAGATCCGATACTTCTATTTACGAGATATGGTGCAGAGAGGAGCTATCAAGCTCGAGTATATAAGCACTGAGGATCAAATTGCTGATATCTTGACTAAACATCTGTCTCGAGTAAAGTTTGAATACTTCCGAGACAAGCTTGGTATAGTCCAGAAGGACCCTCCTCGAAAGGGGGAGTAGTATAGTATCTGATAACAAGTCTGTCTCATCAATGATGAGGTTACTTTTTTACTTCACCTAGTTACTTAGAATTATTTAGATTTAGGAATCTTATATTTTTTCTTTTGATGATAGATGTATACATGCTTTTGATGATAGATGTATACATGCTTTTGAGGTTAGATATACATGCTTTTGATGATAGATGTTATGCATGTTTTGATGATGAGGATACATGTTTTGTTATACATGTTTTGATGATGAGGATACATGTTTTGTTATACATGTTTTGATGATGAGGATACATGATTGACACATGTTTTGATGAAGTTCTTGGTGAACATGCCTGGACTTCTGTCCGAAAGAAGAGCCGTAGACATGATGTCTCCGAGAACTAAATCCTGAATGAACAAGTAAGGGGATTGGATCGTCCTCGGACTATAGTCCTTTGAATTGAGCTGTAGACATGATGTCTCCGAGAACTAAATCCTGAATGAACAAGGGGATTGGATCATCCTCGGACTATGGTCCTTTGAATTGAGCCGTAGACATGAGGTCTCCGAGAATTGAATGATAGGACTGGATCGTCCTTGGACTTCGGTTCAAAAGGTACATGATAGGACTGGATCATCCCTGGACTTCAGTTCAAAAGGTACATGATAGGACTGGATCGTCCCTGGACTTCGGTTCAAAAGGTACATGATAGGACTGGATCGTCCCTGGACTTCGGTTCAAAAGGTACATGATAGGACTGGATCATCCCTGGACTTCGATTCAAAAGGTACATGATAGGACTGGATCGTCCCTGGACTTTGGTTCAAAAGGTACATGATAGGACTGGATCATCCCTGGACCTTGGTTCAAAATGTACGTGACAAATCCTAGAAATTGTTCTAGGTTACATCCAGCATGAAACAGGGTTGGCTCTGTAGATGTGATACATCCAACATGAAACAGGGATGGCTCTGTAGATGTGATACATCCAGCATGAAATAGGGCTGTCTCTATAGATGTGATACATCCAGCATGAAACAGGGCTGGCTCTGTAGATGTGATACATCCAGCATGAAACAGGGATGGATCTGTAGATGTGATACATCCAACATGAAACAAGGATGGCTCTATAGACGTGACACATCCAGTATGAAAGAGGACTGGCTCTGTGGCGGAAAATCCTAGATCTGATCTAGGTCACATCCAGTATGAAAAAGGACTGGCACTGTGGTTGGGATTAGATCATCCCTAGACATGAGACTTGTCTTAAAGAGATAAGGATTGATCATCCTGGAACTTGATCTGGATTGTATCATCCATGGACCTATGTCCTAAAGAGAGTAGGATTGATCATCCTGTAATATGATCGTGTGATGACGATGTTGATGATCAATGCTGATGATCGTGTGATGACGATGCTGATCGTGTGATGATGATGCTGATGATCGATGTTGATGATCGTGTGATGACGATGTTGATCATGTGATGTCGATGCTGATGATTGTGTGATGATGATGTTGATCATGTGATGGCGATGCTGATGATCGTGTGATGATGATGCTGATGACGATGCTGATGATCGTGTGATGACGATGCTGATGATCTTGTGATGATGATGCTGATGACGATGCTGTTGATTGTATGATGACGATGCTGATATTCGTATGATGACGATGTTGATGATCGTGTGATGACGATGCTGATGATCGTGTGATGACGATGTTGATGATCGTGTGATGACGATGCTAACGATCGTGAGGATTCAGATATTGATGTTGTTGCAGCTGTTTGAATACTGCAGAAGATAAAGACTCAGTACTGAATATGTTGATGTTCCAGTATTGAAGATGTTCCAGTAACTGGTTGAGTTACTGATGATGTTGAGAAAGCTTCCAATGATTTATAGATGTATCATGTATGATGTATGACTCGTTGCTCCTGTGGATGTTGTTATAATATCCTTCTCGTTAAGGGGGAGTGTTGAATATTGTAACTTCTAAGAATATTATATATTATTTATTTCGAAGATGTTGCATACCTCCGATGTGATTATATTATGAATCCGGAGATGTTTATTCCTCTGAATTGGTTGTGGTAACTAGGGTTATTAGACCCACCATGTGGGGGTCGGCCCAGTCAGTTATAGTAGGGTATTTAACCTAATGGTTAAATACGAGCCTACATGTACTTGTGTAAAATACATGTCAGTGTAGTGTATAAATAGAGGAGGTATGTTCCTCATTTGATACACACACTCACTCAAGAGAGGCGCACTTGTGGAGGAGAGGTCTGCTATGGTGGAGGAGGAGATCATGTTTTTGGTTTGCATCTTTGTATATTGTTGGTCATCTACATTGAGGAAGCTTTACTGGGTTTTCTACCCCATGAGGGTTTCCCAGGATAAATCTGTGTCTCTTGTGTTTATGCTATGCTTGTTGTTTCTTCAGTGATCCTGTATATGCCATTATTGTGAAATGGAATGTAATGCTGTTATTTTATGTCTTAGCATATTGAATTTTAACAGTTTTCTCTTGTGAGAGTCATTCTCACGGGGTGGATCTACTAGTTGTTGCGGATCTTCAATTTCACGATCAACATCTGGAATTGATTTAGTCATGGTAGTGTCTTGAAATATAGTTTCCTTAGGTTCTTCATAAAATTCAACATGTGTCTTCTTTGATTTGACGAATGCTGAGTTTTCATCAAATGTCACATCCCTGCTGACATCAATCTTCTTGAACCCTGGAAAGTATATTCTGTAAGCCTTCGAGCTTTCACTGTAACCCACAAAGATACCCTTCTTTCATGAAGGATCTAGCTTGGTCCTCTTTTATTTTGGAACATGAGTGTATACTAGACAACCAAATATTCTAAGATGGCTGAATTCAGGTTTCTTACCACAAAAGACCTCTTCTGGTGTCTTGTTGTCCAATATCTTGTGGGGTGTTCTGTTTTGCACATATATAGTTGTCCTAGCTGCTTCTGCCCATAGATGCATAGGTAGATCTTGGTCATGCAGCATTGCACTTGCTGCTTCCATGATTGTTCTATTCTTTCTTTCTGTAACTCCATTCTATTGTGGATGTAAGGAGCAGTCAACTCCCTCTTAATCCCTGAATCACTGCATAACTTCTTGAAGTCACCTGAAGTGAATTCTCCACCATTGTCGGATCTGAATGTTTTGATCTTCTTATCAGTTTGGTTGTCCATCAAGGTTTTGAATTCCTTGAACTTATCCAACACTTCATCTTTGTTCTTCAAGAAGTAAGCCCAAGTCTTCCTGGAGAAGTCATCAATGAAAGAGACATACTAAACATACCCACTTACAGAGCTGGATGACATCGGGCCGCATACATCGGAGTGGATAATTTCCAAGATACTTTTTGCCTTGCTTTCACTACTTGGAAATTCCTTCTTTATGTTCTTTCCTTTTGCACATCCTTTGCAAACACCTTCATGCTTGGTCTTAATTTCAGGAAGACCTTCTACCGCCTTACTTGCAATTGGTAATGCTCTATAGTGCATGTGTGCAAGTCTTCTATTCCAAAGTTCACTTGGCTCCATGGAATCATGCACCATGGCATGTTCAGGTTGTCCCTTCAATTTATACAAACCTCCCTCTTGCTCTCCAATCACCATTGCATCATCTATGGTATTTCCCTTTGGCCACATTAGGACTTGGCCATCCACAAATGCAATCCTCATACCTTTTGCATCCAATGTAGATATGGAGAGAAGGTTTTTCTTGAGCCCAGGCACATAGAGTACTTCTTTCATCTTCAAAGATTTTCCAGAATCTAGGTTGTAGGAGGCTTCACCGCTTCCTTTGATGAGGTATTGATAATCATCCCCAAGTTTCACTTTATGGGGTGATTCATGTTCAGATAGATTTATAAAAGATTATTTAAACCCAATCATGTGTTTAGAAGCCCCGCTGTCAATTAACCAATCATTACAACCATGAGAGATAGTACCTGTGAGAGCAGAGATTAGAACATACTCTTCTTCGCTTGATGAGTCATCATCATCACTTTCTGCTCTAGCTTTCTTCCTGGAAGATTCATCATCCTCAACAGCATGAGCATGATATCTTCTTTTTTTATTCTTCTTCTTCTTGTCGAAGTTGTTGTCTTTCTTCTTCTTGGGATAATTTGAAGCAAAGTGTCCCATTTCATAATTACATTCGAAACATCGAACATGAGATAGATCTTTCTTCTTGTGATAAGGGTGAGAATGTTTCTTGTTATGATATTTCTCCCTCTTAACCTTGCTTCCCTTGGTGTGAGCTGTGAGATCTTGATCTTCATTCCCCATATTTTCTTCTCGTGCCAAAATCCTAGCTTCTTCTTGAGAGCATTCCTCCCACAGTCTACTGAAAGAGATCAATTTCTTTCTTGCACAGATTCCTTGAATAAAGGAGTCCCATGACCTACGTAGTCCATTTAGAGTGGTCATAACAACTTCACCATTGTCCACTACTTCATCCACAGCTTCAAGTTTTTCCTTGATCTGAGAGACCTTGGAGAAGTAAGATTGAATGGACTCTCCATTCACCATCTTGACCCCTTTCAATTAATTCCGTAGAGTCATCTTCCGATTTATGTTCGTCCCTTCAAAAAACTTGGTCAGGGAGTCAAACATCTCATTGGGTGTCTTTAGAGATGACACATGTGGTATGAGATGGTCTTTGATAGAATCAGCAATGATTCTCTTTACCTTGACCAAGTTCTTCTTATGCAATACCTTAGCCTCTTCATCCTCTGGGATAGGGACCTCAGAGCTGATGTAGGAGTCGAATTCATTTTATAGCAGGATTAACCCAATCCTATACTTCCAAGCTTGGAAGTTATTAGCCCCTTCAAGCTTATCCTCAAGCTTGGTGTGGTGAGACATCTTAAAGA
Organism: Larix kaempferi; assembly: GCA_027924585.1. Lineage (NCBI taxonomy): Eukaryota > Viridiplantae > Streptophyta > Pinopsida > Pinales > Pinaceae > Larix > Larix kaempferi. Next base: position 54,921,488 of record BSBM01000001.1, read on the forward strand.
GTACTTCAAATGGAAATAGAAGAGATTTAGGTCTTACCACTTGCTTTGTTGAAAACTAGAACTAGTCCCAAATTAGGGTTTGTCGAAAAAACCCTAAAAATTCAAAAAGTGAATTTCAACTTTCTGAAAGGATAGAAAGATGTGCCTTGATGATCCGATCAGCTTGGTGTATTCATAATTTGAGATCTGCAAAGCTTTACCCTTCAGAAATGCCTTTTATTCTTCTCGGGTTCATTAGGGAGGACCTGAATTAGGGTTTGAGTTTCCCGGATATTTATCGAACCAAAAATCTCAATCCAAAGCTCTAAACTTCGATTTTTCCAAGGAGATTCCAGCCATGTCTTCATATTTTAGAAATTCCTATTTTTGTGGAAACCCTAATTTTTAGGGCCAAATCTGAAAATGCTTAGAATTGAATTCTGATTGGGCAGATAGATTCTCCTTGATCAGTAGTGTCAATCTACTATACTGTTTTTCCAAAATCTATGGAGAGAAACCTAATAAGCAAGAAACCTTAGTTTTCGTCACTGCACAATGTCTTCTTCTCAGGTTAGCTCTGATACCATGTTAAATTTTGAGCATTAATTCACAATACTCTAGGATCTTTACTGAGAATAACATATACAGTATATCAATGCATATCAATCATAACAAGCATGTCAATCATCACAAGAAGCAAAAGCATGAGAGACAATAGACACACAGAGTTTCCCTGGGGAAAACCCTAAGGTGAAAAACCCCACAACTTCCTCAGAGATAGATAGAGCAATAGCACAACCAAAGTACAAGAGATAGACTCCTCTTAGCAGCTGATCCTCCTACTCACATGTGGGCCACTTTCCGAGTGAAGGAAGTGTGAGTTCTGAAGTGATCCAAATAGAGATCTCCTGATCTCTATTTATACTTGTCTTGTTTTCCCAATAACCTTATGGGGCCGACTTGTCTAGCTAGGTACAATAACTTCATATTACATTATATCGGGTCGACCCCTTACAAGGTGGTCTAATAACCCATCGGTAAGTTAACATACTTGCGACACTTGTCAATACAAATGACGACACTTCCATATAGAGGAATAATACATCACTATAGGAGTACAATAAATATATAGATGAAATACATTCCGAAGTTACATATACATCAACATCTAGAAACTGAAGAGGTTCTTAAATCCTCTCTTGCATAAGAGTGTGTTGGTTTGTATAATGATGACCTGTTGAATGTTTCAAAGGTTAAATAAGCAATTGGAGGTGATTCCTTCGCTCTCCTTGATCACTTATCTCTTATGTACTACTATATGATCATTTGTACATGCTCTTAGAAGTTCATTGAAGATGTAGGGCATTGACATTTGCTTGGGATCATTTCTCATGCATATCATGGTTTATTTGGTTTTGATCTCACCCATGCTGGTTCAAAGGAGATCTCAAGAAACCATTCAACATTTCTTGGAGATGATTCAAAATCCAAGCCATTACCATTGTTTCATGTTTCATTTGGTTTTGATCTCACCCCTGTTGGTTCAAAGGAGATATCAAGAAACCATTTATCAAGTCTTGGAGATGATTTGAAGTCCAAGCAACCACTATCATGTGATGGCTTTTTTGGGCATTATCTCACCTATGATGGTTCAAAGGAGATAACAATAGACTATCTACACATTCATGGATTTAATCCTACCTCAGTTGATTCGAATCACAGGTTCCAGGATCATCCTCATACCTTTGGATTTGTTCTCATCAAATTCGGTCTGAAGAGAAAGTACAAACACATGCTTTTGGAGCATGAACCACTTATTCCCAAGAAGAAGATACCTCCAGACATATGACCAAGCATCACACCTGCTTGAGTTTGGAGCATTTATTTTTTGTGTGCCTTACAATCTTTTTGAGGGGGGGTATTTTTCCCATGAGGTTTTTCCCTTTTCCTTGTTTCATGGGTTGTTCTTTATTATTCATTGTATTGGGTGACCTTTGGTCTCAGTTACCAGGGCCCAGGATGGATTAAGGGGGGGTGTTGGGATATTCCTATACTCCCTCATAGTCCTACCATCATTTTTGCATTATGTCAGTTCTGCATGCAATAGTTTTGCATGCATCCCAGTCATCAGTATGGTGTCTCCCAGCACCTAGTGCTTAGTTTACTAGCCCCGGGAGCATGTTTCCACTCATTTCTAGCCCACCTAGTCTGTGATGCGCCCTCTCTCACCTACCACAGGAAGAAGTGCACCCTCTCTCACCTACCACCAGTGACACACTCAATTAGTGCACCCTCTCTCACCTACCACCAGTGACACACTCAGTTGTTTCTTGATTTGTGGATCTGATCCTTGATTTGAGGATAGATTGACTAGTACACTCAGTGAGACCTCCAGAGAGACTAGTTGATCTATTCTAACTGCAGTTAGCTCCTCATGCACCCTCCATTAGTGCTCCATGCATCAGTTACACCTACTACATTCAGTTAGACTCAGTTACATTTAGTTAGCTCAGTTTGACACATAGACAACCACTTGTTATCTGATGACACCACTACTAATCTGATGATTATGACTCCTAGTGCATATAAGCCATGCTCATGCATGCTAATTTGAATTTCCACCTCGGAATTCGAATCCTCTCCATTGTATTATTTATTATTCATATTATGCTTAATGAATTAGTGTGATGTTATTATGATTCTATCTGAGTTCTATTGCATCTATGTTCTATTGCTCCATTTTGCACTCTTCTTCTATTTTCCTTCTTAATATTTCTTGTGAGGTATACATCTTCTCTTAGATCTGCTGTGAGTATTTTCATAGATTCTTTGCATAGCACTCAATTTGCACTCCAAGAATCTAAGATGGAAATAGCGCAGCTTCATGAAAAGTTGCAAAGATCCCACCTGCCCTCCTACACACCATTCAACCATCTTCATTTGGTTGATGAATTTCATATTTCTATAGAGGAATATCATGTGATGGTGGAACATGAGGAGAATGATGATTTGAATATGCTTGAGAGGGATGAAATCAAGCAAGAAGGTAACCAAGAGCTTGCCTTGTTTCAAAGAGATTATCAGTTACCTCATGATGAGAGATGCATACTTTTGGAGGAGACACACAGTCTCACATTTGATGGATCATCCCATGATGATGAGGTACATAGATCCACATGCTTGGTGGATAATTGTTGCAAAGATTTGATTCAATCTCTTTCACCCCACACTTCTATTTCAGTCACATCACTTGAATATGAGAATTGGGTGAAAGCATTTTTCTTGATAGTACCCCAAGAGGAGTAGGAGGCTCCCACAGTCATTATGGATGACTTGATGGTCAACCCATGGGGTTTGGAAAAGGCTCATATTCCTCCTAGTATCCATGATCTTGATTTCATATCCTTGGAATCAAGTAGCAGAGACTTTTTTCCATCTATGGATAGATGCACCACAAAGTTGAAGACTCCGGGAGGTAATTTTTTTTCTGTGTAAAATTTTTAATGCCTCTGACATTGATATGTTTTGTGATCAGCAGCATAGGTACATATTGATTCCATTATATACCATTCATGCACACATGGATTGGGTGGAATATTAAATGTTCCACATGGAGTCTCCTCATAGAAAACTTTATGCACATGGTAGGTGGAAGACAACTAAAAAAACGAGCTGCTAAAGGAAGTTGGTGAGCTATTGGAGTTATGCACTTGGAGAAGCCACAAGCTCCTTACTTGGACATGATTTGGTGAGTGTTTTCCATCCACTTATTGGATGAGTAAATACTTTATGGAGGTATGCAACACATGTTATTTCCACTTGAGTGGAACTAGTGGCAGAGAGTTGAGCCATGAGATTACTTCATCGGAGATATATACCCCTAAGGGTATTGGTTCTACTTGCACTTGTGGTTTATCATTGTATTCATCATATTTTACTTGTGAGTAGTTGAAGAGGCATTTTTGGTGTTTTTATGATTCCTATATTTCTCATGATTGGATAAGGTACTTCCACCCTCGTCATTTGAGCTACAGTGATGAAATATTTTATTATTGTGTGCATGGGGCACATGAGAACTTTCTTGTTGGAGTGGAAAGAATTAATGAGGTTTGGACTCACTCTTTGGAGGCATATTTGGTGGTGCATATTCTTTCCTTGATTGGGTCCTACCATGGAGAGTTTCATATCTTGATTGAGGGGCCCTCAAAGTTTTAGAGTTGCATTGGAGAGGATGATTTTCCAATGTGGTGGAAAGATGTTTTCATCCTTCCTAGCATTTCATATGACGATGATTTTTTCTCATTACTAATGTTTGGTGAGATGCAATATGATTAGTAGGATCCTGATATTCCATGGGAGGACAGTTTTCCACACATGACACTACTACCTAGAAACTTACAGTTGAAGCAGTGGGATCCAAGCACTCTTTTTCCTTATATATTTTGTTGGATGGTATTCCGATCCATGGGAGTGTCATATAAGCAATGGGATGCTGGAATTGCTTCTATTTGGAGAGATGATTATGATCAGAGTAGTACATCAAGATCATGATGAATTCTTGAGTTATTTTGCTTGAGGAAAAGAAATTTTTTGGGAGGGAGGACTATCATGTCCCCAATTTTGGCTAATTCAATGACCATGGGTAAAAGGGGACAAAATAACCCCTAGGTAAATAATTTTACTTCATCATGTATGCATAGGATTAAATTTAGCCTAAGTCAAGTGAAGGAATTATTTTTATTAATTTTAATTAATTAAATTCCTAAATAATGGAGCAAGTGGACCAAGAGGGCACCCTCATGAGGATAAGGTTTACAAAATGGATCTGGAGACATGAAAACAACAAAAGAGTAAAAGCAGTGAAGGTGTAAGAAGATGCCAAAAGAAAAAAATGGAAACAACCAGAAAAAGCTAAGGAGGGCGCAGTTTCCAAAAAGGAGCTCAGTTTACAAATCAGGAAACTTTTACAAAGTAGGAAACAACTTGAGACAAAGGGGGGTGCAGTTTCTAAAGGAGAGAAAAGCTGTAAGGAAAAAGAAATCAAGTCTATCCACTCATGGAAGGTCCATTTGGAAGGGCTCTCACAGCTCACCAAGCATGTAAACTTGATAAGTAGGTCACCATGACTTCTATAAAAGAATCCAAGAAACTCCTATTCACAACTTTTGTCAATTTGAATTTATGTGTGATCATTTTATGCTTCTCAAGGCAAGGTGGTGCGCCCTAGCCAACCAATGGGAGATGAGCCCCATTATTTATATTCTACTTATCTTTATTTGATACTCTCTAATCATTTGCATCCATGGAGATTTATTTGCAGGTCCATTCACTACAATCCTAAGAAGAATTCAAGCCTCCAGTCAGAAGCAGAGAAGAGTACAATTTGAGGAGAAATTGTAAAGGGTTTTTGCCAAGAAACAATGATATTGGTGAGGATGTGCACTTGAGGAGAGTTTTTTCTATGTTTCTTCCCATAAGCAGATGAAAAATACTTATTATCCCACTTCCATTCCATATCCATAACTCACTCCCTTATTACCATATCATTCTAGAGGAGTTTGGTTCCATTATTGGTAAGAAATCACTACTATGATGGTCTCCTTGTCAATTTGAGATCATATGTTATGTAACACTGTCAGGATATAATATTAAATTGATGCTTTCATTAAAATTAGTATTTCAGTTCTATAATGAATTAAATATATGTATTGGGAATCCCAGAGGCTGATTTACTCAACTGCTTTAAAGACTAGCTAGAAATTGCACTATTACTTGAACTAGTCTTTGTTTTTTATTAATAAAAGTCCCTAGAAAGATTAATCTAATCCAGATACATATGAAGGGTCCTCTAATTTATTATCATTCCTTAAAAAATCATAAAATATATAATCTAAACTCTTTTAAGCCGTTCAAAGACTCTATTCCTGAGACTCTCTCTCCTTGCTCAAATTCTTGACTAGTTTTGCAATTTTTTTCATAAACTGAGATGTATGAGTCCAAATTAAATTCAATCAGTTGATGTTGTTCATGAAAAGACCCTATAACACATTCCAACCTTAAACCATTGAATTTGGGAGTTTCGTACCATGTTTTGGAAGTCAACCATTAAAACTAGCTCAGCATTCCAAGTCATAGCAATTTCCTCCCAATTATTAATCTAGTGTTTAATTGTTGATTACTGATGAACAAAGAACTCCATGAACACAAATAATAGTTTAACAATCCTTCACAACACCCTAATCTATTTTGTATATGCGGGTGCACCCAGAAGCATTGCGGTAGACTTCGGTGGTGCCGATGTTCGAAACATAAATGGTCACCATACTTTGTACAAAGGATCCTAAACCTTTTTCTTCTGTCTACCTTGCTGCTGCACACTCTCCCATATAAAAACTAGAACCTAAATTCTTTCCTATCACCCTTGAGTCGGGAGTTATTATCCAAAGTTATCACCCTGCAGACTATAACAATTGATAAAATTTACTAGTTAAAATTCCATTAAAAATGGGAGTTCTGAGTTGCGATTCTAGCCTATTCTTGGCTGGTATATTACACCTAGAATAATCATTTCCAAAATTATGTTCTCCTTCTTTATTGAAAACCATAGAGGAATGTTATTGTTGATAACAAAAATAGTCCACAACGAGTAAATGGATCTCATCTCTGCAAATGGATTGATACCATCTGCTGCCAAAGAAATCCTAATATTATGAGGTTCTTATTTAAAGTGAGGCCATTTTCCCTCCATATCTCTAAATGCACCTGAACAGTCATTGCAAACGTGGAAAAATGGGAATATAATGAAGAACCTTGGGAGGCACCTTTTTTGTTACTTGATCAGTCTGATATCTACTGATATGAAATTACGGATATTTTGTTTCAAATTCATGTTTATTATAATATATAACATGGTCATCGGGGCATGAATCAATTGCTTCATACTGCATTCCAATTTATTTCATGATGGAAGATAAATCTCGATATGTGCAAGGTAAAATATTTGACAGTGGTAACAAAAATTCAGTTATCAAGCTACAACAAATTAAAATAAAAAACTAGTTAATATAATATATAAATAATAGTAATTAAACACATCTCATCCGTATTAATTGTACTTATGAATTAACAATAAAATTATTGGAAGATTAGTGCAATCATATATATGTGATGGAATATATTACATACCTTAACATCCATGTGACTGATGTGTTTGAAATACCATTCCTAACCTTCAAGTTCATTATCAACAATATAACAGAGAGAAGATTTTTGTTGGATCCATCATAAATGGGTTCGTATGCCTTCTCAAGTGTGAGGAAACTCCAACAATTAAATGATGAAAATGCACGATATATAAAAAATAGTAGAACAAAAAAGAGATTTATTGATCACAGGCTACTTCGAGGGGGCAACCTACTTTGAGAAAGCTCAATACAAATAACTCATGGATTCCTTCATTGGCCTCAATACGTACTTATATACTAAGTCTATCCGTCCAATACTATGGATCAATACCATGGAACATATAATAATATGGGATAATAAAATATACTAACAAAGTAAAGAGAAGGGTTGACACAGGTTCCTAACATCCCCTCCCCCTTAGAAACATCTTTGTCCTCAAAGCTTTAGATGTGGAAATTGTTGTTGAATCTGAAGGAGTGGATCCCATGTAGCATCTTCTAGTTGCAGTTCATGCTGCTGAATTATTACCTCTGTGATGGATCGAGAGCAAAGCTGACGAGTGTGCCTAGTGAGGTTGGCCTCTAGCTCCAAAATTATGGATCCTTCATTATCCATTTCTAGTAAAACAGTTTGTGCGGTGATGTTGGTGCCAAGAACTTTATTTAGACAAAAGACATTAAATATTGGATGAATGCGGGAAGAAGGAGGAAGATCCAATTTATAAGAAACAGAACCAATCTTCTGAGGAAGCTTATATGGCCTATAGAAATTTGGAGCCAGCTTATGATGCCCTTTGAGTTTCAGGGAGGATTTCTTGTAAGACTGTAGACAAATAAAAACCATATCACCTACTTGAAAAGCACACTCAAAACGATGTTGATCGGCTTGTTGTTTCATTCGATTTCTTGCCATGTGAATAATATCCTGTAAAATGCTTAGAATATGATCTCGGGTTCGAAGAACTGTGTCAACTACCTGAATTTGTGACCTATTGGGGGTGTATGGAAGAAGCACTGGCATTTCTTGACCATAGACTGCTTCATATGAAGTCATTTTAGATGCAGTGTGGTAGGAGGTATTGTACCACCATTCAACGAGAGGGAGACAGTTTTCCCACTGATGCTATTGTTCGGAGGTGAATCAATGAAGAGAAGTGTCCAAACATTTGTTGATAACTTTATTATGACCATCTGTTTGCGGGTGATACCCTGAACTCATCTTCAGTTTGGTGCCAGTGTGGCGAAATAGTTCTTTCCAAAATTACTGGTGAAAGTTGCAACGCGATCTGAGACAATGGAAGAAGGGATTCCATGAAGATGGAAGATCTGGTCTAGGAAAATATGTGCGACTGAAGAGGTGGTATAGGGATGTTTAAGTGCAAAAAAATGACTATATTTGGAGAGGTGATCAACCAAAACCAAAATCGTTGTCTTCCCTCCATATTTTGGGATCCCTTCAATGAAATCCATAGAAATATCTATCCAAATCCATGTAGGGATGGAAAGGGTTCGAGCGATCTTGGAAGGAGTGTCATTTCACCCTTATTGTGCTGGAAGGTATCACCTTTAGCCACCATCTATTGAATTTTCCTTTTCATTCTCATCCAAAATAATTTATGACATGCCTACTCATACGGTTTGAGGAACCCAGAGTGCCACGCGGGGAAGCATGGAGTTCATAGAAGACAACCTGTAGAATATCTATGCTCTGGGGAAGCACCAGACGACCATTGTATATCATGGAAGCACCATCCCAAGACTAATGCAGTACATCAGAAGGGTGTTTGGAAAACCGTAGGATGATTTGAGATAATGAGGAGTCATTTACATAGCCCTGTTGAACATATTGCAACCAATTTGCAATAGGCATAGAAATAGATGAAAGAGAAACTTGGTTATCAAATGTGCGAGAAAGAGCATCCACCACTAGATTGTCCTTACCCTTCTTGTAAGTGATCTCATAGTCATAAATCATGATTTTGATAACCCATTTCTATTATGTTGGGGAGGAGATGTGCCAAGAAATATTTCAGACTTTGTTGATCAGTATTGATGCAGAAATGATTCCCTAATAGGTATGGCCGCCACTTTTGTACTGCATGCAAAATAACCATCATTTCCCTCTCATATGTAGAGGTGACTAATTTCTTAACAGAAAGGGCCTTGATAGTAAATGAAAGGGAATGTTCATCTTGAAGGAGAAAAAAACCAATTCCATTGTCGCAAACATCACTCTTAATAGTGAAGGGCTTGGAAAAATCGGGCATAGCAAGAACAGGTGTAGTACACATAGCTTGTCTCAGTTTGTCAAATGCACACTGATCAATAGTATGTGTCCATGTAAAAGCATCCTTTTTCAAGAGAGTAGTTAATGGAGCTACAATATTCCCGTAATCCTTGAAAAACTTGAGGTAGTAGCCATTCAATCCCATTGGTTCAGCAAAGACACATGCATATCCATCCAATTTTTTTTGTAGATCCAAAGGAGTAGTGGAGACCGTTGAAGGTTGCATCTGAATGGAATGGAGCTGAGCGATAACACCACGTGAATTATTCTTAAGGATATTTTCCAGTTGATGTGAATTGATGATGCTGAGAGACCCTTGTTGTAATCCCTTCAATGTGTGTTTTCTCTCATTAACTGAAAACTGCATCCAAAGTTTAGCAAAATCCCATAAGATGGGTCCAAGTGTGAGTAACTATTTGGCACCTAAAACCACATCACATCCACCTAAGGGAAATTCAAACATGTTAGAGCACAGGTTATAATCTCCAATATAGATACGCGCATTGTGACACTTCCCCTTGCAAGGTAAGGTGCCCCCATTGGAAATCATGACTTCAAATATGGAGCAAGGATGGACAAAACAATCATCATGTTTGGTGCTCCGAGGGTCAATGAAGTTATGAGTGCTACCAGAATTAATGAGTATTGTAAGAGGGGGCTTCTTGAAGTAACCATTGACCTGCATTGTTTGTGGGGTGGTGACTCCGGCTAAAGCATGGAGAGATATCTCTGGATGGTCGTACTGAGAAGGAGGGTCAACAAGAGGTTGTTGAATTTTGAGCCGATCATCTATTGTATCGTGAGATTCTTAACAAATTTCAATTACAAGCGGAGAATCCACATCCAATAGATAGAGATTTTGGTCAACACATCTATGTCCCTGAGTGAATTTCTCATCGCAATTATAACAAAGCACTTTTTCTCGATGTGCCCATATCTCTGCTTCAGAAAAATGCTTGATAGGATTTTTTCTAGGAGCTGGCGTGATGGGAGGTCTCTGGGAAACCATATTTCTGGATGGAACAAAAGTGGATTTGGAGCGCTTTTGGGATGTGATCTTGTCCTCCGCCAACTTATCCAACCCTAGGACTTCCATCATTGTGTTGGGACAGAACATTTTAAGCTCAGATCGGATTTCATCTTTCAGACCACTGACAAAACAACTCATGTAGAATTCATCAGACAATCCTTCTATGTGATTGGCTAGTTTCTCAAATTTCATCTGATACTCTCTCACAGTTCCAATTTGGCGAATTTTAGTGAGTGCTCATGTGAATTCATCAAAAGCACTAGGACCAAATCGTTGCAAAAGGAGTTGGAAAAAATTCATCCATTTTGGCCCTGCATGAGCCTTGATGTACCAACGGAACCATTGAAGGGATTCATGTTCCAAATGAAATGATGCAAGTGGAACTTTGTTCACATCAAAAGTATTATGCAGACTGAAATATTTTTCTGCCCAGTATATCCATCCAGTCGGATCATCACCATTGAAGCAAGGAAAATCAAGCTTCATCCCATGAAAAGTGTTGGAACAAGAGAACCCAGTGTTAGCAGAAGACTCTAGTTGTCGTCTATTGTTCATGGCTGAAGAATGAAGATGGAGCCCCATAATTTTTTCATCCAGATCTTGGAGTTTGGTCTTGAGGAATGGAAGATCTTCCTCCATTTTTTCTCCTCATGTGCGGGTGACAACCATAACCAGGTTTTTTTGTTTTTTCGGGAATGGGTAGAAAAATAAAAACATAAACTTCTTTAGCAAAGGAAAATTTGGATTTGGGAAAAACTATGATGGTTAATTGGGGTTTGAATAGGTTTTGGACACTTTCTAATGGACAACGAAGCAGAAAATGGGGATTACATAAGCGGGGTGAAAGAATGGGAAAATTTGTCAAAGAGGAACCAAGAAGCAGAAATAGGAAATGAACAATGTCGAAACATTTAAAGGCAATTGGGTGAAAATCGAAGAAGTTATGGAAAACCCTAAAAATAGACAGATGTGGTATTTCTGGCTTCAGGAAGTGGAATTTGGGATAGGGTTCTCAGGAATGAAATATGTAGAATGGTATTGTAGGAGTGTCAATGAATTTTCAAGGGAAATGGAGTTAAAGCAAAGAAGATCTGGAAAAAAAAACAAAAAGTTGTACTTTTTTTTAGAATTGATCTGCAACGGCTCTAGATAGATGTAATATGCTATTTATCAGCTTGAAATAGATATGGACCCCAAATATGCTCGGCTTCCTAAAGGTTCATGGGATTCACTTGACCATCAATGTTGTCTAACAGCTTGCGTATTAGGGCAGTACCCCTCACTCCACGACTTAGGTAAACCTAATAATCATTTTTCCACAAATGATAGCTCTTGGTTTACCTCACGGGTGGGAACTGGTCAATCAGGTAGGGGTCGTTTCCCTTCTCTCTAGCAGGTAATCTCAATGGGCTAGCTACTTCATGGTTCTTGTGGTACTCCTCACAATGAGTTTTAGGGTTGTTCCCAAGTACTTCCCACAATGAAGCATATAAGGGTTATTCCTAGATTTGAATGTGCAATCGATAGGAACAAATACAGATGCAAAGAAAAATACTACTGTAATAATCACAGTGCCTGGAAGCCACTACGAAAAAAAAATTGTTAGATATTTCACCCAGCAATCCCAAGAAAGTGTTATGATACCAGATGTGAGGAACCTCCAACAATTAAATGATGAAAATGCATGATATATCAGAGATAGCAGAACACATAATAGATTTATTGATTACAGTCCACTTCGAGGGGGAAACCTCCTTTGAACAATCTTAATACAAATAACTCGTGGATTCCTTCATTGGCCTCAACATGTACTTATATACTAAGTCTATTCATCAAATACTATGGATCAATATCACGGAACATATAATACTACAGGGTGACTTACAAAGCATATGCGTTCAATATTATAGATTAATACCATGGAACATATAATACTACAGGACGACTTACAAAGCATATGCATCCAATACTATGGATCAATACCATGGAACATATAATACTATTGGATAATACAATATACCAATGAAGTAAAGAGAAGGGTTGACACAGGTTCCTAATGTTACACCAAAATGTAGTCACCCTTGTGCTAGTGTCACAAGTGTTGTAAGTGTTGCAAGTGTCGTCGTCATGACCTAGTGTCGTCATCATAACCGTTGCAAGTACCATCATTATGACCAAGTGTTGTCATCATGACCGTTGTGATAATGTCATCATCTTGACCATTGTGTAAACTCTTTGCTATTATACCTAAACTCATTTTAGAGTAAAAACAAATCCCTGAAGTTTCCCATGACTGGAGGGCTTAACTGACCTACTTTTCAAGGTCATCACAGTTTGCCCTTGTGCAACATGCGACATCGCAGGTTGTCTTAATGCAACATGTGACGATGTCAGTTATTTGGATAAAATAGTATCTTCGAGCCCATTCTAGAAGATGAGTGATGTGGAGGCCTATCCCTAGGATCTAGGTGAGGTGGCACTTCGGTTCCTAACCTTATGGGAAGATCCCTTAATCATCTCCCCCTAATCCTCAACCTAACCTATCTCTTTAGCCTTATATAAACACCCACTCTCTCCATGGGAGGGGAAAAAGGTCTATGGTACCCTTATGCTGATAGGATCCATACTGGTGATTGGGAAGCTTGTACCATCTTGGAGACTTGGTTTGGACATGTTGGATGGAGGATGCGATGTTGAGGCTTTGGTTGTAGTTTCATCCTTTCTACTCTATTCCCACCTTTTATACAGTTAATATAATCTCTTTCCATAAATGTTGTCTTGTTGATGGTGTTTAGAAATTTCTTCCTCAACTATTAGTTTAGATTAGTTATTATTTAGATATCTTGTACTACTTGTATTGTTTCCATATTGTCTTGACAGGTCTTGCAACTGGAGATCTGACGACCGTGAGACTTGGAGCAACAACAAGGAGAAGGATCCGTGATCTGAAAGGTATGATATCTAAGTACTCGATCTGTAACTAGATCTAGGAAATGAGTTTTGTATTCTGTTCCATTTGTTCTAGATTAACTTGAACTAGGGAGATCCGGCTCGTGTTCGCCCGAGTGGATTGTCCGATAACAAATCTGGCAACCATACTGGGGAGTAGTGATGTTTGTTTTGTTTAGTAGTCATTAATCTGAGAGCCATTTTCAATTGATTAATTGAAACAAGCCTCTTTTATCATTTTTTTTCATTTACTTCTTAGGATTGATTTCACTATCAGATATTAACATTGAAGACTCTGATTTGCTTCCTCTGAGTTTGTACAACTCATTTTAAAGCCTGTTTTTAATTCATTGTTGAGAGATCTGGTTCATTTTTTAATCTAGATCTCGCCTATCGCACCTAGGCAGTGGAAATAGAGCGACACTGTGTCATTTTGAGCTCCTGTTCTTCAACTTTTAGTCACCCGTCACAGCTTTTGCATTAGTATACTGCGACATCGTTGCACCTCCTGTGAAGGTAAACTACTACGTCGCACTATGTACGAAGATAGAGTGCGCCGATCTATAAAAAGTTGACATACTGGAATCCCTTCCCTCATCTGGCAGTCTAAACCTTGGTATGATGTATGAACTCCCTTTGTGCTGCAAGATCCATCCAGAGACCCCATCTATGATTTGTGTGTTGAGAATTTGGTTTCATTTGCATTGATTTTGCATTCCATCTTGGACAAGTTTGAAATCAGTAGTGGTGGATACTCTTGTCTCCTCCACCTTCATCCATTCACTCTTGCATTCCCTTCCTTCCATCCCCGATCCGATCATTTCATTGGACCATTCGCCATACCTCAGTTACATTTGTTTCGAGCCTTGCTTGCTTAGTTTGCTTGTTGCTACTTGATTTTGAGTTAAATGTGTTTTTCGGCTTGGTTGAGTGCTTGTCTTTTCTTGAGTTTTCTAAATGTATGAGTGCTGCAAGTAGTGTTTTCTTTTCAACCATTTAGATCTGAGAACAAAGTTGTTATCAAGTTTATTCTTTGATGCATCCATCGAAAGATTTAAAAGTGCTTATTTCCCATTGTTTCTCAAAAAATCATTGAAGAAAGATTGTTGTGCATTGGAAAAGTCTTGTTTATATTTTGGAAAAAAATTGAATGAACATATGATCCATTGTGTTTTTCTCGAATTATGAATCGCTCATTTTCTTGAAAGACTCAAAGCAAACTTCGAATTTTGCAAAATCAATTACATGCTAAGGAAAGATAGATGCATTTTTAATTCTTGTTGCTCTTAGATCATTGAAATCGAAATTGAAAATCTTGCATATTTCATTTCAGAATCCTCTCTTTTCATCCTTTAGGGTCATTTTACTTTGAAAAGAAGAAGAAAAGAAAAAAGTTGTTTTGATTTGGTTTAGTAGTGTTGTGTACTTTTGTGTTTTGTTGAAAAGGAAAAGAATACTTTCATTGTCAAATTTGTTTGCATTGGGAATTGTGTTGCATTGAGTTTGTTTTGGCAATATCATTGGAAAAAAGCTTTCTCCTTACCATAGCTAGAATTCATTGAAAGAAAAGAATATTTCATGCATGTAGCTAGGGCTTGCATTATGCTTCCGATTATGTACTCACCTCATGCATTCACCTAACTGTCCAAGATAAAATTAGCATTAGAACTAGGTAAATGTTTTAGCAGCTTGTGTGTAAGTTAGAGACGTGTTCCGACATCGTTAAGCATGGCAGATGTCGTTATTTTCCAGCAGTGTAGTCCGGGGGAATTGTAGTCTTCCACGTACATTGGTATATTGAGCTCCTTCATGTACCCACCAAGTACCATAATCCGTACTTGGCATATATCGAAGGGTGTATCATGTACTCGACACATATATTGGAAGGTCTCGTGCCAACGGCTGTGCATTAGATAGCACTACTACATATTTGAGCTCCCACATACATTGCATATATTGGGAGACACCATTAGGATTCCTGAAAACAACTGAGTTAACCATTTGGTCATCTTGGAAAAGCAATACACCGAGAACAACACTCGGGGAGATTAGCACACACGTACTGTCCAGGTAATTGGGTATGCAAGAAAGGGTACGGTCCCAATCCTCCTTGTCACGTCATATTGTTGGACCCTACAGTATATAGCCGTTTGCGATGCCTTGATAATCCTGTGAGGTTCTAGACTTTGAATACACTCCTATTCACAAAGTTTGCTTGTTGATTTTAGACTTGAGTAGTGCTTGACTTGTGTGGTACTTTAGAGACTCTTAGGAAGTTTAAATATGGAAGATTCTTCTGCGAATACCAACCAAGGGGCCCCTTTCCAGGGTATGCCATTTGTTATTCCCCCTTGTGGAATTGTTGGTCCTCCCTTTATGGCTACGTTGAGTCTTCCTGGATTGACGATAGGATTACCAGTATGGTTATTCTCCAATCCGGTTACGCCAAGTGCACCAATCGTGTTGGACCTAGGTACTTCACCACATGAGCATCAATCTCATGATGACCCTTCTCCTTCTCCGTCGAAAGTTGAATCGGCTTCCATCTCTTCCTCTTCTCCTAATGAAAACTCTGATGTTAGTAAGAAGGCTGGTGTGAAGAAGAAGAAAGGGAATATTAAAAAGAGGAAAGATAAGAAAGAGACCAAGTGTCAACCATCTACCTCTAATGGCACTCATTCAATGAGAACACCTCGTAAGCCGAAGTTCCCTTGCAAACTTTGCAAGGGTGATCACCTTCTCAAGAAATGTCACAGTCTTTCCCGTGTGTTAGAAGTGTGGTCTAAAAAACCAAAACTGCTTGTATCATCAACCTCTAACCATCATATTGATGATACTCCCTCTACCAGTGACCCATTGGTGACGGGTCGAAAGGGTAGAGCTATAGACCCTTGCTGGATATGCAAGGGCTTGCATCGTACTTACCTTTGTCCAAGCATGGATGAAGCTTCACGGTGGTTGGAATATATTACTAGTTCTCAACAGGCGCTTCCAACAAGTGATAGTGAGTTGTCCCTCGATCCCCCACTGGTTGATCAAGTGATCAATTCAGTTTCATTTGTGATTGGTCCCACTCTTCCTTCTGAGAGTGAACTGATCGAGTCGCTATCATCTCCACTAGATCCCACTCTTTCATTGGAGAAAGTCTAGAATGAAGCAGTCACCATGACACAATCTTCGTCTCATTCTTATCTTCCAAGTGAGAGTGAATTGGAAACCACTGATGTTTTCCTAGTCAGTTCAGAATGTCCTAGGAAAGGGGAAACCCTATCCATTTCTACAAGACCCCCTCCAAGTACTGAGGTCATTTCCTTTGATTGGAATGGTCTAACAGAATCTCATCTTCCTTCGAGTATTCCTTTTCAAATATATGTAGGAGTTTCCGATAAAGAAATATTTCGTACGATAGTTGATGAGGGAGCTTCTATTAGTATTTTATCCTCAACCACATGGAAAGCTATAGGTTCTCCTCAGCTTGTGCCAGTAACTGAACAGATTTTGGCTTTTAATATAAGGTCTACAAGACTTTTAGGGATTCTCTCGCAGTTACCTATCACGTTGAGAGGCAAAACTTTTTATGTTGAAGTCATGGTTGTCCAAGGTCCTTTAGATTTCAATATTCTCCTTGGACATGATTATGTCTATGCTATGAAAGATGTAGTGTCTACGCTCTTTCGAGTGATCTATTGTCCTCATCATGGGAATATTATGACCATTGATCAGCTTTCCTTCGTGACACCCACTCATCATATGACTCCTAGTCATCAGACTTCCCTAAATGTTCCGCATGTTTTAGTGGTTTCTTCCCCTTGAGGATGTGGGGTATGAGCATGGTTTATGTTATGTTTCAAGCTCGTTAAAAAATGAAACCAACCACCCTAGCACAGTTTCCCTTTGGTTTCAAGCTTGCATAAAAATGAAACCAATCCATTGGAGCATAGTTTTATTCTATTTCAAGCTCGTTAAAAAATGAAATAGACCCCTATAAGCATAGTTTACCTTTGGTTTCAAGCTTGCAAAAAAATGAAACCAATCCACTCAAGCATAGTTTCATTCCATTTCATGCTCATTAAAAAATAAGATGGCCCCCCTCGAGCATAGTTTTGTTCTATTTCAAGCTCATTAAAAAATAAGATGGGCCCCCTCGAGCATAGTTTTATTCCATTTCAAGCTCGTTAAAAAATAATATGGGCCCCCTCGAGCATAGTTTTATTCCATTTCAAGCTCGTTAAAAAATAAGATGGGCCCCCTCAAACATAGTTATTGTCTATTTCAAGCTTGGGTAAAAATGAAATAGATCTCCCTCCCATCAATTCGAATCTCTTACTAGAGTTAGAGCTTGAACCTTAATTTCATCTGATACTTGTTTTCCCCCCGTTGGTGAACATTTTCATATTAGTAGCCAAGTTTGTAGTTGGGTTAGCAAGTAGCATTTTTAGACGAAACGAAGCTTGGGGGGCATGCCACATGTCGTACCGTCAGCAATCATGTTGAGGGAACACTACCATGTTAAGCCGCTAGCAATCATGTTGGGGGCATTTACCAACCTCTGGGCATCATGTTGGGAACGAACCCATCAATGGGCCTTAACCTATGAGCATAGTTCCCTTTCTATGTCAAGCTCGTTAAAAAATGAAATAGGTTCCCGTAAGCAGATTTCTAATCTTGTGTCAAGCTCGTTAAAAAAAGAAACATTTCCTTTCCCTTTGAGTCGAGTCTCCTCGTAGACTTAGTACCTGAACCTTCTTTTCACCTGCCTATGCTTTAGGCAGATGAAATGAAGCTTGGGGGCATGTATTCAACCTCTGGAAGTTACATTGAAGTCAACTCGATCGCTTCTCCACACCATGTTGGAGCTAAGTCACTTACTTCTAGCAATCATGCTGGGGGCATGCACCAACCTTTGGATTTCATGACGGGAATAAATCCACCATTGGGAACATTTTCGAGCATACTTTCCTTTTTTAGGTTTCGAGCTCATTAAACCATGAAAATTATCCCGAGCATAGTTCATTTTTTGATACGAGCTCGTTAAAATATGAAGCAGACATCATGAGCATTCTTTCAACATATTTCGAGCTTGTTAAAAACAGTAAGATAGTATTTGAGCTTACTTTTTCACTTTTTTCGTGCTCTAGTTGAAACATGAAAAGTGATTTGAGCTTAGTTTTTACTTTTTCATGCTCTGGTTCAAACATGAAAAAAGATTCTGAGTGCTTTTGATACCATTCTCGTGCTCGTTAAAAATTTGAGTTAAAAATGTGTCTAACAAGTATAGGTTTATCACTTTATCCGGCCTCGCTAAACTATTTACGGAAAAGGAATTGTACCAAGTTTACTTTTCCTTTGTCATATTCGGTCATCAACCATGAAAAAGTTATTCATGGAGTCCTTTTAAACTCTTTTCAGACTCCGTAAATAGGAAAATATTACCAAGCGAACTTGATGCTTTCACGCTTGTAAAAGCATTTGAATGATCGTCTTTTTGGTGATAGTTTACCCCTTTTTCGGAACAGGAAGAACTATTTACAAAAAAGGAATACTCCAACCAACCATGGCTAGAAGAGTCCTCTCCCGCGTTGTTTTACCCTTTTTTGGGCGATAAGGATAACTTTACGAAAAAGGACCGTTGGAGTCTTCTTTAGTTCTTTTCAGACTCTCTAAACATGAAATGAAGACCGATTTTTCCTTCTATGGACTCATTAAATTTTCACATTGAAGGGCCCGTCATGGGATGAAACCCTCCTATCCTAGGTTCGGATAATATTTGGGATTGGCCTCATCTATGAGATGAGCTATACCGAGCATCTGTTTACCCTCATCAAGCTCGTAAAAAACACATGAGACACTCATCAATCATGATGGGGAAAAAGGGAATATTTTGTGTTACATCTTAATTACGACAGTACATAGTCACTCTTGAACATGGCACTCATTTGCATTTGCATTTAGTACTTGGATAATCTGTTTGTCCTCAAGTCACGTCGTTCCTTTGGATCAGGCAAAGAATGCTTCCACCATCAGTTGCATTAGGGGTTGGTATCATTCTCGTCATATTTATACTTCCAAGTCATGCCATGCCCATGTTCAAGAGATGTTCATTACTCATCATTTGTAGTCAGTATACCTTCAATCATGTCGGTCTACCTTGAGTCAGTCTTGCACATTAATTTACCACTCGATCTACTCTACACATCTTTTGTCGTGTTTTGTGTCAATTGATGGGGGATTCATCATGGCTCTCCTTCGACGGATTCATCCTAGTTGACATGAACTCATCATCCAATGATTGAATATAGAAACCAGCCAAGTACCTTGGCCCTGCATGCCTCAATGGTAGTTTACCTCGCTTTCATCATGAGCTTACATCATTGATTCCTGATTGGAAGATTTCATCTTGTGTTCAACTTCAACTCATTTATTCATGCTTGATGATATGTACTGTGATACCTTGGGAATCATTGACATCAATGGTGATCTCCCTCGCACTTGTTAATGGTTTAAATCAATGGTCGGTAATCAAGTGGTTTCTACCATGTTCTATGTCAAGAAATTTGTAATCACATGGATAGATTCATATCATTGTGGGTTCAGCTTGAAGATCCTGGGGAGTCATGTTTCACCCAGGTTGCGATGGATTTTGTATTGAGTCATATTACACGGACCCACTTTTGTATTGGTCGTGGCTTTGTTATCATCTCATCATGGATCTACGCTTGTGTCTAGTAGCCATGATTGTGTTCAGTCGGTCTTTACTATCAAGGATGTGCAATGTATTGATCGACAGCCATGTTTTGTGTTGTATGAGACTTGTGGATCTCAGGTCATTTCTGCAGCAACTCCTTCCAACCAGCAAGTCCTTGCCATTTTTCTTACTACAAAGCATTTGACCTGTCTCATTCCGGCAGCTTCATGCTTTGGGGGGAATTCTGTTACACAAAAATGTCGTCACCCTTGTGCAAGTGCTGCAAGTGTCGTCATCATGATCTAGTGTCGTCATCATGACCGTTGCAAGTACCATCATTATGACCAAGTGTTTTCATCATGACCGTTGTGATAATGTCATCATCTTGACCATTGTGTAAACTCTTTTCTATTATACCTAAACTCATTTTAGAGTAAAAAACATCCCTGAAGTTTCCCAAGACTGGAGGGCTTAACTGACCTACGTTTCAAGGTTGTTGCAATCTTCCCTTGTGCAACATGCGACGTCGCATGTTGTCTTAATGCAACTTGTGAGGATGTCAGTTATTTGGATAAAAGAGTATCTTTGATCCCATTCTCAAATATGAGTGATGTGGAGGCCTATCCCTAGGCTCTAGGTGAGGTGGCACTTAGGTTCCTAACCTTATGGGAAGATCCCTTAACCATCTCTCCCTAATCCTCAACCTACTCTATCTCTTTAGCCCTATATAAACACCCACTCTCTCCATGGGAGGGGAAAAAGGTCTATGGTACCCTTATGCTGATAGGATCCATACTGGTGATTGGGAAGCTTGTACCATCTTGGAGACTTGGCTTGGACATGTTGGATGGAGGATCCGACATTGAGGCTTTGGTTGTAGCTTCATCCTTTCTATTGTATTCCCACCTTGTATACAGTTAATATAATCTCTTTCCATAAATGTTGTCTCGTTGATGATGTTTAGAACTTTCTTCCTCAACTGTTAGTTTAGATCAGTTATTGTTTAGATATCTTGTACTACTTGTATTGTTTCCATATTGTCTTGACAGGTCTTGCAGCTCGAGATCTGACGACCATGAGACTTGAAGCAACAACAAGGAGAAGGATACAGGATTCGGTATGATATCTAAGTACTCGATGTGTAACTAGATCTAGGAAATTAGTTTTGTATTCTATTCCATTTGTTCTAGATTCACTTGAACTAGGGAGATCCGGCTCGTGTCCGCCCGAGTTGATTGTTTGATAACACCTAACATCAAGAAGAGGTAAATCATGAACATCATCAAAGTCATCATTTTCATGATCATCATCATCATCATTCATTATGACATTAAATGTATCATGTATCAATGTATTTGTACCATCATCTTCAACTATGTTATCAGTATGATCATCAGTTCTTCAATATGATCATTAACTTGTTCTCCATTATTCATAGTTCCATGTTCCTCCGGTACTTGTTCTGAAAGAACGTCCTCCAGGAAATATGTCATAGGAGGTCTTTCCTTAATAATTACATGAAACCATCAATAGATATTAGTTAATATAATAAATATTAAAATAATATATACATTTACAAAAAAAATAAATATAAAGACATATATAATGCAAAACTTACAAATGGACGATATTCATGTCCCCCCTCAGCGTGTCCATGTTCCCTACAATTTTTTTTGGCTATTGTGATCTTTATTATTCTCCTTTTAAAGCCCCTGCATTAACTATGTGGACAATAACATTTCCCATCACCCTTTATTTTCAGTCCATCCCACAATCTAACAAGAAATTGTCGATTTTGTTCGTCTGGATTAGGAATATTGTTATTTGACATTTTCTTATAAAGAGCTTGAATGAAGATTATTGATCTTAAAAAATCAAGCTCCACGCTTCACTATTTTTAATCACAAAAACAATTGAAATAATTTTGTATTCTTTTATGGAAAATAGTCTGTGCAAAGAATATAATTTCCGCAAACCGTCGCTTTTATATCCAACATGTCAGAATGTTTCCATAATTTATAGTTTCTAAAATTTAAAGTTCGTCACATCTCTGATGATATTATCATAGTTACCATTATAATCTATATTTCTCATATCCGACGACACTCGTCGCATATCCGACGAGTGTCATCAGAGAACCGAAGGGCGTTGTATATTTGACAATGCCAGGTATCAATTAAAAAAATGATCAAAATTCGTAATTTTAAAGGTGATATCCGATGACACAGTCAATTTTCTCAGAATTTGTCGGATTTTGGGTTCAAATTTTGTTGTGGGTTATGAGTGTGTATGAGCTGCAACAACTAGCTTGTCATCCCCAAAAATTTGAATGAGATTACATATGAGAGAAAAAAGGGGTGTATCCAACTTCTTGAGAAAATTTGCTAGAAACCATGTAGGAACTGGAATGAGCTTTGATATTGGAAGTGAGAGCGCAACTAAAAACTTCACACTGCATACTAGACTTCCAAATAACCATTAGATCACTATCTTGCAAATGATCCTCGGTATCTAAAGTACGAGAGGATAACAATGATGAGAGAATGAAGGATATTTATTCTTCAACAATATAGCCTTAAATGTCTTCTCTTATATCAAATGCATATGAAGAGGAGAAATCTAAGTTCTCATAAAATTCTACTGCAACAGGATAAGGAGTCACTTCAACGATACTTTCACCATTCGATCATGTGTTGAGATTTATGCCATTTGATATTATGTACCTGCAAAACAAACTCGATGAAATATTATACTAGAATACTATCTAGATCTAAGCTATGATATTTACTTTACTCAGTACTCACATTGAAGAGTGCATCACACCTGGGTACACTCCAATGTATAAACCAATGGCTTCAAGACAATTACGCTGGGATTTTTGTGGTTACTCCACTGCTTCTAGTTTGTTACTGCAAGTATCTATGCTCAATCTAAGATCCCTAACCTCTGATACCATGTATAAATTATAAATAGGTTCAATACCATACAACAATTTCAACAACTCGGGATCTAGAAGCGAATTATTTTTCACCAAGAATTTACAAAAAGATTTGCATAAATAAGAAGAAATATTGAAATAGAAACATAAGAAAGAGAACTCAATTGATGTAAAATTAATCTCTCTATTATTCAAAAATATGAATGCAATATATAATACATCTTGAAGATAAACATTGAGTGGTATGGAGGAAACTCGAGTATCTCACATGTGGTAGGCTTAGAATATACAAAAATCCCCTTATATGGAAAGTATCCAGGCCCAACTCATAGCAAAAGGCCACGAATTGGATAAGTGGGCCTATGTTGGAAATGTGTGACCAGAAAACAAGTAGTGGGTGGATTTTGAGGAGAAAAGGAAGGAATATGTTGATGTAGAAAGGAAACAAGTTTCCCAAGTCATCCCAGCGCTCCTAACTCATCCTAATCCAAGCAAAAAGAAGGATAAAAGCTGCCTTAACTCACAAAAGTTGGATAAAAAGCAAGAATAGAAATCTAGCTCACAAATGCATAGTAAAAGTTGGAACTAAAGAACAAGAGGGCACTATAGTGGGTAAAATTGACTAAGGTGGACAAATTATGTTCTAGGTAGCCAACTAAACAAAGTTCTAAACACATAGGAAACCAAATAATGGCATAATACTAAGGTCTAGATGGTTAAATATTCCAACAGTTTTCCTCCAACGGCCAAGATCGAGATCATTGATAGTGTCAAGGCACAATTCAGGGATTGACATGGGTTCTACCCATGATTGGATCATGCACCTTTTCAAAATGAATTGAGATCGTCGAGGGGGTTATAGTACGAGACATGAATAAAAAATATTTTTCCCCGTGAGTGGTTATGATTGAAGAATGTCTATCTTCAAATGATGGATTTGGTCCATTCACACAAGATGGTCTTTATACCACCCTATGATAGTATAATTGATTCAAGTGATCAAGGGCTGGTCATTCATGCGAAATCGCAGCCACCCCAAATCAGCTAGTGTGTCAATCTCAAAAAATATGCCAATTCATCTTCATAGCACATTCACAACCAAGTCGTCCAATCCATTTGATCCCTCATTCATCATTTCACCTGATTACATGTATAATTCCCAACCTTGTCATACACCTATGTATGTGATTTGTCATTATGGAATCCTAACTCAACCCGTATATCCTCAACTCATCATTTCACATTAAATCCATGACATCCTAATGGCCAACTTACTATCACTCTACATCTATATATGTACCAGTACCCTTATTGGCCATCCATAGTTCATTTCCTTGCGCGTTGCATTGATCATCAACTTGCATCTCTCCCCTTGGTTGTCATGTACATAGTCCCTCCAGCCCCTCAGGGTTTTTCCCTTGTTGTTTTATGAGACATTCTTCTTCGTAAGGCTAGTTCTAGTTACTTCTATGTAGAACAACTCATTAGTCTCACTGAACCACTACTCACGTTGAATGAACATTGCAAATTTCATACCTTGGCTAGAGATTCAAGGCCCACATTGAATGAACATTGCAAGAAATCAGGATGTTCGTTCAGTGAAGGTGGACTTTGATGCACCTACCGCATTTCACTCTCTCACGCCCCTTTCTGATACTTCTACATTTTATGGACACCTAAGAGAGTGATTATTTACAAACTTGGACGAGCCTTCCAAAATGATTGACATTGGTGCACTTTCTTTGTCTTCATTTCTTAGTCTCCTTGATGTTTGGAAGACAACCTCGGAGGGTTTGGTCCCTCGTAAGGAAAAAAGATGATAGTATTATGACTGCATTGTATTCCTTAGGGGGGAAGGTTCCAAAGACCAAGCTTGCAGTTCTTTTTGTAGATGAAATTTTGTAGCACAATATCAGGTAATTTCCTTTGGTATCATACTGAAAATATTTAATCAATGATGTTGTTCAGTACTAGAATCAGCTTCATCCTTCAAAGGCTCGATAACAAGAGGTGAATAAAAAATAAGTTTATTGGATAGCACAGACTCATTGGTGATTTTTCCATGAAATCAATTATGCCACCTTAGTAGAAAGATGCAAATTCCAGAAGCAAGATAAAACCATGTAGCAATGATAAAAAGGCATAGTCATCATCGAAGAGCATATTTAAACTCAAAAATAAGAAGCACACAAGGTGGTTGATTCATTGCACCGAGTGAAACGAGGTGCTCTACAGCCCAGTATGGGGGAGATGTTGTAATGTGTATGTGTAGCGTTACATGTGTGATGTAGCGTTACATATAATAGTAAAAAGTAATCAATTATATTATGTCGTCCATTAATAAATTCATGTCCGCTCATAAAATAAAAAAATTAATGAAAGTATTTTAAAAAAATCCATGTTGGCTCATAAAATAAAATATTATGAAAAGTTTTTAAAAATCGATGTTCGTTTATAAAATAAAAATGTAAGACTTAAACCAGGGTCTATCAATCAAGAGATATCAAATTTCTTGATTTTAAATTTAAAAAAGGAAATACACCTGAAGAAATTGGATCCCTCTCGGTGCTTGATAGATATGGGTTTAAGATGGATCTATGTTGGTTTATTATAAGTACAAAAGCTAGAA
Organism: Larix kaempferi; assembly: GCA_027924585.1. Classification (NCBI taxonomy): domain Eukaryota; kingdom Viridiplantae; phylum Streptophyta; class Pinopsida; order Pinales; family Pinaceae; genus Larix; species Larix kaempferi. The sequence continues at coordinate 54,947,169 of BSBM01000001.1, forward strand.
AGGTTGTTTGGATATGCAACATTAGCCCTTTCTTTTTCTTCTTGCATCTTTTTTATAGTATAGGATCAGATCAATTATGCTATAGAGAAAAAATATGATGGGACTAGGGAAGACATGAATTAATCCCCCCTGTTGGGAATTTGGAACCAGGACTGAGGCATTCTTTCCACCTTTGTTTGAATTAAAATTGTTGTATATGATGTTGAATGTACTTTTGAAACCATATGAAATGTATTTATTTATGTACCTAAATCACATGGATCTAAAAATGTACTATGTTTGTATGATTTTCATAGTTTCTTGAATGCATATTAATGGAAGGATGTCAATGCTTTATTGTTGAATGTGTTTAATGATGATATTTATCCCTTCAAAGAATTGGGTTATGATTAAGGTGCCCTGGATTTTCTTGTTTTAATTCTTTATGTATTGTGGATTACTTGTACCTCCTCCTTAAATTCAACACTCACAGTCATTTTCACAGCTGAGATTTGCCCCATTCACCTCATATTTCAACCATAAATTTAGTCAAGTTTTTTGCAAAGCATATCTTCAATGTACCTAGGGTGACAGACTAGGATTCATATCTTCCATCTCGAGGGTTCCCTCCCTCAATCAGATGACTGACTTACTAACCTAAAGTGGTGCGGGAATGGTGCTACCTACAAATCCCTCCTTGGTATTTGTATATTAACTAATCCCTTGTTTATGTTTTTTATGTTATAGTTGCAATGACAAATCAAAGAAATACCTAATCTAGTCGAGCTACAACCTAAGGGGAAACAAGATGTAAATATATTATGAAATAAAAGGGGATTTACTTTTTTCTTTGTTTTAATCTAAATTGAAGGGAGGCATTGTCCCTCTATGTCAGAGGAAAATACAGTTAATTCATACTTTGATTCAAAAACATATGAAATATGTTGTCATGTTTTCAAAATCCACAGGCCATCAAAATAGTAGAAGTGTACTACGTATCCAAATTTTAAGTTCTTTTTATTGTTGGATTTCACATGGTAGGTTATAATTTAACTGGGTATGAATACTAGTGAATGAAATGTTATATTTCCACTATTTTTTAATATTAATCCCTATAAACTTGCTTCAAGCAATAGATAGATTTTTTGAAGTGGAAAATAAGGCTAGGTACACACTGAACAAATCAAGGGGGTTGTTCACATTATGATTTTTTTATTGTAAATACCAATGTATGATGGTGGAGTGGGAATTCATTCTATTAACCTACAATTTATATAAACCTACACAAGAAAGGACATTAGACACATGGAATTCATTTTGACAATGGGGTAAAATTTCTCATTGTGTTCAATATCTTTTAAGTCCAATAAAAATAATCGTTTGAAAGTAAGTAGGACTTGTTTGTATGTCATCACTACCATTCTTTTCTTAATTGAGAATCCAACCCACTACACAACAACATTCGTTGATATCAAATTATCTTAGTAAACAGAGTCAAAGGCCAACCTCTATGTTGGGTGCAAGAACGATCTATCCAATGAGATTAGAGCTATCACCATGGTCGCACGAGGTCCTAGAGGGATATAGTAGTCCCCACAAGAAATATATCAACACTACCATAAGAGAAATACTTACTAATGACAAGTGTTTATTCAGTAATTGTGTAATGGCATACTTATTAGTGGATAAATTTTAGTTAGTAATAGAGCAATGACATACTTAATAGTACTCACTAAAGTTTAGTGAGTAATAGAGTAATGGTTTAACCAATGTACATATTATAACAATGTTTTTACTAATAAATAAAAATATAGGGTATATCCCAAGTATCATTAGTGAACAATCCTAAGGATGAATTTATGATTCAATATATCAAATTATAGATGGCGAAAATTATTATTTTTAAAATGTTTTTGAATGGGAAACATCACGTGCTCTGGTAAGTGTGAAAAATGTTGTAGCTCTACATACTCACTTTTAGCTTTGAACACTCTCATGAGTGTGGAAAGAATTTTTTAGTGTGCATGATCATGGAAGGAATCCCTCATTGTGCTCATTCACTGTGATTTTCGAAGGAATCCATGTGCTCATTGTTGGAGGCCCTAGTTATGACCTTGCATCCATCAACATAAAGACAAGGTTTGAAGATTTCGTTCATTTTTCCATTTTCCATTTTTCATTGTTTTACCAATACATTATGGGAATGCATAATACACTATAATCTTAAGTTTTGGACCTCTCAAATTTTCACCCATGCCTTCATTTCTCCTGTAACTGCACATTATCATTTATGTGCATGAATTTGGGCATGACCCAATCATGCCCTAGCATGACTTTTTTGCATAGTTACAATTTTTTTTGGGTTCCCATAACACAAACCCCAGCTTGCTCTCCTTGTAGTTCCCTAGAGTCGTCATGCACATGCCTTATATCTAGGTCAAATCTATGCATGATTTTTTAGTGTACATTTTACCTAAAATCCATTGACTCTCCTAAGGGGGTTTTTCTATTACTGTTAGTACAAAGCGTTTGGAGAGGGAGAATTAGCTATGGTTGAGGAATGGAATTCCTCAACTAAACACCACACACAATTTATTATCTTGGTTCTTATGTTGAGGGTATTCCTAACCCATGATTTAATCCCCAAATCTAGATCATGTTTTCATATATTGTCTCTTACTTTCTCAAAACATGTCAATTGAAGTTTCTAAGTTGGTCGAGAGATTTTTTATCAGTGTTGGTAGAGGGGAGGGCCCTTTGTATTTTTTCATTTGAGTCATGGTTCCCAGTAAACATTAGCATAAAGTAACATTTATTGCACAAACAATGTCAAAGTCTATTACAAGAATTACAATAATTGATGACAATGTCTAGACGGAACCAAATTCTTTGGGAACATGGTTTGGTGTGATCCCTATTCGTTCCCTTATTCAAAGAGTTGTATGGCCGTTGTGCCACACCCATGTTATCAATAACTATTCACCATAACATTCCATGACACAATACTTCATTTAGGAATCCTCTCAAGTATGTTTTATGAATCATTTATGCAAGCACATTTAGCATACACAGTAAAAACAACATTTCCAACCGCAATGTGTAACTCATGCTCTATAATTGTAAATATTATAAACAAGTACTATGGATTAAATACTAAGTCTATTCATAAAATACTATGGATCAATACCATGGAACATATAATACTACAAGGCGACTTACAAAGCATATGTGTTCAATACTATGGATCAATACCATGGAACATATAATACTACAGGACGACTTACAAAGCATATTCATCCAATACTACGGATCAATACCATGGAACATATAATACTATGGGATAATACAATATACCAACGAAGTAAAGAGAAGGGTTGACACAGGTTCCTAATGTTACACCAAAATGTCATCACCCTTGTGCAAGTGTCGTAAGTGTTCCAAGTGTCATCGTCATGACCTAGTGTCATCATCATGACCATTGCAAGTACCGTCATTATGACCAAGTGTTGTCATCATGACCGTTGTGATAATGTCGTCATCTTGACCATTGTGTAAACTCTTTTCTATTATACCTAAACTCGTTTTAGAGTAAAAACACATCCCTGAAGTTTCCCATGTCTGCAGGGCTTAACTGACCTACTTTTCAAGGTCAACACAGTTTTCCCGTGTGCAACATGCGACGTCGCAGGTTGTCTTAATGCAACCTGCGACGATGTCAGTTATTTGGATAAAATAGTATCTTCGAGCCCATTCTCAAAGATGAGTGATGTAGGGGCCTATCCCTAGGCTCTATGTGAGGTGGAACTTCGGTTCCTAACCTTATGGGAAGATCCCTTAACCATCTCCCCCTAATCCTCAACCTAACCTATCTCTTTATCCCTATATAAACACCCACTCTCTCCATGGGAGGGGAAAAAGGTCTATGGTACCCTTATGCTGATAGGATCCATACTGGTGATTGGGAAGGTTGTACCATCTTGGAGACTTGACTTGGACATGTTGGTGGAGGATGCGACGTTGAGGCTTTCGTTGTAGCTTCATCCTTTCTATTGTATTCCCACCTTTTATACAATTAATATAATCTCTTTCCATAAATGTTGTCTCATTGATTATGTTTAGAAATTTCTTCCTCAACTGTTAGTTTAGATCAGTTATTGTTTCGATATCTTATAATACTTGTATTGTTTCGATATCTTATACTACTTGTATTGTTTCCATATTGCCTTGACATGTCTTGCAGTTGGAGATCTGACGACCGTGAGACATGGAGCAACAACAAGGAGAAGGATCCGCGATCTAAAAGGTATGATATCTAAGTACTCGATCTGTAACTAGATCTAGGAAATGAGTTTTGTATTCTGTTTCATTTGTTCTAGATTCACTTCAACTAGGGAGATCCGGCTCATGTCTGCCCGAGTGGATTGTCCGATAATAAATCTGGTGACCATGCTAGGGAGTAGTGATGTTTGTTTTGTTTAGTAGTCATTAATCTGAGAGCCATTTTCAGTTGATTACTTGACACAAGCCTCTTTTATCATTTTTTTCCATTTAGTTCTTAGGATTGATTTCACTATCAGATCTTCACATTGAAGACTCTGATTTGCTTCCTTTGAGTTTGTACAACTCATTTTAAAGCCTGTTTTTGGTTCATTGTTGAGAGATATGGTTCATTTTTTAATCTAGATCTTGCCTATCACACCTGGGCAGTGGAAACAGAGCGACACTGTGTCATTCTTAGCTCATGTTCTTCACCTTTTAGTCACCCGTCGCAGCCTTTGCATTAGTATATTGTGACATCGTCGCACCCCCCGTGAAGGTAAACTGTGACGTCGCACTATGTATGAAGACAGAGTGCGTCGATCTATCAAAAGTTGACATACTAGAATCGCTTCCCTCATCTGGCAGTCTAAACCTTGGTCTGATGTATGAACTCCCTTTGTGCTGCAAGATCCAGCGAGATACCCCATCTATGATTTGTGTGTTGAGAGTTTGGTTTCATTTGGATTGATTTTGGGTTCCATCTTGGACAAGTTTGAAATCGGTAGTGGTGGATACTCTTGTCTCCTCCACCTTCATCCATTCACTCTTGCATTCCCTTCCTTCCATCCCCAATCTAATCATTGCATTAGATCATTCGCCAGACCTCAGTTACATTTGTTTCGAGCCTTGCTTGCTTAGTTTGCTTGTTGCTGCTTGATTTTGAGTTAAATGTGTTTTTCAGCTTGGTTGAGTGATTGTCTTTTCTTGAGTTTTCTGAATGTATGAGTGTTGCAAGTAGTGTTTTCTTTTCAGCCATTTAGATCTGAGAACAAAGTTGTTATCAAGTTTATTCTTTGATGCATCTATCGAAAGATTTAAAAGTGCTGCTTTCCCATTGTTTCTAAAAAAATCATTGAAGAAAGATTGTTGTGCATTGGAAAAGTCTTGTTTATATTTTGGAAAAGAATTGAATGAACATATGATCCATTGTGTTTTTCTCGAATTATGAATCGCTCATTTTCTTGAAAGACTCAAAGCACGCTTCGATTTTTGCAAAATCAATTCCATGCTAAGGAAAGATAGATGCATTTTTAATTCTTGTTGCTCTTAAATCATTGAAATCGAAATTGAAAAGCTTGCATATTTTATTTCAGAATCCTCTCTTTTCATCCTTTAGGGTCATTTTACTTTGAAAAGAAGAAGAAAAGAAAAAAGTTGTTTTGATTTGGTTTAGTAGTGTTGTGTACTTTTGTGTTTCATTGAAAAGGAAAAGAATACTTTCATTGTCAAATTTGTTTGCATTGGGAATTGTGTTGCATTGAGTTTGTTTTGGAAATATCATTGGAAAAAAGCTTTCTCCTTACCATAGCTAGAATTCATTGAAAGAAAATAATATTTCGTGCGTCTAGCTAGGGATTGCATTATACTTCCGATTATGTAATCGCCCCATGCATTCACCTAACCGTCCAAGATAAAGTTAACAGTAGAACTAGGTAAATTTTTTAGCAACTTGTGTGTAAGTTAGAGACGTGTTCCAACGTCATTAAGCGTGGCAGCTGTCGTTATTTTCCAGCACTGTAGTCCGGGGGAATTGTAGTCTTCCACGTACATCAGTATATTGAGCTCCTTCATGTACTCACCAAGTACCATAATCTGTACTTGGCGTATATCGAAGGGTGTATAACGTACTTGACACGTATATCGGAAGGTCTCTTGCCAACGGTTGTGCATTAGACAGCACCACTACAGATTTGAGATCCCACGTACCTTGTGTATATTGGGAGACACCATTAGGATTCCTGAAACCAACTAAGTTAACCATTTGGTCATGTTGGAAAAAAAATACACCGAGAACAACACTCGGGGAGATTAGCATACACTTACTGTCCAGGTAATTGGTTATGCAGGCAAGGGTACGGTCCCAATCCTCCTTGTCGCGTCATATTGTTGGACCCTGCAATATATAGAGGTTTGTGATGCCTTGATAATCCTGTGAGGTTCTAGACTTTGAATCCACTCCTATTCACACAGTTTGCTTGTTGATTTTAGACTTGACTACTACTTGACTTGTGTGGTACTTTAGAGACTCTTAGGAAGTTTAAATATGGAAGATTCTTTTGGGAATACCAACCAAGGGACCCCTTTCCAGGGTATGCCATTTGTTATTCCCCCTTGTGGAACTGTTGGTCCTCCCTTTATGGCTACGTTGAGCCTTCCTAGATTGACGCTAGGATTACTAGTATGGTTATTCTCCAATCCGGTTACGCCAAGTGCACCAATCGTGTCGGACCTAGGTCCTTCACCACATGAGCATCAATCTCATCATGACCCTTCTCCTTCTCCATTGAAAGTTGAATCGGCTTCCATCTCTTCCTCTTCTCCTACTGAAAACTCTAATGTTAGTAAGAAGTCTGGTGTGAAGAAGAAGAAAGGGAAGATTAAAAAGAAGAAAGATAAGAAAGAGACCAAGCATCAACCATCTACCTCTAATGGCACTCATTCTATGAGAACACCTCGTAATCCAAAGTTCCCTTGCAAACTTTGCAAGGGTGATCACCTTCTCAAGAATTGTCCTGGTCTTTCCCGTGTGTCAGAAGTGTGGTCTAAAAAATCAAAACCGCTTGTATCGTCAACCTCTGACCATCATATTGATGATACTCCCTCTACCAGTGACCCATTGGTGATGGGTCCAAAGGGTAGAGCTGCAAACCCTTGCTGGATATGCAAGGGCTTGCATCATACCTACCTTTTGTCCAAGCATGGATGAAGCTTCACAGTGGTTGGAAGATATTATTAGTTCTCAACAGGCGCTTCCAACAAGCAATAGTAAGTTGTCCCTCGATTCCCCACTGGTTGACCAAGTGATCAATTCAGTTTCATCTGTGATTGGTCCCATTCTTCCTTCCGAGAGTGAAGTGATCGAGTCACTATCATCTCCACTTGATCCCACTCTTTCATTGGAGAAATTCCAAATTGAGTAGTCACCATGAAACAATCTTCGTCTCATTCTTATATTCCAAGTGAGAGTGAATTGGAAACCGTTGATGTTTTCCTAGTCAGTTCGGAATGTCCTAGGAAAGGGGAAAGCCTGTCCATTTCTACAAGACCCCCTCTAAGTACTGAGGTCATTTCCTTTGATTGGAATGGTCTAACAGAATCTCATCTTCCTTCGAGTATTCCTTTTCAAATGTATGTAGGAGTTTCCGATAAAGAAATATTTCATACGATAGTTGATGAGGGAGCTTCTGTTAGTATTTTATCCTCAACCGCATGGCAAGCTATAGGTTCTCCCCAGCTTATGCCAGTAACTGACCAGATTTTGGATTTTAATAGAAGGCCTACCATACCTTTAGGGATTCTCTCGCAGTTACCTGTCACGTTGAGAGGAAAAACTGTTTATGTTGATGTCATGGTTGTCCAAGGTCCTTTAGATTTCAATATGCTCCTTGGACATGATTATGTCTATGCTATGAAAGCTGTAGTGTCCACGCTCTTTTGAGTGATGTATTTTCCTCATCATGGGAATATTATGACCATTGATCAGCTTTCCTTCGTGACACCCACTCATCATATGAATCCTAGTCATCAGACTTCCCTAAATGTTCTGCATGTTTTAGTGGTTTCTTCCCCTTGAGGATGGGGGGTACAAGCATGGTTTATGTTATGTTTCAAGCTCGTTAAAAAATGAAACCAACCACCCTAGCATAGTTTCCCTTTGGTTTCAAGCTTGCATAAAAATGAAACCAATCCATTGGAGCATAGTTTTATTCTATTTCAAGCTCGTTAAAAATGAAATAGACCCCTATAAGCATAGTTTACCTTTGGTTTCAAGCTTGCAAAAAAATGAAACCAATCCACTCGAGCATAGTTTTGTTCCATTTCACGCTCATTAAAAAATAAGATGGGCCCCCTCGAGCATAATTTTATTCCATTTCAAGCTCGTTAAAAAATAAGATGGGCCCCCTCAAGCATAGTTTTATTCCATTTCAAGCTCATTAAAAAATAAGATGCCCCCCTCAAGCATAGTTATTGTCTATTTCAAGCTTGGGTAAAAATGAAATAGATCTCCTTCCCATCAGTTCGAGTCTCTTGCTAGAGTTAGAGCTTGAACCTTAATTTCATCCGATTCTCGTTTTCCCCCCCTTGGTGAACATTTTCATATTAGTAGCCAGGTTGGTAGTTGGGTTAGCAAGTAGCATTTTAAGACGAAATGAAGCTTGGGGGGAATTCCACATGTTGTACCGTCAGCAATCATGTTTAGGGAACACTACCATGTTAAGCCACTAGAAATCATGTTGGGGGCATTTACCAACCTCCGGGCATCATGTTGGGAAGGAACCCATCAATGGGCCTTAACCTATGAGCATAGTTACGGGAAGAAATCCACCATTGGGAACATTTTCGAGCATACTTTCCTTTTTTAGGTTTCGAGCTCATTAAACCATGAAAATTATCCCGAGCATAGTTCATTTTTTGATACAAGCTCGTTAAAATATGAAGCAGACATCATGAGCATTCTTTCAACATATATTCGAGCTCGTTAAAAACTGTAAGATAGTATTTGATCTTACTTTTTCACTTTTTTCGTGCTCTGGTTGAAACATGAAAAGTGGTTTGAGCTTAGTTTTTACTTTTTCGTGCTCTGGTTCAAACATGAAAAAGATTCTGAGTGCTTTTGATACCATTCTCGTGCTCGTTAAAAATTTGAGTTAAAAAGGTGTGTCTAATGAGTATAGGTTTATCACTTTATCGGGCCTCGTTAGACTATTTACAGAAAAGGAACTGTACCGAGTTTACTTTTCCTTTGTCGTACTCAGTCATCAACCATGACAAAGTTATTCATGGAGTCCTTTTAAGCTCTTTTCAGACTCCCTAAATAGGAAAATATTTCCAAGCAAACTTGATGCTTTCACGCTTGTAAAAGCATTTGAATGATCGTCTTTCTGGTGATAGTTTACCCCTTTTTTTGGACCAATAAGTACTATTTACAAAAAAGGAATACTCCAACCAACCATGGATGGAAGAGTCCTCTCCCACGTTGTTTTACCCTTTTTCGGGCGATGAGGCTAACTTTACGAAAAAGGACCGTTGGAGTCTTCTTTAGTTCTTTTCAGACTCTCTAAACATGAAATGACGACCGAGTTTTCCTTCTATGGACTTGTTAAATTTTCACATTGAAGGACCCGTCATGGGACGAACCCCTCCTATCCCAGGTTTGAAAAATATTTGGGATTCGCCTCATCTATGAGATGAGCTATACCAGCATCTGGTTACCCTCATCAATCTCGTAAAAAAGACATGAGGCACTCATCAATCATGATGTGGAAAAAGGAAAGATTTTGTGTTACATCTTAATTATGACAGTACATTGTCACTCTTGAACATGGCATGCATTTGCATTTGCATTCAGTACTTGGATAATCTGTTTGTCCTCGAGTCTTGTCAAATCGATCAGTCGCGACGCTCCTTTGGATCAGCCAAAGAATGATTCCACCATCAGTTGCATTAGGGGTTGGTATCATTCTCTTCATGTCAATACTTCCAAGTTATGCCATTCCCATGTTCAAGAGATGTTCATTACTCATGACCTGCAGTTAGTATACCTTCAATCATGTCGGTCTACCTTGAGTCAGTCTTGCACATTACTTTACCGCCCGATCTACTCTACACATCTTTTGTCGTGTTTCGTGTCGATTGATGGGGGATTCATCATGGCTCTCCTTTGATGGATTCATCCTTGTCGACATCAACTCATCATCCGAGGATTGAATCTAGAAAGCAACCAAGTATCTTGGCCCTGCATGCCTCAATGGTAGTTTACCTCGCTTTCATCATGAGTTTACATCATTGACTCCTGATTGGAAGATTTCATCTTGTGTTCAACTTCAACTCATTTATTCATGCTTGATGATATATACTGTGATACCTTAGGAATCATTGACATCAATAGTGATCTCCCTTACACTTGTTAACAGTTTACATCAATGGTCGGTAATCAAGTGGTTTCTACCATGTTCGACGTCAAGACATTTGTAATCACATGGATAGATTCGTATCATTGTGGGTTCAGCTTGAAGACCCTGGGGAGTCATGTTTCACCCAGGTTGCGAAGGAGTTTGTATTGAATCATATTACATGGATCCACTTTTGTATTGGTCGTGGCTATGTTATCATCTCATCATGGATCTACGCTTGTGTCTAGTAGCCATGATTGTGTTCAGTCGGTCTTTACTATCATGGATCTGCAATGTATTGGTCGGCAGCCATGTTTTGTGTTCTATGAGACTTGTGGATCTCAGGTCATTTCTACAGCAACTCCTTCCAACCAGCAAGTCCTTTCTATTTTTCTTACTACAAAGCATTTCACATGTCTCATTCTGTCAGCTTCATGCTTTGGGGGGAATTCTGTTACACCAAAATTTCGTCACCCTTGTGCAAGTGTCACAAGTGTCGCAAGTGTTGCAAGTGTCGTCGTCATGACCTAGTGTCTTCATCATGACCATTGTAAGTACCATCATTATGACCAAGTGTTATCATCATGACCGTTGTGATAATGTCGTCATCTTGAATATTGTGTAAACTCTTTTCTATTATACCTAAACTCATTTTAGAGTAAAAACACATCCCTAAAGTTTCCCATTACTGGAGGGCTTAACTGACTTACTTTTCAAGGTCGTTGCAGTCTTCCCTTGTGCAACATGTGACGTCACAGGTTGTCTTAATGCAACCTGCGACGATGTCAGTTATTTGGATAAAAGAGTATCTTCGAGTCCATTCTCGAAGATGAGTGATGTGGAGGCCTATCCCTAGGCTCTAGGTGAGGTGGCACTTCGGTTCCTAACCTTATCGGAAGATACCTTAACCGTCTCCACCTAATCCTCAACCTACCCTATCTCTTTAGCCCTATATAAACACCCACTCTCTCCATGGGAGGGGAAAAAGGTTTATGGTGCCCTTATGCTGATAGGATCCATTCTGGTGATTGGAAAGCTTGTAACATCTTGGAGACTTGGCTTGGACATGTTGGATGGACGATCCGACGTTGAGGCTTTGGTTGTAGCTTCATCCTTTCTATTGTATTCCCACCTTTTATATAGTTAATATAATATCTTTCCATAAATGTTGTCTCGTTGATGATGTTTAGAAATTTCTTCCTCAACTGTTAGTTTAGATTAGTTATTGTTTAGATATCTTGTACTGCTTGTATTGTTTCCATATTGTCTTGACAGGTCTTACAGCTGGAGATTTGACGACCATGAGACTTGGAGCAACAACAAGGTGAAGGATCCACGATCTGGTATGATATCTAAGTACTTGATGTGTAACTAGATCTAGGAAATTAGTTTTGTATTCTATTCCATTTGTTCTAGATTCACTTGAACTAGGGAGATCTAGCTCGTGTCCACACGAGTGGATTGTCCGATAACACCTAACATCAAGAAGAGGTAAATCAAGAACATCATCAAAGTCATCATTTTCATGATCATCATCATCATCATCCATTATAACATTAAATGTATCATGGATCAATGTATTTGTACCATCATCTTTAACTATGTTATCAGTATGATCATCAGTTCTTCAATATGATCATTAACTTGTTCTCCATTATTCATAGTTCCATGTTCCTCTGATACTTGTTCTGAAAGCACGTCCTCTAGGAAATATGTCGTAGGAGGTCTTTCCTTTATAATTACATGAAACCATCAATAGATATTAGTTAATATAATAAATATTAAAATAATACATACATTTACAAAAAAACTCAATATAAAGACATATATACTGCAAAAATTACAAATGAACGATATTCATGTCCCCCCTCAGCGTGTCCATGTTCCCTAAAAAACTTTTTGGCTGTTGTGATCTTTATTCTTCTCCTTTTAAAGTCCCTGCATTAACTATGTGGACAATAACATTTCCCATCGCCCTTTCTTTTCAGTCCATCCCACAATCTAGCGAAATTGTCGATTTTGTTCGTCTGGATCAGGAATATTGTTATTTGACATTTTCTTATAATGAGCTTGAATGAAGATTATCGATCTTAAAAAATCAAGCTCCACACTTCACTATTTTTAATCACAAAAACAATTGAAATAATTTTGTATTCTTTTACGGAAAACAGTCTGTGCGAAGAATATAATTTCCTCAAACCGTTTCTTTTATATCCAACATGTCAGAATGTATCCATAATTTATAGTTTCTAAAATTTAAAGTTCATCAAATCTCTGAATATATTATCATAGTTACCATTATAATCTATATTTATCATATCCAACATCTCTCGTTGCATATCCGACGAGTGTCGTCAGAGAATCGATGGGCGTTGTATATTTGACAATGCCAGGTATCAATTAAAAAAAAATGATCACAATTCGTAATTTTAAAGGTGATATCCGATGACACAGTCAATTTTGTCAAAATTTGTCGGATTTTGGGTTCAAATTTTGTTGTGGGTTATGAGTGTGTATGAGCTGCAACAACTAGCTTGTCATCCTCAAAATTTGAATGAGATTACATATGAGAGAAAAAAGGGGTGTATCCAACTTCTTGAGAAAATTTGCTAGAAACCATGTAGGAACTGGAATGAGCTTGGATATTGGAAGTGAGAGCGCAACTAACAACTTCACACTACATACTAGACTTCCAAATAACCATTAGATCACTATCTTGCAAATGATCCTCGGTATCTAAAGTATGAGAGGATAACAATGATGAGAGAATGAAGGATATTTATTCTTCAACAATATAGCTTTAAATGTCTTCGCTTATATCAACTGCATATGAGGAGGAGAAATCTAAGTTCTCATAAAATTCTACTACAACAGGATAAGGAGTCACTTCAACGATACTTTCACCATTCGAACTTGTGTTGAGATTTATGCCATTTGATATTCTGTACCTGCAAAACAAACTCGATGAAATATTATACTAGAATACTATCTGGATCTAAGCTATGAGATTTACTTTAGTCAGTAGTCACATTGAACAGTGCATCACACCTGGGTACACTCCAATGTATAAACCAATGGCTTCAAGACAATTGTGCTGGGATTTTTGTGGTTACTCCACTGCTTCTGGTTTGTTACTGCAAGTATCTATGCTCAATCTAAGATCCCTAACCTATGATATCATGTATAAATTATAAATAGGTTCAATACCATACAACAATTTCAACGACTCGGGATCTAGAAGCAAATTATTTTTCACCAAGAATTTACACAAAGATTTGCATAAATAAGAAGAAATATTGAAATAGAAACATAAGAGAGAGAACTCAATTGATGTAAAATTCATCTCTCTATTATTCAAAAATATCAATACAATATATAATACATCTTGAAAAGAAACATTGAGTGGTATGGAGGAAACTCGAGTATCTCACATGTGGTAGGCTTAGAATATACCAAAATCCCCCTATATGGAAAGTATCCAAGCCCAACTCATAGCAAAAGGTCATGAATTAGATAAGTGTGCCTATGTTTGAAATGAGTGACCAGAAAAGAACTAGTGGGTGGATTTTGAGGAGAAAAGGAAGGAATATGTTGAGGTAGAAAGGAAACAAATTTCCCAAGTCATCCTAGCGCTCCTAACTCATCCTAATCCAAGTGAAAAGAAGGATAAAAGCGGCCTTAACTCACAAAAGTTGGATAAAAGCCGGATTAAGCAAGAACAGAAATCTAGCTCATAAATGCATAGTAAAAGTTGGAACTAAAGAACAAGAGGGCACTATAGTTGATAAAATTGACTAAGGTGGACAAATTATGTTCTAGGTAGCCAACTAAACAAAGTTCTAAACACATAGGAAACCAAATAATGGCATAATACTAAGGTCTAGATGGTTAAATATTCCAGCAGTTTTCCTCCAACGGCCAAGATCAAGATCATTGATAGTGTCAAGGCACAAGTCAGGGATTAAAATGGGTTCTACCCATGAATGCACATGATTGGATCATGCACCTTTTCAAAATGAATTGAGATCGTCGATGGGGTTATTGTATGAGACATGAATAAAAAATATTTTTCCTCTTCAGTGGTTATGATTGAAGCATGTCTATCTTCAAATGATGGAGTTGGTCCATTCACACAAGATGGTCTTTATACCACCCTATGATAGTATAATTGATTCGAGCGATCAAGGGTTGGTCGTTCATGTGAAACCGCAGCCACCCCAAATCAGCTAGTGTTTCAATCTCAAAAAATATGCCAATTCATCTTCATAGCACATTCACAACCAAGTCGTCCAATCCATTTGATCCCTCATTCATCATGTCACCTGATTACATGTATAATTCCCAACCTTGTCACACACCTATGTATGTGATTTGTCATTATGAAATCCTAACTCAACCGGTATATCCTCAACTCATCATTTCACATATAATCCATGACATCCAAATGGCCAACTTACTATCACTCTACATCTATATATGTACAAGTACCCTTCCTGGCCTTCCATAGTTCATTTCCTTGCTCATTGCATTGATCATCAACTTCCATCTCTCCCCTTGGTTGTCATGTAGATAGTCCCTCCATCCCCTCAGGGTTTTTCCCTTATTGTTTTATGAGACATTCTTCCCCGTAAGGCTAGTTCCAGTTGCTTCTATGTAGAACAACTCATTAGTCTCACTGAACCAGTACTCACGTTGAATGAACATTGCAAATTTCATACCTTGGCTAGAGATTCAAGGCCCACATTGAATGAACATTGCAAAAAATCAGGATGTTCGTTCAGTGAAGGTGGACTTTGATGCACCTACCGCATTTCAATCTCTCACACCCCTTTCTGATACTTCTACATTTTATGGACACCTAAGAGAGTGATCATTTACAAACTTGGACGAGCCTTCCAAAATGATTGACATTGGTGCACTTTCTTTGTCTTCATTTCTTAGTCTCCTTGATGTTTGGAAGACAACCTCAGAGGGTTCGATCTCTCGCCAGGAACAAAGATGATAGTATTATGACTGCATTGTATTCCTTAGGGGGGAAGGTTCCAAATACCAAGCTTGCAGTTCCTTTTGTAGATGAACTTTTGCAGCACAATATCAGGTAATTTCCTTTGGTGTCATACTGAAAAAATTTACTCAATGATGTTACTCAATACCAGAATCAGCTTCATCCTTCAAAGGCTTGATAACGAGAGGTGAATAAAAAATAATTTCATTGAATAGCACATACTCATTGGTGATTTTTCCATGAAATCAATTACGCCACCTTGGTAGAAAGATGAAAATTACAGAAGCAAGATAAAACCATGTAGCAATGATCAAAAGGCATAGTTAGCATCGAAGAGCATATTTAAACTCAAAAATAAGAAGCACACAAGGTGGTTGATTCATTGCACCGAGTGAAACGAGGTGCTCTACAACCCAGTATGGGGGAGATGTTGTAACGTGCATGTGTAGTGTTACATGTGTGATGTAGCATTACATCTAATAGTAAAAAGTAATAAATTATATTATGTCGGCCATTAATAAATTCATGTCGGCTCATAAAATAAAAAATTAATGAAAGTATTTAAAAAAAATCCATGTTGTCTCATAAAATAAAATATTATGAAAAGTTTTAAAAAAATCGATGTTCGTTTATAAAATAAAAACTTAAGACTTAAACCAAGGTCTATCAATCAAGAGATATCAAATTTTTTGAGTTTAAATTTGAAAAAACAAATACACATCAAGAAATTGGATCCCTCTCAGTGCTTGATGGATACGGGTTTAAGATGGATCTATGTTGGTTTATTATAAGTCCAAAAGCTAGAAAGGTTGTTTGGATATGCAACATTAGCCCTTTCTTTTTCTTCTTGCATCTTTCTTCATATTATAGGATCAGAGAAATTATGCTATTGAGAAAAAATATGATGGGACTAGGGAAGATATGAATCAATCCCCCCTTTTGGGAATTTGGAACTAGGATTGAGGCATTCTTTCCACCTTTGTTTGAATTAAAATTGTCGTATATGATGTTGAATGTACTTTTGAAACCATATGAAATGTATTTATTTATGTACCTAAATCATATGGATCTAAAAATGTATTATGTTTGTATGATTTTCATAGTTTCTTGAATGCATATTAATGGAAGGATGTCAATGCTTTATTGTTGAATGCGTTTAATGGTGATATTTATCCCTTCAAAGAATTGGGTTATGATTAAGGTGCCCTGGATTTTCTTGTTTTAATTCTCTCTGTATTGTGGATTACTTGTACCTCCCTCTTAAATTAAACACTCACGGTCATTTTCACAGCTGAGATCTGCCCCATTCACCTCATATTTCAACCATAAATCTAGTCAAGTTTTTTACAAAGCATATCTTCAATGTACCTAGGGTGACAGACTAGGATTCATATCTTCCATCTCGAGGGTTCCCTCCCTTGGTCAGATGACTGACTTACTAACCTAAAGTGGTGCGGGAATGGTGCTACCTACAAATCCCTCCTTGGTATTTGTATATTGACTAATCCCTTGTTTATGTTTTTTTTGTTATAGTTGGCATGACAAATCAATGAAATAGCTAATCTAGTCGAGGTACAACCTAAGGGGAAAGAAGATGTAAATTTATTATGAAATCAAAGTGGATTTATTTTTCTCTTTGTTTTAATCTAAATTGCAGGGAGGAATTGTCCCTCTATGTCAGAGGAAAATACAGTTAATTCATACTTTGACTCAAAAACATATTAAATATGTTGTCATGTTTTCAAAATCCATAGGCCATCAAAATAGTAGAAGTGTACTACGTATTCAAATTTTAAGTTCTTTTTATTGTTGGATTTCACATGGTAGGTTATAAGTTAATTGGGTATGAATACTAGTGAATGAAATGTTATATTTCCACTATTTTTTAATAGTAATCCCTATGAACTTGCTTCAAGCAATAGATGGATTTTTTGAAGTGGAAAATAAGGCTAGGTACACACTGAACAAATCGAGGGGGTTGTTCACATTCTGATTTTTTTATTGTAAATACCAATGTATGTGGTGGAGTGGGAATTCATTCTATTAACCTATAATTTATATAAACCTACACAAGAAAGGACATCATACACATGGAATTCATTTTGACAATGGGGTAAACTTTCTCATTGTGTTCAATATCTTTTAGGTCCAATAAAAATAATTGTTTGAAACTAAGTAGGACTTGTTTGTATGCCATCATTACCATTCTTTTCTCAATTGAATCCAACCCACTACACAACAAGATTCGTTGACAGCACATTATCCTGGTAAACAGAGTCAAAGGCCAACCTTTATGTTGGGTGCAAGAACGATCTATCCAATGAGAGTAGAGCTATCACCATGGTCGCACGAGGGCCTAGAGGGATATAGTAGTCCCCACAAGAAATATATCAACACTACCATAAGAGAAATACTTACTAATGACAAGTGTTTATTCAGTAATTGTGTAATGGCATACTTATTAGTGGATAAATTTTAGTTAGTAATAGAGCAATGACATACTTAATAGTACTCACTAAAGTTTAGTGAGTAATAGAGTAATGGTTTAACCAATGTACATATTATAACAATGTTTTTTACTAATAAATAAAAATATAGGGTATATCCCAAGTATCATTAGCGAACAATCCTAAGGATGAATTTATGATTCAATATATCATAAATTATTATTTTTAAATGTTTTTGAATGGGAAACGTCACGTGCTCTGGTAAGTGTGAAAAATATTGTAGCTCTACATACTCACTTTTAGCTTTGAACACTCTCATGAGTGTGGAAAGAATTTTTTAGTGTGCATGATCATCGAAGGAATCCCTCATTGTGCTCATTCACTGTGATTTTCGAAGGAATCCATGTGCTCATTGTTGGAGACCCTAGTTAGGAGCTTGCATCCATCAACATAAAGACAAGGTTTGAAGATTTCGTTCATTTTTCCATTTTCCATTTTTCATTGTTTTACCAATACATTATGGGAATGCATAATACACTATAATATTAAGTTTTGGACCTCTCAAATTTTCACCCATGCCTTCATTTCTCCTGTAACTACACATTATCATTTATGTGCATGAATTTGGGCATGACCCAATCATGCCCTAGCATGACTTTTTTGCATAGTTACAATTTTTTTTGGGTTCCCATAGCACAAACCCCAGCTTGCTCTCCTTGTAGCTCCTAGATTCGTCACGCACATGCCTTATATCTAGGTCAAATCTATGCATGATTTTTGAGTGTACATTTTTCCTAAAAGCCATTGACTCTCCTAAGGGGGTTTTTCTATTACTGTTAGTACAAAGCGTTTGGAGAGGGAGAATTAGCTATGGTTGAGGAATGGAATTCCTCAAGTAAATACCACACACAATTTATTATCTTGGTTCTTGTGTTGAGGGTATTCGTAACCCATGATTTAATCCCCAAATCTAGATCATGTTTTCATATATAATCTCTTACTTTCTCAGAACATGTCAATTGAAGTTTCTAAGTTGGTCGAGAGATTTTTTATTAGTGTTGGTAGAGGGGAGGGCCCTTTGTATTTTTTCATTTGAGTCATGGTTCCCAGTAAACATTAGCATAAAGTAACATTTAGTGCACAACCGATGTCAAAGTCTATTACAAGAATTACAATAATTGATGCCAATGTCTAGACAGAACCAAATTCTTTGGGAACATGGTTTGGTGTGATCCCTATTCATTCCCTTCTTCAAAGAGTTGTATGGCAGTTGTGCCATACCCATGTTAGCCATAAATATTCACCATAACATTCCATGACACAATGTTTCATTTAGGCATCCTCTCAAATATGTTTTATATATCATTTATGCAACCACATTTAGCATACACAGTAAAAACAACATTTCCAACCGCAATGTGTAATTCATGCTCTATAATTGTAAATATTATAAGCAAGTATCTTTATGCCCTATGAAATGGTTGGTATGGAAAACCATGCACCAAGGAGAGTTATAAATATGTATTGTTCAGGATTCATGACCCCTACCTACATTTTTCAAAACATTTTGAGAGCTTCCTGAGAAAATCCATTTCGATCATATCCTAAAAATATCGATTTTCCTAATACAATATTTTGCTCAGGTAGTTGATTTAACATATTTGATGAAATACCCCATGTGCTCCTACATTTGGAATACATATCACAAGAGAAATCCCTTTACATATAGAAACTCTAACCTAGTTTTGACAACATAGGCATGTACCTATTTAACTTATTCTAAATTCCCTAAAGTAGCATTGGCCTTGAGAATACTTGAGAAGGTGAAACTGGTTTTTTTCCTTTCATGCATGATAATTTCATTTTTCAAATGACACAGAATTATTAACAATATAACACCTTTTGTTATATATGCTACAAAATTTCCACACCATAATGAAGCATTGTATAGGAAATATTATCGAACACCTTCCATGGATCCTCTATGCTTCCACACACAACATAAAACTCAACGGTCACAGTTCACATAAAGGAATCAATCTCAAAATATATTTTTCATATGTATCCCTAGACCCATTTTTTGTATCTAAATTTTTTCATAATTGTGCATTGATAACATTGATGTGAATTTGATGCAAAACAAACTAAATCGGTTTGCAGATCAGATTACACAACGGAAACACTCACCTAAACACATGATAGAAAGATACCATGAAATATGGATTTTAATTAAATTAAAAAATCTTCTCTTATCATAGGAATTACAATACATTATTACATGCAGATTTGATGCTCTGTTCTCACAATCACAATATATCAAGTTCAGTCTCTCGAGGGTTTCCAAACCAATCCCATCCACAGTAGGCCAAAATTATTTTTTAAAGAATTTGCAAAAGTATTTATACTTGTTTTGTTCTTGAGAATCCCGCTAAATTTTCTTCTAGAAGCCTTTTGTTGCTTCTAGACATGGTCAAACTTCATTAAATACTTCATGTGGCCTTCCTCGTCTCCTTTCACCATCTGGAACTCTGCAACAAGTGTCATAACTGTGCATTAAATTCCCCAACTACCTTCGCAGTCATTCTTTGTTGCTAAATTTTCGTCGATCATCGATCAAGTAGAATCCTTGCTTCAACCGGTTGATTACCTGATTGTTGGTACCTACTTCGACCATTCCTTCCTCCACCTCTTCATCATCAACCTGTCGGTTAGTACCACGACTTATCTCCTGTCGAATCCTCTTCTTTGGTCGGTTTGTCTAGGTCAATCGACTATTCCCAAATGACTCCAGCCAATTCACTTCAACTATTCCCGTTGGGATAGATGCCCCTACATCAGTCTCCCTGATTGAAAATAACTATGCCTAGGTTCTTCAATTCTTCGAACTTCTCTTTCAAAATCCATGTCGCTTCTTCTAGGATTTGGTTCTTCCAATGAACTAGGTACTCTTTCCTTCTCTATTGTCAAGTCCTTCTGAATTCTCTTTCATTAAGTATCTCTTCGACTTCTTCCATCAGTTGGACTAGCATTTGTTACTTCCAATCAATGTCTGACTCAAATCTACTCATCAAACCTTCCTGATATTGTACAAGTCAGAAACATTAAACATCAGTGAAATGCTCATCTCTTCCGTAAGCTCCAATACATAGGCATTATCAGAAATTTTATTTAAGATCTTGCAAGGACCTATCTTCTTCAGCTTCAATTTATTATATGTTCCTCTAGGGAACCTTTCCTTTCACAAATGTGCATAAACTAAATCTCCTTCTGCAAAATATTGCAGTCGTTTCTTCCAGACAGTCCTCAACTTATATACAACATTGCTTTTCTCGAGCTGCTTCTTCACCCTATTGTGCATTTCCTTCATGTGCTTTGTAAATGACTCAGCATCAGCACTTTTTTCCAATCTTGCTGGCAACTTTACTAAGTCGGCTACTCCATGCTAGCTTAGCCTTTTCATGATCTAGAATGGACTCATTCCAGACAACGTGTTCGCCAAGTTGTTGTACATGAATTATGCTTGTGCCAACACATTCTCCCACTCCTTCGGTCACTCAACAATCAAACACCTTAGGATATTTCCCAAACTCCTGTTAACAACTTCAATTTCCCCATGGGTCTGTGGATTGTATGTATAACTAAATTGCATCTTGGTATCCAACTTCTTCCACAAGGTTCTCCATAAATGACCCATAAACATGGTCTCCCTGTCCAACGTTATACTCTTCAGAAACCCATGCAATCTCACACCTTCCTTAAATAATAGCACAAAATACCTGTGGAAGCACTCGACTTCCTACACAAAATAAAATGTGCCATCTTAGAAAACTTGTTACCCTACTGTGTATTTGGAAATCCTAACAAAAAATCCATGCTAATATGTTCTCATGGGACGGTTGGTACTGGAAATGGTGCATATAGTACCATATTCTAACTTTTCCTTTGGCACGATGGAATGTCCGACATTGTCAAAGCCACTTCTTCACATAGGTCGCCAATCCTAGCTAGTAATCCTTTTCTTCGACCAATGCTCTGGTCTTATCGATGTCCAAGTGTCCTTCCAATCCTCCACTATGTAGTTCTCATATCAGATTCTTCCTTACTTATCCTCAGGGAATACACAATTGATGTCCTTTCAAAACGTAACCTTCTTGGATAGAATAATCCAAGTATGGTGTCCTATCGACACTCCATGGTTCCTTTGACTGTTTCAATGCTTCACTAAAATCCTCATCGGCTTCATACTCATCTTTTACCGACTTTAATCTTGTCAACTCGACTGTCATTGTTCCCAACATCATGAATCGACAACTTAATGCATCAACCACCTTGTTCGACTTTCTTGACTTGTGTCTGGACACAAATGTATAACTTTGTAGAAAATCGACCCACTTTATGTGGCGAATCAGCATTGATTTAACTTTGTCTAAGCATTCAGATACTTCAAATATTGGTGGTCGGTGTACAACACAAATTCCCTAGGAAACAAATAGTGGCTCCACTTCTTCAATGCCTAAATAATGGCATAAAATTCGTGGTCATAGACCGAGTACTTCTTCTTTGATTCATCTAACTTCTCCTTGAAGAATGTTATCGGTCGGCCTTCTTGGCTCAACACTGCTCCAATCACAATTTCGATAGCATCACAAACAACTTGAAATACTTTATCGAAGTAGGGGAGAGCTAGAACTGGTCTCTCCATCAGCTTATGCTTCAACTTCTCGAATGCTCGTCAGGTGGCCTATGTCCACTTGAAATATCCCTTCTTCATGCACATTGTCAATGGTGCACATATCCGGCTAAAATCTTTGTTAAACTTCCGGTAAAAACTGGCAATTCCATGAAAAATCCTTACCTCGGTGGCATTCATCAGATCCCACCTCTCCAAAATAAATCTGACCTTTTCCAGGTCCATATTCAACCCTTGGCTTGATATTATGAATCCCAAGTACACCAACTCCTCTTTCATGAAAGAAAATTTCTAAAGATTCACCGACAACTTTTATTGACTTAGCCTCTGCAGAACTTGTCGAATATGTGACAAGTTCTCTCCACTCTCCAGACTGAATATCAAGATATTGTCGAGATAGACAATGATGAAATTTCCCCAAAAATGGTTTTAAAACCTCATTCATTAGTCACATAAATGTACTGGGTGCGTTAGTCATCCCAAATGACATAACTAACTATTCATACAACCCTTCCTTCGTCTTGAAGGATATCTTCCCTTCATCACCTTCCCTTATCCTTATCTGGTGATATCCACTTTTCAGGTCGATCTTGGTTAAGTACTTAGCTCCACTCAAGCAATCGAGCAAATCATCCATTATTGGTAATGGAAACCTGTACTTGATAGTGATCTTGTTGGTAGCCCAGCATTTGGTGCACATCCTCCATTCTCCTCCCTTATTTGGTGCTAGTACAGCTGGTACTGCACACAAACTCAATCCCTCCCAAATCAGGCCTCTATCTAGAAATTCCTGGACCTGCCGGTTCATGCTAGCACTCTCTGTCGGTGCCATCCTGTGGGGTTCCTTATTCGACAGACTTGACCCTGGGATTAATTCAATTTGGTGTGATATGCTCCTTTCAGGTGGTAAATCCATCAGCATCTCATCGACCATAATGCCCTTGAACTCCGACAATACTTTACCGACTTTAGCCATAATGTTTTCCCTTTTCAACTTGTCGACACTTAGTCCTTTGGGAATTATGGGAAGCAACATTACTGCTTCTTTTCCTCCTTCAAGAACTATTTGGATGAACACATCAATATTCATCATTCCCAGTAATTTTTCTCCTTTCCATGGCTACTCCACTTTTCGACCAAGGGTAACAAGATGAATTTTTGACCATTCTTCTCAACCATGACGGTATTACCACAACCGTCATACAACATGTTCTGGTCATACTGCCATGGTCGTCCCAACAATAGATGACAAGCATCCATGGTAATCACATCACACATTACATTGTCATACAACTCACCAATCTTAAAATCAATCAAGCATTGTCCAGTCACCATCACTCGGTGACCCTTCTACAACCATGACACTCGATACCAATTCAAGTTTGGTCGGAACTTCATCCCTAAATTTTCTATTACCTCTGTCGAGACCAGATTCTCTGTGCTCCCTCCATCAATGATGGTCATACAACATTTGTCTCGGATCTTCACCTTTGTCCTAAATATCGAATTCCTCTGGGCTGGCTCTTTCTCTTCCTGTCGGGATGGTTGCAACAATGTCCTTTGAGTTGCTATTTTTTGGACTCCCTCCGACGCATCCCCCATGTTGCTTTCTCTAGAGGTCGGCTCTATCCTATCATCGTTTCCTCAATCGATTCCTTCATGTCGTCTTGCAGCATGCAAGTTCTCCAGGCATTCATATGCCTTATGCCCACCTCCTGACACTTGTAGCAGACGAATTTGGGTTCTTCTCTACTTCCTCCAAAGGCTCCTCTTCGACCAAAAGATCCATGACCTCTGGTATTATCACCATCCCATCAGTGTTTTGATGCAACATCTCTATTCATTCCCTCATATCTCCTCTCTTCACGACCCTCGCCTTTTTTTGACCCACTGGTCGCCCCTCTAGCGGCGGCATACCTCCCGCTTTAGGAATTCAACTTTCCTTGACTTGCAAAGGTCTTTTGCGACAATTTCTCATCCACCTTAAGAGCTATATGATATGCTTCTTCGGCCATTCTGAACATTGATAGGCTCAGTTCATCCTAAATATCATATTTGAGGCTATTTACATACCTCACGACTACCTCTTCCCCTCGTCGATTTGTCCCAACCTAATAGACAACCGATAGAATTCCTCAGTGAACTCTTGCATGGTCAACTCTTTCTATATCAGGTTCTGCAACTTCCTGAACAAGTATATCATATAGTCGGTGAGAAGGAATTTATCATTTAACTTGGTGACCATCTAGTCCCAAGTCTTCACTTTTTCTTTCTGCTTCCTCACTCTGTCAACCTGTACATTGCCTCACCACAATGAGGCATGACCCTTCAACTTCAACCAAGCAAATTTTACCCTTTTCGCGTCCTCTATATGCTCCATCTGAAAGTATTTTTCCATTTCGCTTATCCATTCTATCAACTCTTTAGATTTCAGATTCCCTGAGTAGGTAGAGACCTCCATCTTTGATCTACCCCTCATCTCAAACAACGCCTTCGACAACTTGTCTCCTGGGTCTCCCTCTCTTTCTTCCTCAGGAGAATTTTCTTCATTCTCAACATCATCATCACTATGGTCAAGGGTACCAATACCCAGTCCCCTTTTCTGGGATTATTTTACTGTAGCCAAATTGCTCTTCAGACTCCTTGTGGTATGGACACATTCCTCGAACATCTCACGGTCAATCATGACCCCTGCACCTCTGTGCGGTCTTCGTCCTCTACCATGGACATTTACACCCCTCTGATCCATGGTCACAGGTTCTATCAACTAACTCGCACCACCCAATCTCAACCAGGCTTCCTCTATCCACTGCTACTCTACCCAACCATAGCTGGAATTGTGTACTTCCTCCAATCACAAGTGGACCTTTTACTTGCATGATAACTTCCTTCTTTGATACCAACTAATGCAGACCTAAACTAAATCGGTTTGTGGATCATATTACACAATGGAAATACTCACCTAAACACATGACATAAAGATGCCATGAAGTATGGCTTTTAATTAAATTAAACAATATTCTCTTATCAGAGGAATTATAATAGATTATTACATGGAGATTCGATGCTAAGTTCTCATAGTCACAATATATCAAGTTCAATCTCTTAAGGTTTTCCAAACCAATCCAAGCCACAGTATCCCAAAAGTCCCTTTTACAGAATTTGCACAAGTATTTATACTCATTATGTTCCTGAAAATCTCGCTAAATCTTCTTCTAGAATCCTTTTGTTGCTTTCAAGCATGGTCAAACTTCATTAAATACTTCACGTGGCCTTCCTCAACTCCTTCCACCATCTGGAACTCTACAAAAACCATCATAACTACTTATTAACTTCCCCAACTACATTCGTAGTCATTCTCTATTACTCAATTCCCATCGGTCGTCAATCAACTCAACTCCTTGCTTTAACTAGGTGATTACCTGATGGTCGACACCTGCTTCAACCATTCCTTCCTCCACCTCTTCGTCATCGACCTATCATTCGGTACCACAACTTATCTCTCGTTGACTACTCTTCTTTGGTTGCTTTGTCTGGGACAGTCGATTATTCCCAGACGACTCCAGCCGCTTCACTTCGACTATTCTCGTTGGGCTAGATGCCCTTGAATCATAATTGGTTAGGTTTTATACTTCAAATATAATTTCCTCAAAAAAAATTAAGAGCATCACTACCTTGTACTTTTTTTATCATATATATTGTTGTCCATATGACCATATTTTCGTTAGCCATTTTCTTGTACAATTTATAAGCAATTCGTCCATGTTTCAATAGTATACATACATGGTAACAAGGGAGTTATCAACAACAACTCTGATTGGATAGGACACCAAATTAGCACTTGATTAAGCTTCATTATTGATTATTGTGGGTGTTTTTTGTTACCATTCAATCTACGCTAACGATGTAACTAACCATGTATTAGCCCTGCAACCCTATCATGGATCCCAACTTAATAATCCTCCACATGAACTAAATGGAGTACCTCAAGTATGGTCCATAGTTAAATAAAATGGTAATTCCAATAGAGAGCATAGAGGACTTGAATTTGTGATGGGTTGACATTGAGTGCCTAATAATCTAGTAGGAATGTCTTCCTCAAGATTGATTGAACCCTTCTAGCGTCGGGTTTTGACTGAAGTCTGTATCTTGGATTTTTTTTTCTTGTGTAGTAGGCATATTATTTTTTGCATTCAATTTTAATTTAGTTCAATGTGTTGCTGTTTAGAATTATGTGGTTGTGGTTCCCAAGTTCAAGTCTTGAGATTCCTACCATGGATAGGGATGTCAAGCAACAACCCTTCTGTATATTTAAAGTGGAAATAATTTTGAGTATCTTGTTTTCAAGTTAGCTTTTGTGAATTATTTTTTCATCTAATGAAATACAACTAACATTGAAAAAGTGTACAAGACACCTTTAGAGTGGTCCTACAACCCCTTCACCAGAATGTGCACGTTTTTGACATACCTCAATATTCTTGTTGACAAATGAATAGACAGGTACATCATCCTTTTTCTTCGGTGCTACCTGTCTCATTAATTGTCAGATTGCTTCTTGTTTGAATCTAGTTTGGATCACACTTTCAATAACCTCATAGATTTTTGTGGTCACAGCATCACCTGTCACCCTCGCTTCATTGACAAGATCGAGTTTGTGCCTAGGTCATGGATTATTCAAATTTCTTTTGAAAATAACTCCACCCTCTTCACCGAAGGTGTGGTCACCTCCTACAATGATCATATCACCAACACACACTTGTCAATTGTATGGGTGCACCTCATCCACCATGTTTTTTCATTAAACATGCCAAAATTAAATAACGGAATCAAGTGGCAAATGAAAATACCTAATTGTGTGAAATACGGTGCAGGTCCTATTTCCCTCAAATCTATTTTGTAAAACCCATAGCTTAATTAATTCTAAAACATATACTGAACATTCTCAGTAAATTACTCCTTTATTGTATTTTATTGAAGGGGATTAAGATAGGGGAAAAATAGGGTGTATAATGTGATGCTCTTAACAATGTGAAAACCAAAGGAATTAGAGACTAGTCATTTCCTGCAAAGTCCTATGGAGGTGGGTTATTTATGTAAAGCAAATCTATTTACTTTATACAATTTTGTTGAAGTCGTGGTGATGTCAACATCATATTATCCATTTTACTATTCTCAAATTGGAGGCACAATGAAGGGTCGACCAACTGTAATATCCTTGATATGATATCAAGGAATATTATGTCAAATTCAAAATTTTAAAACACAAACTAGCACAGATTAAAACTAGTTATCAAAACTAGTCAAAAGCAAACTAGAACCGGTCACTGTAAATCCCACCCGAAACTTCAGATTTGCACTCTGTTGGATCTTCCAAATAGGTTGGGGAATGTGTAGCAGCAAAAGTATCAATATCAAAGCCAGCTTCAAAGTCCTATGCACAAGGTACTGGGGCCATTTACGTTTAAACAACAACTGTCGCTGAGGTCTACTCTGAGGCTTCCTGGGAACACTAGCATATGCATACTAGAAATATTGACTTACACCTGAAGGTAACCAAATGGTGAATATCATTCATTAACCCATTAATTCGATGATGGAAAATATTTTCTAAGATTTTGAGAGGTTTTGGCCGAGTTTGGAGGCGAAAGAAGAAAGGGCGCTAGATTGGACTACTCAATTAGTTGTTTTCCAGGTTCTCTCAAATAGGATGATAGGCCTAAGAATTATCAGGGTAAGGGTTGTAATGTATATAGTGGGTTTATAAGAGTCGCATATTATCATCATAACAATAATTTAACCGATAGGAAACTTTTAATAACGGATACTACAAAACTAGTCTAGAAATAGTTCCCAAATAACTAGTCTTGAAAGAACTCAATCCAAACAGACTCTAAGGATTTCAAATTTCAATTCTGAACTTCAACTTGACTCATACCTAATTTAAATGACAGTAGAAAAACACAATTAAAACATCTGATTAGCAATGGTAAGAATTTGAGTTTCGCTTCCAATACATAATATTCTTACAAAACGGAGAGAAGATGACTGATATGAAGAGAAATAAAGAGGAGTTATTCACTAGATCTGCACATATAATAAATACATAGTATATATATTCTCATGTATGTCTCAATACATTTGATACAACTCACAGGGGCTCTCACACAACTCGAAAATCCATAAATTTGCACACGTGCGCTCCTCAACACTGAAACCTTGGCTTTGGTTAAAATGGTTGTATCTTGGTCATCCATACACCTTTTTCAAAAAGAAAAAAGGAGTTTATTACTGGAAATTACCCTCTGGATGCAATGGAATATGCATCACAACCCAAAAATGATCCAAAATTCTGAAACCATAACCTCATTTCGTCCCTTCAACATTGTTCCCACTGAATGAAGGGAATGAACCACACAACAGGAACCCCAACCTCTGGATCAGAATTATATGGTTGTATATCATAATTATACAGCTACATATGATCATAATAGAATACTTGAACACACTTTCCTTGGGTCACATCACCCAAGCACTGATTGAGGCACATCACTCAATCCTTGAGAATCACAACTCTCAAATCATTAAATAAAATGGCCAAAATATGTGAATGGTGCTCTTTAACTCTTTTTTATAGAATACATATCTTCTTATTCAAGTCATTAAATTCGTGGTATGTTTTCCCTAGCTCATCCAAGTGCCTTCCTTAGTCAATTTAGAAATTACTTGCTTTGTGCAACCTTTCTTGCTTTTATCCTGATTTTTTCTACTTTTCACTAGATTTTTCCTTTTTTTTTTCAGTGCTTTTGATTTATTTTATTCTTTTTTATTCTTTTATGGGATTTCCTTCATTTTTTCACGCTTTCTTCTTTTTTTAGTTTCTTGCTTTCTCTGCTTTTCCTGCCTTTCCTGATTTCTTGCCTTTTTCTGCTTTTGTCCTGCTTTCTACTGGATTTCTACTTTCTTCCATTATCATTTTTTGGAAACATCTATCAAGCCAAATAATCCTTATGCACATTCTTGGACTCTTCTAATATTATCCATTCATAAAAAATTCATGGATAATAATAAAAATAATAATTACATGTGCAATTAGTTATTCCACCCAACTTTATTTAATTCCAAAAACATTTATTAAGTAATATGTTCCTAATTAATTATTTAATGACCCGTGGAACAAATGGGTTAGGAGTGTGATCAATCATCACTAGGGAGGGTACATGAAAATCCATGTTGATGTCAAAATGGGGACATGACAGTCCTCCCCTCCCAAGTTTGCTTGTCCTCAAGCAACAATAGTCCATGGTGATGCTTAACGTGTTCTTGCTCCAATTGTTTCCTCAAGGTTCTTTTGGAATGAATAGCATTGGGACCCAAACTCCAAGCTAAACTAAGGGATACCCACCATGCTTTGGCTGCACTAATATGATTATTACCATCTCCCAATTTCTAACTCCTCTATTTCTGCAACTGAAAATGTAAGTTCCTCACAATTAAAACAACTAAGAAGAATGCCAGGATCCCAAGTAAATCTGATGAATACAATGTGACTATAACAACCACCACTGCACTCCGATAACATCCATGACACCCTAAACATTCCAGCATTCCAAGGAATTCTTGGATTGCACTACCTCAAATGCACCCTCCAAAACATCAATGGTGTATGAAACCACCCATCAATGCTTGGATCCCATGGTCCCTGATGCATACCATCCATCATCACTGCTTCTTGTGACAACCTATCACTCCACAATATGTCAGGATTCGTCCACCACCATGTTGGAATTTCATTACTCCCAAGGAATCTGAAGGTCTTTGTCATGTGTTCCAACAGTGCTTGGACCTCTTCTTGTACAAATTGATTGCTTACATGCTTTGTTGTTCCCAACATGCTTTGTATGCAATATGCCATTTTCTCTTGCATGGTAGTTCAAAATATTCCATGTACTTGCACACCTAATCCATGGGGGTATGTGTACTAAACATATCCAAGGGTTTCCATGCATACCCTTGTTGCTACTCACATGGTAAAGCAATGTCAGTATAACCAAAAAATTTATCACAGAAGCAAAAAAAATATTTACCTCGATGAATTTCCATTCTTGCTATGTATCTATCCACCCAACCCGTGGATGAATAAAAACCTTGGCTTTCTTATCCAAATGTAAATAAATCATCCCCTTCTTTAGAGCTAAATCTCCTTCCCAAGAAAGTAACTCAAAGTCCTCCACAAGCAAGATGGGTGTTTGGCAAACACTCTCCATGTCAACTAGTCAATCCAACCCAGTCAAGAAGGGTTCCCATGTGATGCTTTGCATATTGGAAGGATCACATGGCTTCCATACTCATAGGAACTCATGTTGTTGATCACAAGGTTTTACATCAAATAATGTGTCCATAAATCTCCTACCAATGTAAGCAATTCTAGTGAATCATTGATCTTCCATTGTGCTTATGTACTCACCTACCCAGTCCATGGAATAGTGAATACATTTGATTGCTAATTTGGATGGAATTTCCTTAAATATATCCCCCATAGCTAATCTCTTATCCTGATACTTCAAAACAAGTGCTTGGCCAAAATTTTCTTCATCATGGACCTTCACAAGCACCTGCAATTCTGCATATTCCTTGTGTCCGATCTCCACATGAGGTTCCTCCATCAACCCCAAAATGTCTCATGCCATGTGCACATGATCATGTCCCATATAGGATGGAGGATATGGTGTGTTCAACTCCTTTCGAATTTGATAGATCTACCTTCTTGACTCTTGAAGAGCTCCTTGGGTGCTCTCCAATTCCTCATGAAGTTGCTTAATCTGAATCTCAGATTCATGAATAGCACTTTGAGTTCTTCTCAAGGAATCATGGGTGGTATCCAACTCATGAGTGAGTTGGTAAATCTCTTCTTCATCTTCAATTGAGTCATTGTGATAAATATTTCTAACTATAAGGATATTATTTCTATCTTCCAGTAGGTTCATGTAGCTTGCTTTCATCTTGGTCATTGCTTCTCTAAGAGATTCGAAATCTCCCAAAATGGATTATTTGCAATCTTCATCGGAGGATTTCCAACAACATCTTCACACCAAGGCATTGGCATCAACAAAGTTATTCAAGGCTTCCATGAGCTTCTCTTGGTCCTCCTTTATTTATCCGCACAAATGATGTGGCTCACAAAGAATATCCCTCCCCAAGTTTGTTGCATCTATAGGCTGACATAAAATATCTTCCCGCTTGTGGCATGGGTCCACATCACATGATTCACACAAATCACCATCATTAGAAGCATTTTCAATATCACTTTCATGAAATGAATTAGAAGGAGTTTCAAAGTGCTGCAATGAAATGTGACTGTTTCAAAGATTACCAACACATCTTAAAATTTCATCTTTAACACCAAAATTCCCAACATTGGAAATTTCCTCCAAGCTGCCTTTCTCACTGGAAGTAGCTACTATCTCAATATTATACAAATGAATTTTATTTCTGCAAAAATCAGAATTATAGTCATACCTTTGCATCATATATTCCTCCTTAGTCAATTTGGCAATTACTTTCTTTGTGCAACCTTTCTTACTTTTATTCTGATTTTTTTCTACTTTCTGCTTTTCCTATGCTTTACTCCTTTTCACTCGATTTTCCCTGTTTTTTCAGTTCTTTGCTTGATTTTCTTATTATTTCTTCTTTTATGGAATTTCCTTCCTTTTCACATGCTTTCTTCTTTTTTGAGTTTCATGCTTTCTCTGATTTTCCTTCCTTTCCTTCTTTCTTGCCTTTTTCTACTTTTGTCCTTCTTTCTTCTGGATTTCTGCTTTCTCCCATTATCATTTTTTGGAAACATTTGTCAATCCAAATAATCCTTATGCACATTCTTGGACTCTTCTAATATTATCCATTCATAAAAATTTCATGAATAATAATA
Source organism: Larix kaempferi (assembly GCA_027924585.1). NCBI lineage: Eukaryota > Viridiplantae > Streptophyta > Pinopsida > Pinales > Pinaceae > Larix > Larix kaempferi. The sequence continues at coordinate 54,979,648 of BSBM01000001.1, forward strand.
AAAATAATAATTACATGTGCAACTAGTTATTCCACCCAACTTTATTTAATTCCAAAAACATTTGTTAAGTAATATGTTCCTAATTAATTATTTAATGACCCATAGAACAAATGGGTTAGGAGTGTGATCAATGATCACTATGAAGGGTTCATGAAACTCCATGGTGGTGTCAAAATGGGGACATGACAGAGGCCGACCCTTCCTAGATCATAGAATTTTCTTATAAGGGGTGGCCAACATATCTTCACTATAGTGCTCCCACGGGGCGAGAAAACAAAAAATCTACGACAAACTCATTCTAAACAATGGTGAAAAACCATCAACGAATAGATTTAAGGGGTCGTCTGACACTTCTCAAATGATAGATGAACCGTCGAGAGAAAATAAGTTGAAGGGTTAGTTGATCCTTTCACTCACTTCTTGTACATTGGTGGCCTAAACAATATTTTTTCTTAATTGTAATATATTCAAAAGGGGATTTACCAGGAAATTATGGTTAGACGACACTACCTCCGATATAAAACTCCCTTCAATGTGTGTCAATATAATAATTCCACCACATAATTCCCATAGAATATTTTAACAAAGCATATATTGGTGCAAAGAGTAATTATGATAGAAGAGAAGGTGGAAGGATGGGGGCGAGCATACCTAAATAATATTGTCGATACCCATCCTTATATACTGTAATAACATGTATGCAATTATCAAATGTATGCATTCTCCTATAGGTGAGTATAACAGAAGGGTCAACCGACACTACCGTTGTAATACTTACGAGCTTACGAGCTATCATTGCATATTAAATATCATTATAGAAAATGAAAAATATATAATATTGAGGTAGGGACGGACGATCGTTTCACAATCATTCGACACAAAATAAGTCAAAAGGATTGTCTTTTTGAACATTTTACTTTAACAAACTTAATGTTTTCGAAGGGTCGTATGATCCTTCCTTCCCTATAGATATAATGTAATGGAACTCTGATATCTTATTCACAACATAATTCGCATAGAGCATTTAACAAACAATTATACAAATAAACAATTATACATCATGAGAATTGAGAAGTGTTGTACGACACTTCGTAGACGATTTTGTCGATACATTTTTTATTTCATTAGCCCATCTCTACAATTTCCTTTAAAACATATTCAGCGAGGTATCCTAAAGCTTATTTGCATTAGGACGGAAGAGACTTGAGAAGGCTCGAATGACACGTTAAAAATGGTTGTGTTGAGACTTCTCCTTATCTATTGTAAGCACATTCCTAAAAGTAATGAATGTATGTTTTCTCTTATAGGTGAATCATATTGAAGGGTTGGACGATACTTTGTTTCATTACATATTATCTATCTCTAAAAGGTCCATTCAACCATTTTTATGTTTGTGTCATTTCTTTAAATAGACTATGTACAAATAAGAGGACACTTCTAGAATTTTGAATTTTATGTCCAAATTAATTTAATTGAAGTAATAGATGATTATTTTGAAATAATTATATAAGTGAGTCGAACAAAACATCCTCTTCTTATAGTGGACTATCTTAAAATACAATATGTTTTGAAAGGGTGGGACAATCTTTTCTTCATTATAGATTTATAGTAATTGATATGGATGACACCTAGATATAATTTTATCACATAATCAAATTATAGATATTTATATTAAAAGGCTAATTCTAAGTATTAATCAGTACTAGGTTACAAAAAAACTACATCCTTATAATATTAGGGTATTCATGACTTCTACGAAATCGATGGTGGAGTTACTTATACCAGGCCACTTTACATCCTTCAAAAAAGGGCATAACCCACTCATATTGTAGATATTTATAAACTAACCTATGACATAGAAACAACAAAAAACATAACATACTTTAGAAAATTAATATCTCTACTTGTTTTGAGTTGGGTATTATTGTTCGTTGATGTCTCCATCTAGGCCGAGTGGACTTGTGGGGAAGGATGGTTTCCCAAATGTCTGGAACTTGCCAAGGCCTCATTACTAGGTGTCATATCATAGTATAAATCCTAGAGATGTGCATTGAGGTCATCTTCAAGTCATGCCACTCCGATTCCCTGGTCATATACTATTCCCTTCATTTCTTTCACAATTTGTAGCATTTTCAAGATTTGGTCTTGTTGGCTTCCCGTTATGCTTGAAATTAATTGTTGTAAGCCTATCACTTCCTTGCAGAGGATCCTTACTTCTCATATTGGATCTTAAATTTCACCTTCCTTCTGATATAGGTGAATTATATGGAAGTATCAATAGATACATTCCTTGGATTATAGAATATTTATCTCCCCATCTATCTATGTTTTATACACATCAATGGAGAAATATGGAAAGTTATGTTTGACGTTTTTTTGTTGGTGTCCAATACTTCAAATAGATTGTGTAAGAATCATAGGACACCACTAGAATCTAAAATTTCCTATCCAAATTAATCTTGTCGAAGGGACGAACGATCTTTTCGAAAGCATGTTATTGATTAGTTGAGCGTCCTTTCTTATATTAATATTGTAGTCTTCAAAATACAATTTACTTTTAAAGTGTCCAAACCTTTCTTAATCATAGAGTTAACGTAATGGATGTGAACGACACCACCATATAAGATCACCATATCAAGGAAATATTTATTGATGGATGCTAGCACACTTACTCCACCACATAATTTTTGTAGAATATTTTAGCAATCCATCCTACATCATAGTGTTAAGGTGGAATATCACAGAGTATCACACGATAATTCCATATTGATTGTGTCAATAGCTCTCTTTGTATATCATAAGCACCTTCCGACAATATTTGAATATATCTCTTTTCATATAGCATGATTAGACAGATGGGTCGAATGATAAGTTCTATTCATTACAATTTTTTTATCTCTCCATGAATCCTTGAAGAGGTTTGTTCAACATTATTTATGTTGGAATCCATTCCTCTAAATAGATAGTGTAAGAATAAGAGAACACTTCCATAATTTTGGATTTCCTGATGAAAATAATCTTGTTGAAGGGGCGACTGATCTTTTCCAAGGCATGTTGTAAATGACTCGATTGACCCATTTTATTTTCATATTTTAGTTTCTCAAAATAAATATTCTTTGAAAGAGATCTTCTCCCACACAACATTATTATTGTTGAATAGTCACCTGTCATATACTGATATGTATTTCATTCTAAACACTACCTTATTGTTGGTATTAATGTTTGGAGGTATTATTAGATTAAAATATGTTTTTAATCTTATTTTTTATTTACTGATAGTTTTGAGATATTAATATTGTTCTAAGCTAGATAAAAGATGTCAAAATTTGTAACTCTCAATTAGTTCAAGGAAATTCCATTTCTACGTGTATCATCATAACATAACCTCAAAGAATTTAAAGAAGAATGGTGTTTTGAGGTGCTTGAACCAATAAATTATTATCCAAATTTACATCATTTTACAGTTAAGATGGGAAAAAAAACTCATGTTAGCATAGTCATGGCTACGGATGTGATCAGTGATAACATATTGCATGTTCAGGTGGAGGTTGTTGAGAATAACACATGTTTTATACTTCAAGTTGATCTTTTAGTTAGTAATTATTGTCCAAATCTTATTGAAATAAATACAAATTATGACCATTATATCATGTGCAAGTTGGGGGTGGGTTTTTCCCTCATACGGCCGGTCAAATAGGTCAGGTACATAAAAATCTAGTACTTGAAAAATGGCGTTCTAGCCGTTTTAAGAATGTTGTTTGTTTCCAAAAAAACCTCCTATGTGTTACATATCTCGATTATGACGAACAAGATCCAAAATATTCATCAAGAAAGTATGTTAACATTTCTCATAATAGCTTGTTTAGCTGATTTGGAAAAAGATATTTATAAATCAACCTTTAAAACATTGAATCCTAGTCCTTCAAAGACTCCCATGTAGAGGGAAGGAAACAAATTTGATAGATATGAAGGGAGTCGAAGCGATTAAATTAATTTTTTTTATGAAAAAAAATTCTCAATTTATATCACTGAATGTGAAATAGTGCCTCTGCATTTACAGTACTGAAGAGTAAATAAAGATAAAGTGGCTAAGCATGTTTTATCGCTTGTCACAATGTTCACAACTACACTCGGGGAGGCTATCTTATTTCCCTTAGATAGAGAGACCGGATATCCTTGTGATGTTAATGATGAAGACAATATTCATTTTCCTACATGCAATTTAACATTATGGATGGAAAATATACAATATCAGCATAGAAGAAAATACTGGAAAATCCAAAATATCAATTAGTTCATCCCATGTATCATTTTCGTAAAGCTTGTTGGCTACATAAAGATATTCTACCAAACATAATTTTGAAATTATGAAAAAAACAAAATATTTCTAACAATAACAAAATATTTCTAACAAGGAATTTGTTGAAACTCCCTTCAATGATCAAGTAATGAAAGCAGGGGAGAAATGGATTTATAGTGGAAGACCATCCGACCTTGGGAAGGGGCACATTGGGTCAGAACAGTGGCGGGTATAAATTAAATTACCAGTTTTAGTCAATATTTCTTAAGTTCATTTGTAATTAAATTTTTTCATAATATTATACATTATTCTGTTGCAAAGTTTCTTTAATGAATGCATTGATATTTTTGAAGTTCAAAGCAAGGACGGTCTTAAAAGAAAGATGATTGTTGTCTTGATATCGGATGATTTGTGGAACAAATGCAAGACTGTTTTTTAGATTTATAAAAATGGTTCATTAGAAGCTTCACCTAAGATCATTATGCAAGATGATTTTGTAGAAAACAATACGGTTCTAAATTTTTTAGACCATTGTGCAACCTAGATGAAGGACCATTACATATCATAGCCTATAAAATACACGGAGGATCTGTTTGGTTATCCATGATAGTTGATCGTTATTCTTGAGCTAAGACATTGTCACAATACTGTAAGAAGATTAAAGATGAAAGGGATTCAAAAAATATTATTTGTGCTTATTTTAAAGTTATGGATAATGAGTTCTATACTTCTCACAATGTATCTGACAAAAATGTAGTTCAAGTCTACAAAATTGCTCCAAATCATTTCGAATAGGTACACTCTATTATATTCTCAGAGAAGTCAACAAAATCTACGATGAAGCTTAAAAAGATATCTAGGTGGATGAAGATGAGCCTAAATTTCCTATGGTTGCTACAAATATTTTGGATCTCTTTATTCAGGAAAGGGAGGCAATTGTGGTAGATGGCTCTACCAAATATATGTCCTTCTTTATTTGTCGATGTTGTTTTCCATTTTCATTACATGGAATATTGATGGACATCATATTAATTCATCCTAATATATGTTGTGACCTTGTTGTTTTTTATGAGAAACTTTCTTCACTAGTGGATGGAAAGTGATCTTTTTGAATTGTTGGTTTATCTTGATTCAAATGTTGAAACATGCACCATAATTTTTGTAGTTGATGTCAACTTGTCATATTTAATCAGTAGAGCATTTTGTCAATTCTCCAAGAAATCAAAGAATCCTCACAAAGAGTACCCATTCCATGACATTTATAGGAATTACTCAAAAGGTTCTTTCATGGGGTTCTCTGATATACATTGTTGGAGAATTAGACTCATAGGAGACAAGGTCTCCATTTTGAAGATGGATATGGATTGGTAGGATGATAATGACCCAATTATTTATATTCCACCTTTTATTGAAATTGGATCCCAGAAATCATGTTATTGCAAAAGTACATATTTCAACATTATGGGATCACAATGTTGACAAGTTTGCTTCAACTGACGACACTTTTCTTTCATTATATGTTGGATGTCGATTTGGTCATTCATTGAGCTACTTGGGAAATAGATTGATTCTCTCAGTCATGGAGACAATGCAACAGGATATGTTCATGAACACATATTTTGGATTCCTTTATCAACAAAATGGTATTTGTGTTGATTCTTTTGGAAAATTAACTGGCAATTTATTTTTTCCTATTTCCTTTTAATACTTAATTTTTTTTTAATACATATAATCAGATTTAAATATTGATGACTCAAATGAAATGGAACAATCTTCTGTTAATACTTCAAATTATAGTCAAGAAATTTGTGGCAATGCGAAATATCTCCAAATTTCACATATGCAAGATCAAGATAAGGAAATTGGCAAGGAAAAAGAAGGTAATTTTATATGATTTAAAATCAATAATATTTGAGTTCACCAATATTGCACATCTTGATTGGCTTTGTATTCTAATGTTTAATTTTATTGTTTTTATGTTCTGCGGGGCTTGGCGAGACAAGCGAGAAACATGAAAATGAAGAAATACGAAAGTCAATCATAGAAGTTGGATCCAGTTTTGTTCCTCTCCCATCCACATGTGAGAAAGCTAATGATTCTTTATATGGGAATAAAAAACTATAAAGAATGTATAATGCCTAAAATATTGCACACCATTTCATTTCTTTATATGGTCTTCGAGAACTATAGAACATAGTATTATGTAATATGTGATGTACGCTTTCCTAGTGCATATTTAGATAAAAAAAAATGGGATTATGTAATGTACCCACCTTAGAAAGTCATGAGACATCCATTAACCCATTATATTCCCTTGGGTTCAAGTGGATAATAAAATTTTATTTGGGAATTAAACTTTTTTTGTCCTACGTTTCCTAGTGATAAAAATTGATTAATTTTTCTAAAGGCAAGTTATTGCAAGCAAGTTAAATAAGGGCCTTAAGTGTGAATGGGGCCAAGAAAATAATAAAAGGGGGACAATTTAATGTTTGACCAAGTAGGAGAGGTGCCTAAGTGGAAATAATGAGGCATAACCCCCCTAAGGTGAAGCACTCCCAAAATAAGGAAGGGTTTTAAATTTTATGGACCAAGTCGACCTTGCATGAGTAAAAATGTTCCATGGTAGTTATAAGGAGTTACATGTGGTTATTGAAGGGTGCATTGCATAGAGAATGGGTTAACTAGTTCTTTGAATGTGGCCATTGAGGAAGAAATCAAGGGTTAGGGCATCCTATGAGTTGTAACTACCCTTGATTTGTTCAAAACAAGGATGGTAAGTGGTTTTCATTGACCCATGGTTTGAGGAGATTGTTTTGGAGGTCAAGCAAAAGAATAAAAAGGTGGTCGAAGTTCATTTGTAGGTTGGTTGGAATATTATTGAATTTTTATTTGAGGAAGCTTGCTTCTCGAATGCATGGGAGTTGTGCCCCTTGCAAATCCACTAGGGAGATGGGACCCTAGTATTTTGAAGTTTATGTAATATGGTTTTTATATTCTGTATCTCTTTGATGTACTATAGATCTATCATGAATAATATCAGAACATTTCTATGTTGTGCAATTTGCTTATTTCAATGAATTTTTATTCCTATGTTCAATGTGATCATTTTTATGATTAGCTTTTAGTATTTGAATCATATATCGGCCTCTATTAATCCAAATCACTCCCCATTAGTTGTTGCAAGTCCTTGATATCCATTTGTGTCCATATATGGTATTTTTTCATAAATTTGGGACATATGGGTACTATTGGGGACGATTGAAAAAACTCTTAGTTGGTTGGCCAAGCTAGTAAATATGGCTAGTCTTTAGTAATTCGGTCATATCTTGAGATCCAGGGTACCAAACAAACTTATGTAAGTTGGTGAAGGTACATATCCCAACCCCAGATTCAGATTATAAATTTGTAGGGATTTGGATCTATTTGGGTTGAGTTTTAAGCTAACTAGTTGATTTGTCCAATGAAACACACTTCCTCACAATTCCTCTAAAAATACAAGTAACCTATAATTTTGTATTATGGTCATTCCTATAGCTAGTTGGGGGTTTGTTACAATCATTTATCTTTATATTTTCACCAGAATCCATTGTGTTTTCCACAGAATTCTTGGGGCTATTTCATTAAATCCTTTGGTTTAACCAAAGGAGTCTTCTCAGGCGTGATGTACCCAAAAAATGTGCATCTATCAAGGTAGAGTCTAAGTACACCTTGATGATCTGTCATAAGTCTGCAGTAGACCCCAGTATTCAGTTTGGGAAATTTTGGGGAAGTCTAAGGGTGTTTGGAGTCAATAAGGAAAAATCTAGCCTGTGTTTGTTGTAGTGGAGTTAGTGTGCCTAATTTTTCAGATTGGGTACACTATATATTATTGATATTAGAATTAGAGGATTTTTTATTTACTCTAAAATCCTCCATTGAGAAAAAATAAGTGTCTATAAGTGTAGACTCGGATAATAGTACTCTTAAAGACAAAACCAAAATATATCAACTACGGGAAAATGCAATGGATTTCTTGGTCTTATGTGTGGAAATATTCCATATTGGAATATGGTCAACCAAAAGAGAAAGTGATGGAATGGGATTGCTTTAGAAATTTCTTGGGAAAAGAAAAAAATAATTGTGAATAAGTTTATATTTTTTGGTGCGCTAATAAATGTGATAAAGATAATCAAGGTAAATATGTCAAAAGTTTTTAAGCATTTTGGAGTAAATTTGGAGAATATTTCTTTGAGAGAAACATGGAAATTTTGGTTGTTTTGAAGGGTGAGGAGCAACAAGGAAAGCTTTATGAAAATTTTATAATAGTGAACCCTTACAATATATCCTATAAGGATGACACTAATCTGGTAAAATTATTATGGCAGGATCTCAGTACAATAGAATCAACATCTAATATAAGGAACTTTCTCATCTCTTTTAGTCATTAAATGACCATGTAACATGATACTTTAAACATTTACATATAATTTTCTAAGCTCATGTTATTGACATTATTTGTTTTTTTGTGTTGAGAAAGGTCATTGTGATTAATTATTTTTGGTTTAATGGTTTATATATGCTACTGTTTGAATTTTATGTTTGTAATGTATTGGTAATTTGTTGTGCCTAATTATTTATCTTGAATACTTATTTAAATTTTGTCTTATTGTAGTTTTATTTTTAGTTATGGCCATTTTGTCTTATTGTAGTTATATTTTTAGTTATGATTTTTGTATACAATTGAAACATTGACTCAAAAGAAATTGTTGATATTGGGAGTAGAGGGGATACTATTTGGAGTTCAAGTTATTGTTGTAAAAAGAGAAGTCGACAGACATCTATATTTTTTGCATGGACATTACCATTATTATGCAAGAAATTTTTCTCATGATATCGTCAATATTACACGATATCATTTCAACATTGTTCTGTGGTTTACTTTTTTGGATTTCCTCGAAATAAGGAAGTTGAAGAATGAATTCAAATGGTTCAAAGATGAAAATTTCATATTTATTTGGGGACTTCGGAAATGTATACATACTAAGTAACATTCACATAAATATGATTATATTGGTGGAGTACATCATATTTACAAGAAAATGTTTAAATATGTACTTATCCAGTATGGACAAAGATAAGAAAAATCAAACATCTTGTTTATAAATTAAGGTCAATACCATTCAGAAGACAATAGTAAACAGAATTGTTTAAAAATGCCATCAAGTTGGACATTTGATGGTTTGGTCAACATAGGTAGAAAACAAATGGTGTGTTCACTTTTGAATCACCTTGGGCTCGTCGAAACATAACTCATTGGTTGAAAACATTCAAATTTAGATTAAAATTTTGAGGATTGCAATATATTTTGATCTAGTAGCACATTTAACTATTGATATGAAATTGGAAGACAATGTTTTTGGATATATTTACATTAAACATGCCTTTATTTTTTTATTGTTTTTTGAAAAAGTATGAATTAAACTATTTAAGTGATGACATCTTTCAGAAAATCCATATCATATTGATGTACATAATCTAGGCTAAAATGTTGTATCCACTAAATAGGTGTATCCGGGGAAAGGATCAGCTGATCTTTTATTTCTTCAATAAGTATACATTACCCCCAACCATTCTTATGTATAAACCAAACCATTCTCCTCCAATGTCGTATCATCCAAGAAACCAGATATGATTTAGGAGTTTCTTTCGATCCCTTTGTCATCATAAGTTTAACGTGGTAGTGCCATACAACACCTTCCTTTCATAGTACTCCCATAGGGAATGTCAATGACGTGGGTTGGCCAACGCATATAGCATGGTGATGTGGATGACTCTGTTTATAATTTTGGAAATTTTGTGGCTTTGTGACGATGATGGATCCACCAAAGAGATTGTTTTGTGAAAGGATCAATCGATCCTTGTTTTGTGATTCTGTAAATGGTATTTCCATGTATAGTACTATATTGGACACACCTAACCATGCTCCTCTAATATTATGTTTTCCCGAAAACACGATATGTTTTTGAAGTCTTATCCAATCCTTCTGTAATCATAAAGTTATTGTAGAATGGTCAGAAAACATGTTCACGATATTGCATAGTTGATTTAGTTCAAATTTTGTGTATTTACATGAAATTAGTTTTATTAAAATTGAATTTTGATACAAATATGAATGAAATTGTTAAGTGTTGACATATTTAGAAAATCTCTATCATAATGGTAGTATATATATTCTTTATCATAATGGTAGTATATATATTCTTTATTTTGCATGTTAAAGATGTGTTCATTAATGAGATTTTGTTTTTTGGTTTTTGAGTATAGATACAAGGTTATTAGATAAACGATTGATTATATTCAATCTAAATGGATTATTGTTACATGCTATTCATAAAAGTACATTTCAAAACAAGTTAGGCTACACAAATCTAGACATCATTGCAAAAACAAAGGTTTATTTTATACGTCTAGCGTTAAAATATTTTCTTAAGCAAGTTCTTTCTATTTCCGAGGTTGGTTTATGGACATCTACACAAGCCAAAAATATGTATGAGTTTTTGTCAGGATTTTTAGACAAAAATGAATTGCAAAAAGAGCAATCTAAAGTCATACTAACATAATATCACTATGCGGCAAACCAAAAAAGGGCCTTGTTGGATTTGGGAATCCAAACGTATATCTCAAACTTTTAAATAATGTCTAGAATATATTAAACTATGCTTATGATGCTAGTAACACAGTGATTCTGGAAGATTTTGAAAAAAAAAAACATGTTTGTAATGATGAAGGGAACTACATAATTGCAAAGAGCTATAATTGTGATGATAAGAATGACACGTACTTGTTAAATCGATTGTGGCCTTATTTTACATAGCTTAATGGTGTTAATGATGTAAGACCTATTGTAAAAAATATGAAATTAGTTTGATGAATGATGTACTTGATTTTTTATCTTCATAGTATTCTCAATGTGTGGCATTCTTATCTAGTTATGTTTTATTTTTTGAAGGGTCTTTTTAGTGATGAGTTACCAACTTTTAAACTTCTGAATAATATTTTGCTAAATGGGATTGAAAATTTCCATATTGGAGTTTCTAAAATTTGAAAATTTAGATTCCAAAAATTCTAGTATCGATTTTGGAAAGTGCAAAACCCGATTTTGAACATGCCAATATTGGGTGAAAAAAGTGTGAAAACTGATTCCGAACATGTAAACATTTGCAGCAAAAAGTGCAAAATGCAATTCAAAAAGTGTCAATTTCAAACCCAAAAGTCTAGTTTCCAAACTTGATATTGACACTTTTTGAACTCCATTTTGCACTTTATAAAGGTTGTCTTTTTACTTCAGAAAGCATGTTTTTGACCTATTTTCAAAGGGGCTTGGACAATAATGAGTCCATATTTAATGTAATGGGTGTTGTGTTTATATGTGTCTTTTCTATATCAACTATTGGATCCTTGACCACAATGGGAGGTATCAAACTTTCAACTTTGGGTAGTCATTCATTATCATAATGAAATAGTGTGGAACACTGAGGGTTCACCTTCAACCCTTTATGTTTTGAACATAAACATATCCCTGGGGTACGATAGAAGAGATCTAATTCATTGTGATGTAACATTGGCCTAGGATGACTGCTAGAAGATGGTGTGTTACAATTGGTGGGGTAAAGTGACTATCCATTTTCATCTACCATACACCTATGGTATCTTTCACTAGATGATATCTTGCAAAAATGTTTAATCGATGTAATGTATTGTACGTTCGAAGTAATCCTAAATCAATATCTTGCAAAATTCAATGCACAATTACTCAAATGCACTTGCAAAGGTAGCGTAAATTTAATCAAATTATCAAATTATAAATAAAAATTGCACTTAATATAAAAAACAGAGAACTTGATAAATTTGGAATGAAATGGAATGAAGAATATGAAAAATTGACCATTTGATATTATCACTTTTTTCCCTTTCATTTGAGTCAAAACCACAATTAATACATGTTTGTATTCTTAAGGAAAGTTTGGAAATCATGTAACATTCTAAATTCAAAAAAAAAACACGTTATAATTTAAGTATAAAATGTGTGTCCCGGATCCGGGTGCCACCGCCACTACCAGCAGGAACACCAGAGGGGACACGTCTACTCCTCCCTGCACCATCTCCTAGACTCTGCTTTAATAGTGGACTTTACCACTATATAGCTGGCCTCCTCGCACGTTGTTGATCCCATATCCCACATGGCCTAGGGGGCGACATTAATGAAGGTTCATTCTCCTATCTCCTCTCGCCCGAGATGGTTTCAACTCGCCATAACTCCCTCTCGTGTGATCTCCCACCCTCGCCACGGCTCCCTCGGGGTTATGAAGATCCATGTACACCCACCTGCTGTCATTACACGTCTTCGTTACTCACTGTCTACATCCACTGCAGAGAGTTCGGCCCCTGTAGAGAGTTAGGCCCCTATTGAGAGTTAGGCCCCTATTAAGAGTTCGGCCCCTATTGAGAGTTCGGCCCCTGTGTTGTCCAATTTGATCATGAAGCGCACCAGAGGTACCTTCAAGCGTGGATCCAGTCAAGGCATAGGAATACGACATCTGCAGAGAAGGAAATTCCTGCTAACATCGGTTGCAAAGACAATGTGTCCATGCCGGTTCGTCGTCTGGTGGAAGATTGGGAGTCCAGGAGTGTTGCTGAAATTATCACCTTTGACAGCCCTGGTACTTAGGTGAATCATTACTGGTTGCTCAAAAATTTGCTTGGCACTTTGGTAGAAGAAATGCTCACTAATTGGAATGTGGCTAAGATGACCATTATGGACACAAGGTCCAACATGGCTCATTTGGATGGCATCCTTGTCACATTGGAAGCTTGCCTCACGGGACGTAGATACTCCTTATTCCCACATCCATCTCCGCCCATGGGATTTGGTCCTGAAGGTCCTATTGCTGGTACCGACAACGAAACGACTAGTTTTAACAAAGGTGTTGCTCTACACACGGCTAAGCAGGAGGCTGATAGTTCTCTTCATAATTCTTTGGGCCTCGCTTCTGAGGGTGTTGCTCCTGCTCTTGCTCCTGGACACACCTCCAGTCCTGACTCTCCAGCAGCCATTGTAGTGCAAGGTGCTTCCCCTTTTGGGACCTCTTTCCCAGTTCCTTCTACAATCGCCACTGCCTAACACAAGTGTATTCGTAAATATGAAGCAGCAGCAATTCTTCCGCATAAACTTGAGCCTCTACCCATCAAGCTTCCATAGAAACAGTGGACGGATGAATTCTTTGGCCCCTGCCCCATCTTTGAGGACATACACGACTCCAAAGGCGCAGAAGCTAGCTCCTGACATGACCTGTCACGAGCACTGCACACTTGGTTTCACTATTCTGTTTCTTTGTTTTTGTCTACTCTGGCCTGTACAGAGTTATAGTTTCATACTGTCTTTGTTGTTCGGTGGTTATCTAGTTTATCTTACTAAGTCTGGTTTTATTGCACTTTTATGTAATATTGGCACCTTGAACAGGGCCAGAACGCTATATTCGGCTTCTCCTAATGATTGTACTCTTTTTTGTACTATAATATAATCTTTCTATGCAGCTTACAACAACAACAAAAAAAGTATAAAGTGTGTGTATTTATATTTGTGCATTGCTGCATTTAGTTATAATACATGCTCCAATGTTTTGGAATTTGATGTGCATCAAAAAAGTACTTCCACTAGAACCTCTATAAAGTACTAATTGTGGAGGTTTTCATTACTGTTTTTGTTGAAAACTATTACTATGGTGCATTGAGGGTAATATAGTGCATAAATGTTCTTAAACATGACACATACATATTGGTTTGAGTTTTTTTTTATTTTGTTGAAAATTAGACCACATAGTTTTTATCAATGCGTTGAAAAATTAAAGGAAAAAACTGAGAATTTTAATTTTTAAAAGTCATTCAAACAAAACCATACAACATAATCCATTGTTGTGCCAAAATTTATATAGAGACTTGTGCAACTGATACTTACCAAGTAATGGATTGGATTGGATAGATTTTTCAAAATAGCGGAATTAGTAAGAAGCCACTAAACCTAATCCATTGTTTTGCCAAAAGTTATAGAGAGACTAGTGCAAGAGATGTTTACAAAGTAAGAGATTGGATTGGATATATTTTTCTAAAGAGAGGAATTAGATAGGAACCATTATTGGTCACATACATATCTGTAAAGGAGAACATTTACCTATGTATAACTTTATTCTATTCATCTCAATAAATTCTCCCTCGGTAGATGCAAAAATACCCATAATTGTTTTGTTTTCCCCTATTCATTTTTACCATTTATTTCAACAAAATAGAGAGGTTTTTGGCTCACCTTCAATAGTGAAAACCCTAGTTTTGTTGTTAATTTCCTTTCATTTTATGTTTCTACAAACCCTAGCTCTGTTGGTGCTTCCCTTTCCTTTTTGGATGTTGCAAACCCTAACAACATGAGTTTAGTTTCTTTACCCTTTCACAATATTTGTTTTTGACAATTTGGGTATTTGTTGGTCTCAACAATTACTTTCATGTAAAAAATATTTTAATGGGTTGTTACCCCATTGCATTAGATTCCAAACATTGTCTTTGGTAATTTATTTTTAAAGAATAGGGTTTCATTGTGTGCAATGTACAACAAATAAGCCCAATTAAGCACCATTGTGTTTTTAATGTCAATAAAACTACTTGGACCTAATGTTCTTTTAAAAATTATTTTGGGTTTCGTGGTGCAAATTATATAGTATAAACACACCAGTGTGTGTGTGTGTGTGTGTGTGTGTGTGTGTGTGTGTGTGTGTGTGTGCACCAATGCATATCACTATATAATGTGCCCCTATTAACTTGTAAAATAGTTGTAGGCTGAAATTATTACTTAGATTGTGAAATAAATTGCATGATTTGTATATTCTTTATGTAGGCATTTTTATAGAATATGGTTAATAAAATATAAATGAAAAAATGATAGCAGTAAATGCAAGGGAAGCACATCCTAATAAGGGAACATAGTCCAAGTTATTTTGAATTTTTAATATAAAAGTATTATATTTCAATTAATTGTAGGTTTAAATTATGTCTATTAGTTAATGTCTGCCATGTATAACAAAAACTTTAAAAAAAGTCGAGAAGATTGCTTGCAATTTGAGCATAAAAAGTCATCAAAAAATTGTAGAAATGTTACATATGAGAAAATTAGGTGGATCAAAAGGTGATCAACAAGATTTTTTTTACTAATAACGTACTTCTTACCAATAATTGATCCTATAATAAGTTTCAAACATTTTATTTAACATATGTTGAATGCTATGCATGGATTAACAAGAAGGGAACAAAAGGCCCTCCTAAGAAGAAAAAAGTTATGAAATATTTAAATGATGATGAACTGGTCCTTAGTTCATCTAAACTGGTGATAGAAGTTAATGATAGGAGGAAACATTTATAAAATTGTGAAGGATATATTGGAAATAAAGTATAGGTGTTGTTTCCACTTATAGTACAAAATTCAATCCAATAATCAAGTTACAATTAAACTACAACAATCATTTCCAAAGGAATGGTCAATGAGACCTATGAGACTTGCAATAAAACAATTATACAATAACAAATAAAAACATTTAGAAAGTATCATTGCTAAACATGTTTTTCTATAATATGTATACATGTAATACCCCTAGTTTTGACTTGGAATGTATTTGATCAAAATTATGTAATTGATGTAAATATGATAGTATGGATTCCTAGTGTGGAGCTCAAGGCCAAGGCCCAACTAGTGAATGGATAGGCATGTATGATATATATTTTTTTATTTGGAACATATGGTTGGCTTACTATGCGAATTCGAAATGTATGTAAATATTATGTTGGAAATTAATAAAATAGTCCAAGATGGCTATGTAAAGAGCATTAGAGGGGCTATGATTCCACTAGAGGGGAAAGGGAAGGGGGCCTTTGGGAAAACCAAATCCTATGTCGCCATGTGTCAACCTTAGAATTCATCCAAAATCTGCCATGTTCCTTAAATAAGTGTAGTGAACGTATCCGTTCACTAAGTTAGCCGTGTTCGGTTAAGGGTTAAGAAACGAGACCGTCTTCCATATTTGAGATAAATGATAATAATATATTGATTGATGATGATAAAGTTACAATAAGCTCGCCTTTATAGGGCTTGAGCAAGAATAGCGAAGGATTACACCCTTTCGCTTATTAACCTAATAATCTATTTAATGTATAAATAATAATATTAATTAAATATTCATAGCATTGCCTTCCCCGTAGGAAAGCTTTGTCCTCAAAGCTTAGATTATTGTTGACGTCTTTTCATTCTCGTTTTGTGTTGAAAGAATGTCATTATTTCCTTTATGTCTTTTTTAGAGCTGGTATTAAGTATATGCTTGGTATTTACGCAATAGTTTGTCATATTCCTTTCATTTGTAACCTGATTTTGTACTCCATTATGTTTATTATTGTTATCCCATTTTCCTTGTACATGAATACGAGGAGTATTTTTGTGACTGACCATATCAAGACTTGTTTTAGAAGTCGCTTGTTCTACGATATTTAGGCTGTCATCACGTAATGTTTTCATTTTATTATCCTTACGAGTTATCTCGAGAAGTGGCGTTTCATGAGGCTTCTCACACTCAAAGTCATCTGATAGTGTTACATTTAGGTTTCTCCAGGGTGGTAGAAGAGTTAAGGTAGAAGATGAATCTATGATATCTGATTCCTTTGATTTGGATTCCTTTGCATATTGTAGGATCCATCTTTTGTCATTGTATGGATCGTCCTTATTGTCAATGATACTAGATTGAATCTCATTATGATCTTGGTTGAGCTCATCTTTAAAAAAATATTATTGGTATTTTGGTCATCCTTATGATATTTAGTCTCTTTGTCTTGTTTATTGTCTTGTTTATTGTCTTGATCAATTTTGTTACTCTCATTTTTGTTGACATAGTGGTCCAACATATTTGAGTTACTGATATGGTTTGTATTAGACCTTAGTTTTTGTAACATTTCCATTATGGTATTCTGGTTTTGCATCATGATGCTCAAGTTCTGTGCCATGGTGCTTATGTTCTGTGTCATCACACACATCTTGTTATCCAACTCTTTTTGTTTATCATGCATGATGTCTACTTTGTCATCAAGTTTTATTCCTAGTACTAGAACAACATCTTCTTTAATTCCTTTCTCAAGTGCCTTGTTATTTTTCGTTTCTTCTCTGAATTTTTCTTGGTTGATAACGAGGGCCTTGATATCCTTTTTCAATTCCTCAATTTTGTCTTTTAATTCTCCCATGGTCTTGGAGAAGATAAATTTTTTTTTTGCTTTCCCAATTTAAAACAATAACTTATAATAATATTAACAATAATATTATTTATTAATAATATTATTATTAATTTTTATTATATACATTTTAATTTTTAGTGTAATAATAATAATAAAATTAATAAATTATTATTATTATTATTATTTTGAATTAGGGTTTTTGACGTTGGAAGAAGGGATGATAGTGAAGGTCGAGGAGTGGAGGAAGGGAATAGGGATTGTCGGAGATCGCAGGTGGAAGAGGATCTAAGCGGTGGCGTCGGATGGGAGAGGTGAGCAGCGAGGGAGTAAGGGAAGGAGGTCGTGTTGGAGAGATGGGCGTGGGAAAAAGGGAGTGCGTAGGTGGGCAGGTGGAGGCGACGGTGATAGGAGCAACGTGAGAGTGTGGGGGAGTAGTGAAGAGGGGGTGGGGCATGCAGGAGCGAGCAACAGGGGAGCTGCATGGAACAACGCGGCCAGGGAAGGAGGGGAGATGGCGAGGAGATAGAGCAATGGAGGGATAAGGGTGAGGGTGGAAACGGCTGGGGGGAGAGTGCTGTAGCAATGGCGTGAGGAAGCAGGGAAAAGGTGATGCAGGTGTGGAGTATAAGCTGGAAAGGGGGGGGGGCGCGGTGAAGGAGGAACGGGAAGGGTGGTAGAGTGAAGGTAATCGCTGGCGTGAGGAGTGGTGTGCAGAATGGAGAAGATGGTGGAGAGGGAATGCACAGGCTAGGTGAGGGGGGAAATGGAAGGGGTGGCAAGCAGTGGAAAGAAGGCAGCGCTGAGAGATTGGGGGGCGAAGGTAGGGTGCAGAATGGGCGTTGTCATGAGAGGGAGAGTAGAATGAGCAGTGAATGAGCAGGAGGTAGTTGTGGTGTGGGGAAGCGTGGAAGGGAGAGGAGTAGATGGGAGAGTTAGTGCACGGGTGGAGGGTGGTTGCGTGTGATGGCAGGCGTGGAAGGAGAAATGATGTGAGGACTGATAGGTGGTAAAATGGAGCAGCGGGAGAATGTGTGGTTGATATGAGCTGAAACCAAGCTCAAAGATGGAAGTAGCCAAATCCGAGTGTGTAGAGTGGAGTTGAAATAATGTGAGCTGAAACCGTGAGCAGGAGAGCGCGAGAAGGGAGGGCGCGGCGTGAGGGAGTAGGAGAGAATGAGCAAGGAGGGCGTGGCGTGATGGAGTAGGGAAGGCAAGCAGGAGGTGGATGGAAGGGCAGGAAGCAGGGGGAGGCGGACGTGGATTAGGTGAAGGCAGACGGATGAAGAGAGGAGGTGTGGGAGCTGCAAAAGCGGATGGTGGAGGTGGCGGGAGCGTGGGCACACAAAGGAGAGCAGAGATGGACGAGTGTGAAAGGGAGATGGGGAAGGTGCTGTGCGGTGGAGTGTTGCAGTGCCGACAGGAGTGGAGTGGAGATGGAAATGGTTGGTGGAGATTTCTGGTGTGGAATGGAGAATCCTGGAGCATATTTTCACCAAGAGAAATTCACGCAGTGAGTACTGGAGCGAAAACGTGCTGAGAGCCGAAACTGAGCTCAGAGGAGGAGACTGTCGCAACCGTATCCGGTTGGATTTGAAGGGAGAGCCGAAATCGAGCTCTGATACCAAATGCAGTGAACGTATCCGTTCACTAGGTTAAGAAGCGAATTCGCCTTCCATATTTGAGATAAAAGATAATAATATACTGATAGATGATGATAAGGTTACAATAAGATTGCCTTTATAGGGCTTGAGCAAGAATAGTGAAGGGTTACACCCTTTCGCTTATTAACCTAATAATCTATTTAATATATAAATAATAATATTAATTAAATATTCACAGCATTGCCTTCCACTTTTGGAAAGCTTTGTCCTCAAAGCTTGAGTATTTTCCTAATGTCGTCCTTCATTCAGATTCAGTGTCAGTATTAGAATCAGACATGATTTCTTGTGTAGAGACTTGCACTTCCTTTCCATTGATGATTTTGCACTGTATTGTCTGATTGTTCCTACATTTATGGCCTAGGATCCAATCATCCGCGCAGCCTCCCCACCTTCTCTCCACTGTATCATCCAACCTCCCCCCCCAACATCCCCATCCTCCCGCTTGCACATTGCTCGCCCATCCTCGGCGCGTCCTCCTACAACCTTCCATTCCCCTCTGCCTTCCCTTCCATCCTCCTGCTCTGCGCCAACCACCACCTCTGCCTCTCTTCCGGCCATCGGCCATCGAAACCCTAATTTTTTTATTTTTTGAATTAAATATTAAACATTATAATAATATTATTATATTGTTTAAATATCTTAATTTGTGAAAAAAAACTACATATATAGTTTATGGAAGCATTGATAATATTATTATTAATTAAATAATTAATAATTATTATTATCTGGAAAAAAAAAATCCAGTTGAAAAGAAGATTATTTATTATTGAAGAGTCAAAAGTAAAAAAATAAAAAAATAAAAATAAAAATAAAAATATTATTATTATTATTAAAATAATAATTACTTTAAAAAAAAAGAAAAAAAAAGAAAGAGATAAGAAGTATTGAAGAAGACAAAATCGAGAAAAAGACAAAGAAGACAAAACGAAGAAAAAAGACAACAAGTGAAGATCTAGCAAAGACTATCCATCATTGGATAAGTCAAGTCAAAGAAAGACGACCAAGTTTAAGAAAGACTCATCAAAGAATTCAAAGAAGATCATCCCACCGTTGAAGAAGTCAGAAACCATGGAAGCCGATTTGCGCGAAAAATTAGAAGCCACGTTAAAATGTTATCGAAAAGACAATGAAGAATTGCGCGACATAAATAACAGTTCAAAAATAAGAATTGAATTACAAGAAAGGTACAATGAAATAAAAATATCTGACCAGGAAAGGCGTATAGAAAAATTGTATACGCAAATTGATGAATTAAAAGCCGAAAATAAATTCAATCAGAGGTTAGGAAATCAAGATATAAAGAAGGAAATAAATAATTATGAAGCAGAAATAATACGCTTGAACAAAATCGTTAGCGACAAAGATGAAGAACTAATGCAGTTACGACATAAATTAGAAATTCAAGAATCAGAGGTCGGTCAGTGTCGACAACAGATAAAAGTTCTTCAACAACAAAATGACGACTCTAAAAAGACACATAAGTCAGAGATCGCGAAGAGTAATAAAGCATTATCTAACAATGCTGAAGAAATTTTTAGACTAAGAAATCATAACAAGATACTAGTTACAAAAATTAAGAAGTTGAAAAATAGCCGAAAGATAGAACAATCTATGGATGACATTGAAGGGAAACTTCTAGACAAGCAGGAAGAAAATAGTTGTATTAGAAGTCATAATGAAGATCTTAAGGAACAACTTAAGACATCTGAAGATGACAGAAAATCACAAGTCGAATTGATTAAGAAGTTTCGAAATGATAATAGGCAGTTAGAAAACAATTTGGAAAAGATACAGAACAAAAACTTAAATCCTCAAGAGACGAAAATACAACTTCCAACTCAGATCAATGCTCTAAAGGAGACATTCATAAACGAAAATGACATCGTGAAAGTTCCCTATCGACACCCCAACCATAAAAACCGATATTTGAAAAAGTGGGAAATGTCGAAAGATAATGGTACTAATGTGATCAAATCTCCTGACGACACATCAGTAGGGAATCCCATCAATCGACAACAAATCAATTTGGGATGGATTGATCCGTCAACATATCAGAAGTTATGTTTGACTCTTAGCAATTCGTATCGACATGTTTCGTCATCTACAACACCACATAAAATGATGCAGAAACATTATAAGGCTTTGAGGACAAAGCCTTTCTAAGAGAGTGGCAATGCTATGAACATAAAATAAGATAATAATTAAATAAATTATAATTAGGTTAACTAAAGTTAGGTTATGAAATGAGGCATCTCCTCAACATCAAATGCCCAAGCCATATTTAAGGCAGGGCCATCATTGTAACGTATCATCTTTTATCCTATCATCTAATATATTATTCTTACTTATTATCCAATATGAGAGTCAGATTCGACTATTAACTTAGTGAACGGATACGTTCACTGATTTTGGTATCAGAGCTCGGATTTGTCTCTTTTGACCTGAGCTCGGATTCGACTCCTACACTCTGAACTCGGACTCGGCTCATCAATTCCTACTTAAGCTCGGACCCAACTCATCAATTCATGATTTCTTCGCTCCTTTGCTCTCCACTTCTCCCTCAAACTCCATCCTTCCGCTGCCCCATCCACTCCACCACTGCACTCTCCACGCGTTCCCCATCTTCTACTCCGCTCCTACCCGCACATAGCTCCACCATCTCCATCTCTCCATCTCTACCAAGATGAGCAGCAGAATGTGAGAAGGGTGGTGGAAGAAGCCGAATCCAAGCTTTGAGGGGAGGAGGGGAGGAGCGAAAGCTCTGATACCAAATGCAACAACCGTATCTGGTTGGAATGTTAAATAATAATATTTAGTTAATATTATTATTTATATATTAAATAGATTATTAGGTTAATAAGCGAAAGGGTGTAACCCTTCGCTATTCTTTCTCAAGCCCTATAAAGGCGAGCTTATTGTAACTTTATCATCATCTATCAATATATTATTATCTTTTATCTCAAATATGGAAGGCGAATTCGCTTCTTAACTTAGTGAATGGATACGTTCACTGCATTTGGTATCAGAGCTAAGTTTCGGCTCCTTCAACGTGAGCTCAGATTCAGCTCCTCCTACTATCGAGCTCGGTTTTGGCTCACATATCCTCACTCTCTCCTCGGATTCGGCTCTTCATTCTCATCACTCTCCATAACCATCGTTGCTACACCGTCTTCTCCTCGTCTCCCTCATTTCCCTTGTCCCCCGCTACTCCTCACTCCCTGTTGCATCGCCTCTACTCCACGTGAGCCCTCCAGTGCCATCCTCTCCTACACGCTCCTCCAGCGCCACCCTCTCCACCTCGCACGCTGCCTCCTCCTCCCATCTTAGCTACCATCTCCCCCACTATTCACCTCCCCGTTTCTCATCCTCTAGCGCCACTTCCATCCACCCTCCCCGATTCTGGCATTCCCATCCTCCTCGCAGCTTCCCTCCCACAGCCTGCGATTACCTCCACGCTCACACACCTCCCTGCTAGACATTCCCCCCCATTCCTCCTCTTCCCTCCGCCCATTCATGCGTTTGCATCCCCCATGCCCCTCCACTTCCCCTCTGTTCGCCAGCTCCTGCATCCATCACACTCGACCCTCCTTCCTCTGCCGCCAGCTCCTGCGTCCACCACTCCCCACAGCTCGCCCTCCCAACCACCCCTCTTCTGCGTCCAAATTCCCACCAACCTCTCTTCCCGTTCTCCTGCGATCACGCTTCACCCCACCTCACATGCCCTATCACCATACTTGCCACACTCCTCCCTTTTTGCCACACCCTCTGCTGCAACCGTTGTTCTCTCTCCCCACCATCTTCCCTCTGCGTTTCCATTCCCATGTATGCCCTACAAAAAAAAAATAAAAAATTAATAAAACAAATATTATTATAATAATATAATATTATTACATAATATTTTAATTTTATTAAAATTTTCCACTCTATAATAATATTTAATTATAATATTTATTATTTTATTATAGTGATTATTATTGCTATAATAATTATTATTAAGTCACCATTTTTCCAAGACCTTTTAATTGTTTCTCACTATTACATAAGCCAAAATTGGGCCCAAATATTCACCTCCCCACACCAGATCAATAACCAACCATGGCGGAACTAAAAGAACAAATCGAAAAAATGGAGAAGGACATCAAATCCCTTGTTGCCAACCAAGAAAAATTCAAAGAAGAAACGAAAAATAACAAGGCACTTAAGAAAGGAATTAAAGAAGATGTTGTTATAGTACTAGGAAGAAAACTTGATGACAAAGTAGACATCATGCACGAGAAACAAAAAGAGTTAGATAACAAGATGTGTGCGATGACAATGAACATAAGAACCATGGAACAGAACTTGAGCATGATGACACAGACCCAGAATACCATAATGGAAATGTTACAAAAACTAAGGTCTAATACAAACTATATCAGTAACTCAGATATGTTGGACCACTATGTCAACAAAAATGAGAGTAACAAAATTGATCAAGACATTAAACAAGACAAGGAAACTAAATATCGTAGGGATGACCAAAATACCAATAATATTTTTGATAAAGATGAGCTCAACCAAGATCATAATGAGATTCAAGCCAGTATCATTGACAATAAGAACGATCCATATAATGACAAAAGATGGATCCTACAATATGCAAAGGAATCCAAGTCAAAGGAATCAGATATCGTAGATTCATCTTCTACCTTAACTCTTCTACCACCCTGGAGAAACCTAAATGCAACACTATCAGGTGACTTTGAGTGTGAGAATCCTCACAAAATGCCACTTCTCGAGATAACTTGTAAGGATAATAAAATGAAAAAATTACGTGATGACATCCTAAATATCGTAGGACAAGCGACTTCTAAAACAAGGCTTGATATGGTCAGTCACAAAAATACTCCTCATATTCATGTACAAGGAAAATGGGATAGCAATAATAAACATAATGGAGTACAAATTCAAGTTACAAATGAAAGGAAGATGACAAACTATTGCGTAAATACCAAGCATATACCTAATACCAGCTCTAAAAAAGACATAAAGGAAGTAATGACATTGTTTCAACACAAAACGAGAATGAAAAGACATCAACAATAATCTAAGCTTTGAGGACAAAGCTTTCCTAAGGGGAAGGCAATGCTATGAATATTTAATTAATATTATTATTTATATATTAAATAGATTATTACGTTAATAAGCGAAAGGGTGTAACCCTTTGCTATTCTTTCTCAAGCCCTATAAAGGCGAGCTTATTGTAACTTTATCATCATCTATCAATATATTATTATCTTTTATCTCAAATATGGAAGGCGGATTTGCTTCTTAACTTAGTGAACACCCTCCCTCCACCACGCCCACGCCCAGCTCCTCCTTCCTCCCCATCTCCCTGCATACTTTCCCCACTAGCTTCATGCCCACGCCCACGTCCACCAGTTCCCCTGCTGCAACTCCTGAACCCTTTCGCTTATTAACCTAATAATCTATTTAATATATAAATAATAATATTAATTAAATATTCATAGCAATAAGCCAATTATCTTCTCTTACCTGTTAAATCCAGTCATTGAATGCTTATGTGAGGTTGGTGGAAAAATTCTCTTCATGTAGTTATCGAAGCATGGGGGTTGTGACAGTTATGTCAGGAGTCAGCAGCCAGCGGTCATATTTCTTCTATGGTCAGAATCTATGTCAGTTGTCTTTTCACCCTTACCTCATATATTTGGATTCAACACTCTTTTGACCATTCTCTCATGCATGTTCCTACACTACATATAGTTTTCCATTGTTGTTCATGACCATTACCAGACTGTGTTTAACCCAAAAATTCGAATTGGGAGATGGAGCTTCATTTTTTGGAAGGGAAAATAGATGGTCGTAGGTGAGCATGGAGGTTGGGAAATATAGGAACCTATACCCATTGATTTCTTCTACTTTTGGATTCTTGAGAAGCCATAGATTAATGTTGAAGGAGGTTCATCATTAGCATACAATAGGTTGGACTCTTATTCTACAAACTGGTAAGCACTATAAGGGTTGGATTTCTTGATGGAACTATGGATCAATGAAGGGAAATGCCTTCCTTGTGTTGTGTGGGGTAGTTAGAAGGAGTGTCATTGTTGTGATGGCTTTGTGAGACCCCTATAGAGCTCTAGTTGAGATTTTGGTTAAGCATAGAGAGCAGAATGGGTTGTGGGATGAGAGATTAAAGCTTGTAGGTGTTTCCTTCGTCTTGGTAGCCTCATAGCCTAGCTTGGGGGTGGCCTCTAAATAGAACGAGTATATGTTGGACAGAGTGCCTATGGCTAGGTGGAAAATTGCTCTTACATAGCTAGTTGCTTGGATCTTCTTTGTTTAAAGATAAGTATTCTTATCTATTTGACGTGTCGTGATTTTATTTGTATCCATGTGATAATTACGCTTTCAAATTGCATGTTGTTTGTGTGGATTTATTTTATTTCACTGTGTGTTTTATTATCAAGTCTACACATGCATTTTAGCTGTGTAAATTCATAATTATGGCTATGGGATGAAATTCTGAGGCCCCAATTTAGTGAATGTATGTTGCTGCTAGCCAGATTAATGGATGGGTATGTTACAGAGTGGTATCAGATATTCTAGATTCAATTTTAGAGTTATAGGTGCTGTGAATGCATTGTTACAGGAAAGAATATGAGTTTCATAGGAATACTCCTGTAAATGTCGAGTTCTGCTAAAAGACAGATAAGGACCTAGTAGTAATTCTGATTCAGATCTAAAATTTTAAAATTTTGGGGAAATTTTTATGTGGACCCCACCCATGCCACATGGATGGGTGACGTGGAAGATCCACATGATCCAAAGAGCATGATGTGGATCAGCCACATCAGACTCGTGTGCAGAATTTTTCCCACGATGAAGTGCGCGGAGGATGAAGATTTGACCATCAGGTGCTAGGGTGGATCAACGGTTGTAGTTGATCGTGCATAAGAAAATTGTGCGGTGGTTATCAGTGGGTGGATGAAGATATGACCATTGGATGGAGTGGAAGATCAATGGTCGGGGATCACCACAACTTAGGAACCTGTAGAGTCATTAGTGATAGGAGGATGAAGATATGACTATCAGATCTTATGGAGGATCAACAGCCTAGACCCATTGCGTGCAGATAAAGTACACGATGGATAAAACAGGATGAGGGACGTGTTGCTCCCAAAACCACTTGGGGTGTATGTCACCTTTTGATTGACCGTGCCTCCCCAAGAGTTGTTTTCCAAAACTGCTTCATGGGGGCACGTTACCACTTGTGGTAAAGGGGAAAACTGTCGATGCACTCCTGCTCAAGGTTGGATGGTATGGCAGCATGGTGGCTTGGTGGTGGGCGGAAGGTGACATGGTCACGTCATAGGGTGACAGGTAGACATGTATTGCACATCGACACGGACATTTAAGCCCACGTCAACACCCTTTCCACATCAATAGAAAATAATATTTTCTTATGCGCCAGATTGCACGAAATTAAACTATTTACAAACAAAAAAAACCTACAAGTGTGAAATCCCCCTTGACTCCCATTTTCTTTTATTTTAATCAACAAAGTTGGATCTAAATTTTAACAGTGATCATTAGAGAAGCATAAATTTGGTCATATTTTGGATTGTGATGGTGTGTTACAAGACTGGAAATTTTTTTTCTGAGTTTGGAAGAAGTGGAAAAACATAAAAGTAGAAAATTCTAGAATTTCATAACAGGTGAGTAGAACATCCTATGAAGAAACTGAGAATTGTTGAGTATTCCTAGTCACCTCTATTATCTAATCCAATAATTAATTTATCATGTTTATCCATAGGTTATCCTTTGCAGGTGTCAGAAGTTGTCCTTTTGGGTTAAATGAACCTACAGGAAAAGTATAGAACTTGGGAAAATTTGACAATTTTTTAGGACTGTAACTTTAAGCTTAGAATTCATAATTGAGCATGATTATAGTCATTAGAAAGTTTGTCCAATGGGGAACAATTTTATAGAGTCAAATTCTAACATAGTGATTCAAATGTTTCTATAATTTGACCATAAACGTGCATGTAGCCATAATTTGACAAAAATTGTCAACGTGTGTATTTTCTAGAATACATGAAAATTGATTTTTAGTTTTTAATAAATCTAACAATTTTTTTTATATCAACACTTTTGCATATTCAAAACCATATCAGTGATTGTTAAAGGGTCAATAGTGAGTTTAGTATATTTGAGAAACCTCTGATTTTGGTTGGGCCAAAAAGGTCATCATCATGGATGATGCACATGATCCTTATGAAGTTGAGGTTGATGCAATGGGAGAGAATATACATATTGAGAATAAAGAGACAGAATCCAATGGTAGGATAAACCAAGTGACTCCCCCAGACATTGCAGAAACCATGAGGAGCCTAAGGGTGGAGCTGCAAAGTAATAGAGCATAAAATGAAAGGATGCTTAGAGCTCAAGAAGAGAAGAATCAGTTGAATGCAGCCATGATCCAAAGTCTGAAAAACATCCAGACAAATATCAACTTCATAGATCACTCAAAAAATTAGAAAAAGAGTGGGATTAGCTCAAGTAGGCATTCTCACAAGAGGTCCCATAGTTCCATAAGTATTTCTAGAGATAGATCATATACTCCAAAAATATCTTCTAGTGAGTCATCTAAATCTAATGATTCCGCTGAAGGATCAAGCTCTTCATATCATAGAAAGAAGAGGAAGAGGTATTCAAATAACAACTCACATGAAGAATTTATAAAGGCCAAACCTCCCACATTTGATGGTGAGATAAAATTTGGTCAAGAAATTGATGCTTGGCTTCTTGGGATGAGGAAGTATTTCCAAGTCCAAGACTACTAAGGAAATATGAAGGCAAGAGTTTCTATATTCAATCTGAATGGAAGAGAATCTATATGGTGGGATCATCTTAGGAAAGTGAAGAAGATAAATGAAAGGAATATAGTGTGGAAGCAATTCAAGAAATACTTCAAGCAAAATTATCTCTCTAATAGGTACTATGATGGCAAAATTAAAGAATTCCATGAGTTGAGTTTAGGTCAAATGACTATGGAAGAATATGAAAATAAATTTTTGGAGCTACTGAGGTATGTCAAGTATATTCGGGATGATAAATTCAAAATTCAGCATTTTCTAAGTGGTATTCCCCAATCCTACAAAGATTGAATTGATTTTGATGAGCCTCAAAATATAGATGATACCATAAGAAAGGCTAAGTATTGCTATGATCAATCCAAAAGAAAGCCATATTTCCAGAAGGCATGGAAGGACAAGAAGAATGAGAATTTTGAGAAAAGGAAGAAGGGGTTCAAGCCTCCTCATTTTAGAAATAATCTAAGACAACCCCCACAAGTTGTGACAACTCCCGCTACGATGATGGGATACAAGCCAAGAGAGCTAGGAGAGCCACTTCAATGTTGGTGATGTGGAGAGGACCATTTGCTTAGAAATTGTCCACATCAGAATGGGAGTGCAAAGCAATTTCAAAACATCTAAGAAGCTAAAACTATGAGTCAAGTGGAAAGGACTGCCGCTAGGATTTATGCAGCACTAGAGGACCTCCAAGCAGATCATCAATCAACTGTGGTTGAGGTTGAAGGTAAGATTGCTAAGCAGTCTATTTATATTTTGATTAACCCTAGATCTACTCACAGTTATATCAGTCTTAAAATTGTTGAGATTTTTGCTTTTAAGAAAACCAATAATAGTAAATCATGGTTGGTCCAACTAAACACTAGAACCAAGAGAAAAGTTAGTGAAATGGTGGAGAAATGCCCATTAAAAATGGGTGGAAATTCCACTTGTGCAGATATAAATATTTTACCACTTGGTTCATATGGAATTCTCATTAGAATGGACTAGTTGGAGGGACATAGAGTTAAACTTGATTGCTACAACAAGAGTTTTGAGTGCATTGATGATGAAGGAAACCCAAGGGTTGTGAAAGGAATTCCAAAGAAAATTTATGTTAGGCATGTTTCGGCCATGCAGCTGAAGAAGTTTTGTAGGAAAGGTTGTCATTTCTATCCAGCCCATATATTGGATAAATCAAAAAATTAAATTCCAAAATTTGAGTACTATCATGTTCTATAAGAGTTAAAGGATGTGTTTCCCAAGGAAGTGCTAGGACATTGATTTCACAATTGATTTTGTTCTAGGAGCTACACCAGTGTCTAAGACACCTTACAGAATGAGCACACCAGAATTATTAGCGCTGAAAATGCAATTGCAAGAATTAATGGAAAAGAAATACATAAGGCCAAGTGTGTCTCCATGGGGAGCACCTATATTGTTCGTGAAAATTAAAGATGGTACACCCAGGTTATGCATTGATTACAAACAGTTGAATAAAGTGATAGTGAAGAACAAGTACCCATTTCCTCGAATTGATGATCTTTTTTATCAAATGAGAGAGGAAAATGTTATTTCAATTATAGACTTGAGTTATGGTTACCATCAAGTAAGGATCAAGGAAGAATACATTCACAATAATTCCTTTAGAACAAGGTATGGACACTATGAATTTGTAGTGGTGCCATTTGGTCTCACTAATGCACCAGATACCTTCATCTGTCTCATGAATAGCATTTTCCACAAATATTTGGACAAGTTTGTTCTTGTTTTTCTACATGACATTCTTATTTACTCTAAAAATGAAGAGGAGCATGAAGAAAATTTGGGGATAGCTTTGCAATTGTTAAGGGAGCATAAGTTGTATGCAAAGCTAAGCAAATTTGACTTTTATAGGAATAAAATTCATTATTTGGGTTACATTGTTTCAAAGGAAGGAATATCAGTGGATCCCACAAAGATTAAAGCCATTATGAATTCACCAACTACAAAGAATGTCACAGATGTGAGATATTTTATGGCTCTTATTGTTTACTATAGAAGAATCATTTAAGGATTCTCCAAGGTGGCACACCGAATCACTTCTTTGCAAAAGAAGGGAACAATTTTTGAATTGACCCAGAAATATGAATAAAGCTTCCAGTTGTTGAAGAAGCTTCTAACAAGTGCTCCAATTCTAAAAATTGCAAACCAAGAAAAATAATTTGTTGTGTGTACAGATTCACGTAAACAAGGACATGGAGTAGTTATTATGCAAGCAAATCATGTGGTGTGTTATGAGTCTAGAAAAATGAAGGAGCATGAAAAGAATTGTAGTGCCCCTAGACTTGTGTAGACATTGAGGGCACCTGCTGAGTGACCCGGCTGATTGAAACTTTAATTAAATAACCTTTTGACCTTATTTTTGAGGATGTGTATCTGAACTGTTGAGGTAAATAAATAATTGCATATGTTAAACGATTAGCTATGACTATGGAAAATTATGTTGATGGATAATGCTTAACGACTAGCTGTATGGTGATTATGTATTTGGCGACGAAAGGTATATTGGATAAGATAAATGAGCAGTTTGAATAAATCATAAATGTTTAACAATACTAGAGTTAGAAACCATATGATTATTGTTGAGAACAGTGATACTAATAATTTGTTGTGAGAAGTGTGTGTAGAAACAAGTGAGACGGTTCACCAACGGACACACAAAGGAACATGAAGGGTCGTAGAGTACGGGTAAATCACACACAGGGGAAGCGACGACGATGTCGACTCCCGACAAGAATACCACGCATGAGAAGATAAGATTTGATCCGCTTGCTCAAGAGGAATGCGTGAGGGCGTACGAGGTGGGCCACGACGGAGTTGGTCACGTACGAGTTGAGGGGCGTGCAGTGAGAACGAACTCACTCCTCAGCGCCATTAGTCCCTAGATAGCATGTAGACGGAGGATGGATGGTAACGATTCCTAAAATCCCTACAAGAGTTCCCGCAAGTCAAAATGGAAATATGGTGGCAGAAGGACCCAACGATGAGGTACCCTGTCGAGAACGGAAAGAATGGACGCAAGGACCCAACGAGGTGGTACCATGCCAAGGAATGGAAACCATGGATGATTGGACCCGACGGAGTGGTGCCATGTCAGAGAATTAAAAATTAAGGAACCAGGAGCCCAACGACGCGGCACCGTGATCCTAGTGAGTTTGATTGTTAAATTAAAATGCATAAAAACTTAGGAGAATAACTCTAGATTATTACTTAGCAAATGCATAACAATAGATTAGACATTTGCACATGAATAGTTATTTTTGTTGAGCATTTAAAATAATAGAAATTATTATTTGGGAGCAAAATAGATTAGACACCTAGTCAACTAAAAGCTAGGAGTTGATTAAAATATCTGGGGGACAAACTAGAGCAAACTTAGGGATGTAGGTGCACTTCCCAGAGAAACTGACACTTGGATGGGTGAATGTTTTAATTAATTAAATAATTAAAAATATTTAATTATGCATGAAGCGACATGTGTCGCAAGAGATTTCCCTTTATAAGGAAGGCTTAAGGAATGGGTAAGGGGCCCATAATTTGGACGATTGTCGTAATTTTGAAGTGCCTCAAAGACTTGCTGCTATCTAAGGGTTTGGCTAAGAAATCCTGGTGGGAGGGGAATCCCAAGCTGAATTTCTGAAATACATGTGTGAACTCTACGGCCCGATTAGCTCGGGGGTCTGGAAGGAAGAAGAGTACTTCCAGAGTGGTTGGGTGGTTAACCGAGGTGTCCTTCAGTGACCGTGGTGATCAACGACAGATTTGGAGCCGCGGCAAACGAGAGGATTCACTTTCAATTTGGAGCTACCGCCATTATAGGTTCTTATTTTTATTGCTGGAAAGCACATTTTTATTTCTGTTATTAAGCATTACAATCATTCTTATCTTATTGTTGGAAAGCACATTTCTGATTTCTGTTTTGTTATTAAGCATTACGATTATTCTTATTTTATAGCTGGAAGGTGCAATTCTGTTTCTATTATTAAGCGTTATGGTTATAATTATTTTATTGCTGGAAAGTACCTTTCGATTTAGCTATCCAGCATTTGGTCATTATTACTTTAATGTTAGATTGTAGTGATTCTGTTAATGAAGATTCGCACCAGTACTAGTTATTGTTGGAAAGTTCATTTAAATCAACTATCAACATTCTGATCAGTTTCATTTCTTTCCCTCACATGTGATTCAGTTTATTAAGCATTCTCGAATTTATTTATTCAAATCCCGCCATTTCTATGTGGATGAATCTCATATCTCTGAAACTTTGTTTTACAAGTTTACTGTCTACCTAATTTGGGGATCGACCCATGTCAAATCTTTAACTATGTGCTAACCATTGGTGAAGTTGCATAACGAAGACGCGATCGCTGCCTTATTCACAAATCTGTGTAAATCAACGGTTATTGTAATACTGGTTTTCATTGTGTAAGTTTTCGATCTGTAATTTGGCTAAACCCTGCGTGAATTTATCCATGTATTTGAATTTCGTAGCTGGGTAGTCCGATCCGAGACTGTAGCTCAATTTCAATACTCGGAATTGTATCAATCATATTTTATTATAAAAAAAATCTCACTGTCGAATGGCTCTCGATCCGAGGCTGCAGTTTGATTATAGAACTCGGATCATTTCCTACCATATCTCTTTTGTATTTAGGAATTTGGTGATGAAATTGAAATCAGAATATTGGACTGGACTTTATAATCTGAAATTAGAGGTTGGATTGACGATTCAATTGGTTATAGATTGCGTTTGGTCATTATGGGTCTCTGTGTTTTGTTGCGGGTATATTGGCATTCAAGACACTTGGATCCGCTCCAGTACATATTAGCTTCTTACTACAAGTTCACCGAATTTTAGATCTACCTCCTTTTGCTTATCATCCATCACTTCGCTAATGTCCGGAGAGGAGACTGGCTTTTGGGACGGTCTCGGTACATAGCCTTGGGTTGATGTATGGTCTGACTTTAGGATTTGTTTCCCCTTCCGTTTTCTTTTAAACGATAGCGACCTGCGGAGATCATGACAGTTCCGAACAGAAATATAACCTCGTGATATCGGCGATGGATATCTATATTTTTTTGGTAGGAGACTTTCTGTTGTACGATAGGTATGAACTCTACATTATCTATGCCTTCGGTAATTAACCAGGTATGTTTACGGTTATCGGTGTATAACTTGTGATTACCTGTATGTTTAGTTACCCAGATCGATTATACAAGCTGTACATTTTTCATGTTGAATCCCTGGACCAAATCGCATCAAGTGATCCATAGAAAAATTAGCATCCGGAAGAAATGCATGTCAATTTGTTGTCTCTCTTTTCGCATTTTTTTTGTTAGGTAGAGCGACCACTATACCGTAATTATGAACGAAATTTACTCTAGCAAGTAACTTAGAATGTGATCATGGTATCGCTGCTTTACTCTTGTTTTAGGGATCATTACAGTTGTAATCCTCTGTCACTATTTCGGTGAACTCCGCCTTCCCGCCTCACCCTTCAACTCCGTCAAAACCGTGATGCTCTTAATGCAGGGATTAGTAATGACCACGTCATTGTGTTGATAGCTGGAGCTTATCACGCATAGACAACTGGTCGTAACTGGAACTTAAGGAGACCGACTCTTACCTCTGACTACCACCGTGTCACTTACTTGGTGGTGTTGTGTAGTGACAGTCTCTTTTTATAATTTCCTGTAAACTATTTTTTTTTGTCTTCATTAAATTTAAATTTGAATGATACGTAAGAATTTGAATTACGTTGATGCGATAACCTTGATCGATATGCTTTAATTCTAATAATACCTGCTTGCAAATATTGTAATTCGACTGCTGTTGCTACCTTCATACTCACCCGAGATGTGTTTCCCTTTTGTTCTCGGTTGCTCAAAAATTAAATTACCTTGCTGTAGAAACCATGCGAATCGATGAAAGAATTAATGATGCTATTTCGTTTCTGTTATACTGTTGACACATGTTGAATTTAAAATTACCCTTATTGTAGAAACCATGCGAATTGACGAAAGAATTAATGAGGCTATTTCATTTCTGTTATACTTCTGACACATGTTGAATTTAAAATTACCCTTACTGTAGAAACCATGCGAATTGATGAAAGAATTAATGATGCTATTTCGTTTCTGTTATACTTCTAACACATGTTGAATTTAAAATTACCCTTACTGTTGAAGCCATGAGTATTGATGAAAAATTTAGTGATGCGGCTCTATTTGCGTTATACTCCTGTTACGCCCTCAATCCGGTGCCATGTCATGCGGATAATAACTACTGTGCATGCGTAGTTATTGGATTTATTCTGACCATGTTTCTGTCAGTTGTTTAGTGAATATATTGGTGGATCAAATTGTTCTTATAGCTACCGCATTTGAAAGTGATATATGGTTTACTCTGTGAAAGGGGGAATAAAAGTAATGCAGACTACTCTTAGTGTAAGTAAAATTGTTATTATAATATAAGGGTATATTCAGTTTCGTAGCAGACCACTCTTAGTTTAAGCTATTAGAAAATTGAATAGTATGTTTTTCTGGAGTGATTTCATTTAATTGGTATGTCGGTATTCATCTCTTATCATGATAATTTTAAATATAAGGGATCATGGCTATATGCCCATTTGGAGTTAGGCCATTTTATTAATATTTGTTGTTTACTTCTGTTCATAAGAAATGGGTGAAATTTTACATTACATTTTGGTTATTTAAAGATAGTATGTCATATTAGTATCGGCTAATAAATTAGATTACATGTACTATAATTGCCTAAAAGAATTCACCTTGATATGTACATTTCCTTGAATAGACAATATAGTTCGGTACAATACCACATTTGTTTAAAATGAAATATTAGATGGGTATGCATTAGTAATGTGGATAGTTACAACTTAGAAGGAACATGTAAATAAATGGAAATATGAGGTTGTGTGTACTAGCAATATAATTTAGTTGCAAGCATTAATGGTTTTGTACCCATCATGATATTCATACATCTTTTATATATGACGTACAATGTGAACGGATATTACACCCTTTGGTAATGATTAATGCATTTTACTTTTGAATAAGAGTTTGCTTACGAAATGAGAAATAAACCTCTAAGGAGAGATTGAATAATTCTAGGTTTAGGATATCTCAACTGCGTAAGTTTGAAAAAAAAAAAAAAATTGCTTAAGTACACAAACTCTACATTTGGTATCAGAGCAAGGTCGAACTTAGTTCGGACCTAGACAATTCCACGCGAAACAGTTTATGATGTTTAGTTGACTAATAAATTTTATTTTACATCTGAACAGACTTCGTCATGGATCGAAGAACTCGCCAGGGTAGAGTCGGAAGGGGACGAGGACGAGCTACACGCCAGTCAACCCCATCAACCCCTGTGAATAACCCTCCGAGAGCGGAGGAAACCATTAACCTACCTGCGGACGAGGTCATGACAATGATGAGGAACTACCACAGAATGACTGAAGCATTGATGACACGACTTGACCGCGAGAACGTTGGTTCTCAAGTCACTGCAGTACCATAGGCGCCACCTCCGGTCAACATACACCGAGAGTTAGAAAAGGTGAAGTTTCCTGAATTTTGGGGTTCCACTGAGGGGACTGCTGCTGAGGCATGGCTAGAAAACATGGCCATGTGTTTTTCTTTTAGAGACTACACGTCTAACATGAAGGTACGGATGGCAATACTACAACTGAAGGGGGAATCCCTTCTTTGGTGGAAGACCTTGCGACCTCAGCTAGGTCTAGAGCTTGAGGATATATCGTGGGAATTGTTCGATGAACATTTCCGTCAGCATTACCTATCAAACGAATTCATTGAGCGACAGCTGAATGATTTCCATGCACTAAAACAAGGACTACAGACAGTACAAGAGTACGAAATCCGTTTTATGGAGTTACTAAGGTATGCACCCCATGTTGCCACGGAGAAATTAAAAGTGAATAAGTTCATCTACGGATTAAACCCAGTCATACGAGACAAGGTTCGTATTTTGACACCTTCTACTTTGCACGATGCGGTCCAGAAGGCCCTCATAGCGGAAGAAGAGCTTCCCGGCAAGATGCTGCAGAATAAGAACTTTACGAATACAGACCGAGGAAGTCAACCTTCGCATGCACCCAAACATCAGTATGGGAATAAGAATTTTGGGAGGAGACCTTTCAACGGAAGGTCTAACAGAGATGACAGAACACCATACCGACAACCACCACGGGATGATCATGCAAAGCCTTTCGCAAAACCGGCGCAGTTTGGACCAAGAAGAAATGATGCACCTACTAGAAACAAAACAAGAGGGCCCAAAGCAGGATGTTGGAGGTGTGGAGGACCACACTTCCAAAGCGAATGTCCTCAGCAGGACTGGGGAAACCAAAGAACCCAAGCACCGCGACAAACTACCGCAGCCAATTTAGGACGAGCGCATCGTATACACGCTTCCGTCAACAACTGCCAAGCTGAACATCAGTCCACCGTCCTCGAGACTACTGGTAAGATACATGGTAATGTATTTTCCTTGCTTATAGACCCTGGAGCTACGGAAAGTTTTATTTCCTTAAAAGTTGTAGAAAATAATAAAATGATGGCAATAAGTCAAGATGATTTCGACACTGTCGAGATGGCATCCGGTAGTGTCCAGAGTGTGAGTCTTAAGGTAGAGAACTGTGAAGTCAACCTAGGAGTATGTTCTTCTAGAATATCCTTTTATGTTACGGAATTGGGTACATATGATCTAATCCTGGGGATGGATTGGCTGGAAGCACACTCGGTGGTGATGGATTTCCGAAGTAAGGAACTAACTTTCATCGACGATGAAGGTTACAAGAGAATGATAACAGGGAAGAAGAAGAAGGTTTCCTTAAGAATGATATCGGCCATGCAACTTAAGAAAAGCATGAGGAAAGGGTGCCAACTGTATGCGGTGATTGCAATGAACAAGGAAGGAGATAAGGTAGAAGTAATTAATCATCCCTTGTTCTCAGAATTCATGGATGTGTTTCCTGACGCATTACCTGGCCTACCACCACAACGTGAACTGGATTTCACCATAGAACTGAAACCTGGAACTGAACCCATAGCTAGGACTCCTTACCAAATGTCTGTACCAGAATTGAAGGAATTGCAAATTCAACTACAAGAGTTATTAGATTTAGGACTGATCAGACCTAGCGTGTCTCCTTGGGGAGCACCTGTTATTTTTGTGAAGAAGAAGGATGGTTCTTGGCGCTTGTGCATTGACTACCGTCAATTGAACAAGGCGACCTTAAGAAATCAGTATCCCCTACCCAGAATAGATGACCTCTTTGACCAGATGAAGGGTGCGACGGTATTCTCAAAAATCGACCTAAGGTCGGGATACCACCAGTTGAGGATCAAGGATGAAGATATCCCCAAGACAGCATTTAAACCTAGATTTGGACACTACGAATTTGTCGTAGTACCTTTCGGCTTAACAAATGCACCCAGTGTATTTATGAACCTAATGAACAGTGTGTTTCGACAACACCTTGACAAGTTTGTACAGGTGTTCTTAGACGACATTCTGATTTATTCAAGAACACTGTAAGAACATGAGGAACACCTGAGGATAGTCCTAAAGTGTTTGAGAGACAATCACCTTTATGGAAAATTATCAAAGTGTTCGTTCTTCCAGAAGGAGATTCATTATCTTGGACACATCATATCCGGCGAAGGGATAGCTGTAGATCCAACCAAGATTGAAGCCATTTGGGATTGGCCGGCACCAACAAATGTACATGAGGTACGAAGCTTTATGGGGCTTGCTGGGTATTATAGACGTTTTGTGGAAGGCTTCTCTAGAGTAGCGGGACCTATTACTGAATTGCAAAAGAAGAACCGTCCTTTCATTTGGACGGAGAAATGTGAAGAGGCCTTTGCTAAATTAAAAGAATTACTGACTATGGCACCAATCCTAAAAGTTCCCGATATGGATAAAGATTTCTTGGTATGCACGGATGCTTCAAAGGATGGTGTTGGTTGTGTATTGATGCAAGATGGAAGAGTAATTGCGTACACGTCTAGAAGACTTAGGCCGCATGAAGAGAACTATGCGACCCATGATATGGAGATGACTGCAGTGATGCATGCTTTGAGGTTATGGAGACACTATCTGGTAGGAAGAAAGTTTGAATTAAAGACTGACCATTGTGGCTTACAGCACATCTTCACTCAAAGCGACCTTAATGCAAGACAGAGAAGATGGTCGGAAGTACTCAGTGAGTACGACTTCGACATAACTTATGTAAAAGGGACCTTAAACAAAGTGGCAGATGCACTTAGTCGTAGACCTAGGATATTCTCTGTCATACCATTAAAGACCAACTTAAGAGAAAAGATCTTGACACTACAACAGAAGGACACTTGGTATAATGAAGTAAAAGCTGAGTTGGAGAATGAACAGATGAGGATACCCAAGTTTGAAGGGTACTCTTTGGACATGGACGGTTTATTACGGTATAACCGTCGCATGTATGTCCCTGATAATGAAGAAATTCGATATTTAATATTGTATGAGGCTCACCGAGCCGTCTATAGAGAACATCCTGGAATAAAAAAGATGTACGTAGATTTGAAACCTTTGTTCTTTTGGCATGGCATGAAGAGGGATGTGGTAAGTTTTGTGGCGAAGTGTATGGAATGCCAGATGGTAAAGGCGGAACATCGACACCCAGCCGGATTACTGCAACCACATGCAATCCCAGAATCAAAATGGGAGGTTATTTCTATGGATTTTATAGTTGGGTTGCCCTTAACCAACAGGAGACACGACACAATTTTTGTGGTCGTTGACACTCTTACCAAGAGTGCGCATTTTCTGCCGATTAAGAACACGTATCAAGCTCCGGAGATAGCCCGAGTTTTCATTAATGAAGTAGTAAGACTACATGGAATTCCGAAGAAAATTATTTCTGATAGAGGATCAATATTTACTGGAAGGTTTTGGACAAGCTTTCAAGAAGCTCTTGGTACTCAACTTAACTTTAGCACCGCCTACCACCCTGAAACGGATGGACAAACAGAAAGAGTGAACCAAGTATTGGAGGACATGCTAAGAATGTATGTAATGGATCAACAGAAGAAGTGGGAAGAATATCTACCCTTGGTAGAATTTGCATACAACAACAGTTATCAGAGTTCTATTCAGATGGCTCCTTTTGAATTTCTCTATGGGAGACCTTGTAGGACTCCCATAAGTTGGGATATACTAGAGGATAGGACATTACTTGGTCCTGAGGTAATACAAGAGATGGAAGACCAGATGGTCATGATTCGTGCTCGACTAAAGGAAGCACAGGATCGCCAGAAGAGCTATGCGGATGCACACAGGACTGATCGTAACTACGAAATTGGGGATAGGGTATTTCTACGGGTAAAACCACAGAAGAGTTCTATAAAATTTGGAAAGGGAGCCAAGTTGTCACCTAGGTTTGTAGGACCCTTTAGGATTTCTGAACAGATAGGACCTGTTTCCTATCGTCTTGACTTGCCGTCATCATTAAGTAGAATTCATAATGTTTTTCATGTTTCTGTATTGCGCCACTATGTTCCCGATACTTCACATATCATTGACTTGAGCAATGTGCAGATAACGGACGATGGGGCCGTGATGGCCGAACCGATCCGGATTTTAGACCAGCGAACGCGGCAGCTTAGGCACCGTGTGATTGATCAAGTCAAAGTGCAGTGGGACAGCTATAGTCCAAGCTCTGCGACTTGGGAGGACGCAACTGAGATGCGTCGTAGTTTTCCATTTTTATTCTGAACTTTGGGACGAAGTTCTAAATAAGTAGGGGTGTATGTAGTGCCCCTAGACTTGTGTAGACATTGAGGGCACCTGCTGAGTGACCCGACTGATTGAAACTTTAATTAAATAACCTTTTGACCTTATTTTTGAGGATGTGTATCTGAACTGTTGAGGTAAATAAATAATTGCATATGTTAAACGATTAGCTATGACTATGGAAAATTATGTTGATGGATAATGCTTAACGACTAGCTGTATGGTGATTATGTATTTGGCGACGAAAGGTATATTGGATAAGATAAATGAGCAGTTTGAATAAATCATAAATGTTTAACAATACTAGAGTTAGAAACCAGATGATGATTGTTGAGAACAGTGCTACTAATAATTTGTTGTGAGAAGTGTGTGTAGAAACAAGTGAGACGGTTCACCAACGGACACACAAAGGAACATGAAGGGTCGTAGAGTACGGGTAAATCACACACAGGGGAAGCGACGACGATGTCGACTCCCGACAAGAATACCACGCATGAGAAGATAAGATTTGATCCGCTTGCTCAAGAGGAATGCGTGAGGGCGTACGAGGTGGGCCACGACGGAGTTGGTCACGTACGAGTTGAGGGGCGTGCAGTGAAAACGAACTCACTCCTCAGCGCCATTAGTCCCTAGATAGCATGTAGACGGAGGATGGATGATAACGATTCCTAAAATCCCTACAAGAGTTCCCGCAAGTCAAAATGGAAATATGGTGGCAGAAGGACCCAACGATGAGGTACCCCTGTCGAGAACGGAAAGAATGGACGCAAGGACCCAACGAGGTGGTACCATGCCAAGGAATGGAAACCATGGATGATTGGACCCGACGGAGTGGTGCCATGTCAGAGAATTAAAAATTAAGGAACCAGGAGCCCAACGACGCGGCAACCGTGATCCTAGTGAGTTTGATTGTTAAATTAAAATGCATAAAAACTTAGGAGAATAACTCTAGATTATTACTTAGCAAATGCATAACAATAGCTTAGACATTTGCACATGAATAGTTATTTTTGTTGAGCATTTAAAATAATAGAAATTATTATTTGGGAGCAAAATAGATTAGACACCTAGTCAACTAAAAGCTAGGAGTTGATTAAAATATCTGGGGGACAAAATAGAGCAAACTTAGGGATGTAGGTGCACTTCCCAGAGAAAATGACACTTGGATGGGTGAATGTTTTAATTAATTAAATAATTAAAAATATTTAATTATGCATGAAGCGACATGTGTCGCAAGAGATTTCCCTTTATAAGGAATGGGTAAGGGGCCCATAATTTGGACGATTGTCATAATTTTGAAGTGCCTCAAAGACTTGCTGCTATCTAAGGGTTTGGCTAAGAAATCCTGGTGGGAGGGGAATCCTAAGCTGAATTTCTGAAATACATGTGTGAACTCTACGGCCCGATTAGCTCGGGGGTCTGGAAGGAAGAAGAGTACTTCCAGAGTGGTTGGGTGGTTAACCGAGGTGTCCTTCAGTGACCGTGGTGATCAACGACAGATTTGGAGCCGCGGCAAACGAGAGGATTCACTTTCTATTTGGAGCTACCACCATTAAAGGTTCTTATTTTTATTGCTGGAAAGCACATTTTTATTTCTGTTATTAAGCATTACAATCATTCTTATCTTATTGTTGGAAAGCACATTTCTAATTTCTGTTTTGTTATTAAGCATTACAATTATTCTTATTTTATAGCTGGAAGGTGCAATTCTATTTCTGTTATTAAGCGCTATGGTTATAATTATTTTATTGCTGGAAAGTACCTTTCGATTCAGCTATCCAGCATTTGGTCATTATTACTTTAATGTTAGATTGTAGTGATTCCGTTAATGAAGATTCGCACCAGTACTAGTTATTGTTGGAAAGTTCATTTAAATCAACTATCAACATTCTGATCAGTTTCATTTCTTTCCCTCACATGTGATTCAGTTTATTAAGCATTCTCGAATTTATTTATTCAAATCCCGCCATTTCTATGTGGATGAATCTCATATCTCTGAAACTTTGTTTTACAAGTTTACTGTCTACCTAAATTGGGGATCGACCCGTGTCAAATCTTAAACTATGTGCTAACCATTGGTGAAGTTGCATAACGAAGACGCGATCGCTGCCTTATTCACAGATCTGTGTAAATCAACGGTTATTGTAATACTGGTTTTCATTGTGTAAGTTTTCGATCTGTAATTTGGCTAAACCCTGCGTGAATTTATCCATGTATTTGAATTTCGTAGCTGGGTAGTCCGATCCGAGACTATAGATCAATTTCAGTACTTGGAATTGTATCAATCATATTTTATTATAAAAAAAATCTCACTGTCGAATGGCTCTCGATCCGAGGCTGCAGTTTGATTACAGAACTCGGATCATTTCCTACCATATCTCTTTTGTATTTAGGAATTTGGTGATGAAATTGAAATCAGAATATATGACTGGACTTTATAATCTGAAATTAGAGGTTGGATTGACGATTCAATTGGTTATAGATTGCGTTTGGTCATTATGGGTCTCTGTGTTTTGTTGCGGGTATATTGGCATTCAAGACACTTGGATCCGCTCCAGTACATATTAGCTTCTTCCTACAAGTTCACCGAATTTTAGATCTACCTCCTTTTTCTTATCATCCATCACTTCGCTAATGTCTGGAGAGGAGACTGGCTTTTGGGACGGTCTCGGTACATAGCCTTGGGTTGATGTATGGTCTGACTTTAGGATTCGTTTCCCCTTTCGTTTTCTTTTAAACGATAGCGACCTGCGGAGATCATGACAGTTCCGAATAGAAATATAACCTCGTGATATCGGCGATGGATATCTATATTTTTTTGGTAGGAGAATTTCTGTTGTACGATAGGTATGAACTCTACATTATCTATGCCTTCGGTAATTAACCAGGTATGTTTACGGTTATCGGTGTATAACTTGTGATTACCTGTATGTTTAGTTACCCAGATCGATTATACAAGCTGTACATTTTTCATGTTGAATCCCTGGACCAAATCGCATCAAGCGATCCATAGAACAATTAGCATCCGGAAGGAATGCATGTCGGTTTGTTGTCTCTCTTTTCGCATTTTTTTTTGTTAGGTAGAGTGACCACTATACCGTAATTATGAACGAAATTTACTCTAGCAAGTAAATTAGAATGTGATCCTGGTATCGCTGCTTTACTCTTGTTTTAGGGATCATTACAGTTGTAATCCTCTGTCACTATTTCGGTGAACTCCGCGTTCCCGCCTCACCCTTCAACTCCGTCAAAACCGTGATGCTCTTAATGCAGGGATTAGTAATGACCACGTCATTGTGTTGATAGCTGGAGCTTATCACGCATAGACAACTGGTCATAACTGGAACTTAAGGAGACCGACTCTTACCTTTGACTACCACCGTGTCACTTACTTGGCAGTGTTGTGTAGTGACAGTCTCTTTTTATAATTTCCTGTAAACTATTTTTTTTTGTCTTCATTAAATTTAAATTTGAATGATACGTCAAAATTTGAATTACGTTGATGCGATAACCTTGATCGATATGCTTTAATTCTAATAATACCTTCTTGCAAATATTGTAATTCGACTGCTGTTGCTACCTTCATACTCACCCGAGATGTGTTTCCCTTTTGTTCTCGGTTGCTCAAAAATTAAATTACCTTGCTGTAGAAACCATGCGAATCGATGAAAGAATTAATGATGCTATTTCATTTCTGTTATACTGTTGACACATGTTGAATTTAAAAT
Source organism: Larix kaempferi (assembly GCA_027924585.1). NCBI lineage: Eukaryota > Viridiplantae > Streptophyta > Pinopsida > Pinales > Pinaceae > Larix > Larix kaempferi. The sequence continues at coordinate 55,023,339 of BSBM01000001.1, forward strand.
TACCCTTACTGTAGAAACCATGCGAATTGACGAAAGAATTAATGAGGCTATTTCGTTTCTGTTATACTTCTGACACATGTTGAATTTAAAATTACCCTTACTGTAGAAACCATGCGAATTGATGAAAGAATTAATGATGCTATTTCGTTTCTGTTATACTTCTGACACATGTTGAATTTAAAATTACCCTTACTGTTGAAGCCATGAGTATTGATGAAAAATTTAGTGATGCGGCTCTGTTTGCGTTATACTCCTGTTACGCCCTCAATCCGGTGCCATGTCATGCGGATAATAACTACTGTGCATGCGTAGTTATTGGATTTATTCTGACCATGTTTCCGTCAGTTGTTTAGTGAATATATTGGTGGATCAAATTGTTCTTATAGCTACCGCATTTGAAAGTGATATATGGTTTACTCTGTGAAAGGGGGAATAAAAGTAATGCATACTACTCTTAGTGTAAGTAAAATTGTTATTATAATATAAGGGTATATTCAGTTTCGTAGCAGACCACTCTTAGTTTAAGCTATTAGAAAATTGAATAGTATGTTTTTCTGGAGAGATTTCATTTAATTGGTATGTCGGTATTCATCTCTTATCATGATAATTTTAAATATAAGGGATCATGGCTATATGCCCATTTGGAGTTAGGCCATTTTATTAATATTTGCTGTTTACTTCTGTTCATAAGAAATGGGTGAAATTTTACATTACATTTTGGTTATTTAAAGATAGTATGTCATATTAGTATCGGCTAATAAATTAGATTACATGTACTATAATTGCCTAAAAGAATTCACCTTGATATGTACATTTCCTTGAATAGACAATATAGTTCGGTACAATACCACATTTGTTTAAAATGAAATATTAGATGGGTATGCATTAGTAATGTGGATAGTTACAACTTAGAAGGAACATGTAAATAAATGGAAATATGAGGTTGTGTGTATTAGTAATATAATTTAGTTGCAAGCATTAATGGTTTTGTACCCATCATGATATTCATACATCTTTTATATATGACGGGCAATGTGAACGGATATTACACCCTTTGGTAATGATTAATGCATTTTACTTTTGAATAAGAGTTTTCTTACGAAATGAGAAATAAACCTCTACGGAGAGATTGAATAATTCTAGGTTTAGGATATGTCAACTGCGTAAGTTTTAAAAAAATAAAAAAAAAATAAAAAAAATAAAAATTGCTTAAGTACACAAACTATACAAGAATTATGCCACACATGATTTGGAACTTGCAGCCATAGTTCATGCCTTAAATATGTGGAGGAATTATCTATTGGGAATAAAATTTCAATTAAGGACATACCATTGTGGTATGAAATAATTATTTGAGCAGCCAACATGAAATGCAAGGCAAGCTAGATGGATAGAATTTTTATGAGAATTTGATTTTGAGATCAAACACATAAAAGGAAAAGAAAATAAAGTGGTTGATGCACTCAGTAGAAAGATGCATGAGATGCATGTGGCAGACATCACAACTTGCATATAAGATTTAAGACAACAAATTGTTAATTCTCTTGTTGAAGATGAATTGTATGTGCAAATAAAAGAAAAATTACAACAAAAGAATTTTGAAAAGAGGTATGAAGGGTATCATTTGGAAGATGATGGACTTCTTATTTATAAAAACAGAGTTTATATTCCAAATGTGGCATATTTGAGGAGAGTTGTTATGGATAAATCCATAAAATCTCATATTCTGCTCATCCAGGATATCAGAAAAAAAATTGCTACAGCTAGGAAGCAATATTTTTGGTCGGGGATGAAAAATGGTATTGCTGAGTATATATCTAAATGCATGAATTGCCAACAAGTTAAAGTTGAGCATCAACACCGAACAGGTTTTTTGCATCCTTTGTCAATTCCAGAATGGAAATGGGAAGTAATTTCCATGGATTTTATTACAGGTTTGTCAATGACTGTGAAAAAAATTGACTCTTTCATGGTTATGGTGGATAAATTGTCAAAATCGTCACACTTTATTCTAGTTAAATCCACCTATAAAGAAAATGCCATTGCAAAGATTTTTATGAATGAAATTTTCAGATTGCATGGATTTCCTAAGGAAATAATTTCAGATAGAGATACCAAATTTACTTCAAACATTTGGGAAAGTATTTTTGCATACTTGGGAACACATATGAATTTTAGCACTTCCTACCATCCACAAACAAATGGGAAAATAGAAAGAGTAAATCAGGTTCTTGAGGACATGCTTCGCATGTATGTGATGGAAAAACCATCCAAGTGGGAAGATTATCTACACTTGGTAGAGTTTGCATATTACAATGGGAAGCAAGATTCTTTGGGAATGAGTCCATCTGAAGTTTTATATGGAAGAAAGTGTAGGACACTAATGGCATGGGATAATCCAGTGAACATAATTGTAATTCAGCTATAATTGCCTAACAAAATGGAACAAGAGGTTCCAAAACTTAGGAAAAATTTAAAGGCAACCCAAGATAGGTAGAAAATCTATGCAGATAAGAATAGAATGCATAGATAATTCAGTTTTGGGGATCATGTTTACCTTAGAGTGAGGCCAAGGAAGAGTTCCTTGAAGCTTAAAAGTTGTGCCAAGCTATAACCAAGATATTGTGGGCCATTTGAAGTGCCCTAAAGGATAGGACTAGTTACATATAGAATTGCATTGCCTCCTAGTACTAAAGGTCATAATTTTTTTCATGTTTATTTGCCTAAGAAATATGTACATGACCCTAACCATGTGATTGATTTGGATGTGATTTAGGTGGAATAGAGGGAGAGTTCCAAACCTAGACACTATGCATACTAACATTGCTCTGGAACCGAGTCATCGAAAAAGTAAAGGTGCAATGGAAGCACTTCGGTCTCGATGAGGCTACGTGGGATTTGGAGGATGCCATGAAAGAGGGATAGCCATTTTTGTTCTAATTTTGAGAAAACACCGAGGACAGTGTTATTCCAAGGGGGGGATTGTAATAAACCTAGTTTTGACTTGGAATGTATTTGATCAAAATTATGTAATTGATGTAAATATGCTAGTATGGATTCCTAGTGTGGAGCTCAAGGCCAAGGCCCAACTAGTGAATGGCTAGGCATGTATGATGTATATATTTTTATTTGGACCATATGGTTGTCTTACTAAGCCACTTCAAAATTTATGTAAATATTATGTTGGAAATTAATAAAATGGTCCAAGATGGCTGTGTAAAGAGAACTGGAGGGGCTATGATTCCACTAGAGGGGAAGAGGAAGGGGGCATATGGGAAAACCAAATCCTATGTTTCCATTTGTCAACCTTAGAACTCATCCAAAATCTTCTATGTGCCTTAAATAAGCCAATTACCTTCTCTTGACTATTAAATCCAATAATTGAATGCTTATGTGAGGTTGGTGGTAAAAGTCACTTCATGTAGTTATCGAAGCATGGCAGTTGTGACAGTTATGTCAGCAGTCGATAGTCCTATTTCTTCTATTGTCAGATGCTATGTCATTTTCCTTTTCACCCTTACCTCATATTCTTGGATTCAACACTCTTTTGATCATTCTCTCATGCATGTTCCTACACTATGTAGAGTTTTCCATTGTTTTTCATGACCATTACCGGACTGTGTTTAACCCATAATTTAGAATTGGTATATGGAGATGCATTTTTTGGAAGGGAAAATAGATGGTTAAAGGTGAGCATGGAGGTTGGGAAAGATAGGAACCTATAACCATTGAGTTATTATACTTTTGGATGCTTGAGAATCGATGGATTAATGTTGCATGAGGTTCTCCATTGGCATACAGTAGGTTGGACTCTTACTGAACAAATTGGTAAGCACTATAAGGGTTGGATTTCCTGATGGAACTTTGGATCAGTGAATGGAAATTCCTTCCTTTTGTTGTGTAGGGAAGTTGGAAGGAATTCCATGGCTATGATGGCTTATTGAGACCCCTGTAGAGCTCTAGTTGAGCTTTTGGCTAAGAATAGAGAGCAAAATGGGTTGTGGGATGAAAGCTAGAATATCGTAGGTGTTTCCTTCACCCTGGTGGCCTCATAGCCCAGCTTAGGGGTGGCCTCTCAATAGAAATATTATATACTAGATAGAGTGCCGATGGATGGGTGGAAAATCGCTCTTACACAACCAGTTGCTTGGATATTATTTGTTTAAAGATAAGTATTCTTATGTATTTGATGTGCAATGATTTTATTTGTATTCATGTGATAATTACGCCTATAAATTGAATGTTGTGTGTGTGGATTTAGTTTATTCCACTTTGTGTTTTATTTTCATGTATGCACATGCATTTTAGATGTATAAATTTGTAATTATGGCTATGGGGTGAAATTATGAGGCCCCGATTTAGTGAATGTCCCCTCCTGCTAGCCTAATTAAGGGATGAGGATGTTACAATACATTAGTCTAAAAAATTAAAATAAATATTTATATGTTCTATTTACTTTCATATAAATATCGATCATCTGTGTGTTATGTTTTTAATGTTTTAGTAGGATTATGAAAATCAAAGCCATCAAGCATGATGATATCCAAAACATGTTGGTAGGGATGTCCAAGAAAGTGTACAACGATACGATCAAAGAAATATGAATGATTAAATTGGGGGAGGATATATGCAAACAACAACTTGAAGCAAATGTATGTAATCACTAATTTTTTTTTGTGTAATCAAAACATTCAATTATCACATCAAATACCAATTTTCAATTGTTTTGTTGTTCTCAATGGAAAATAAAATGAGACCAATTTAGCACATAATATGGGGAAACAAAGCAAAAAAGGGTTGATCGCAAATTTTGCAAGTGCTTTCCTTTTCATTAATATTTCATATTTTTTATGTTTATATTTTTATTAATTTACAATCATCCATGGGATTTTTACATGTGGTGCTAACCATAATGGATTCACTTTAAGAACATGTGACATATCACATTCAATCATGGAATATTAAACAATGCCCCTTGTTTAACAAGATATTGAAAAACACCTCCCAAAATCCTTTTATTGAACCCCCCTCCCAATATATGCTTATAATTTAAACTATATATATATATATACATTCTTTATGGAATTTTTAATACCCATTTTTATTTCTACCCATTCTACAGAGAAAGGACATTACTCTTATAATCTTGGAAATCACAAAAATAACCTAAAAATAAGAAAACAAGTGCACAAACATACCAACATAAGGATATGCCACTATCATAAGATAAGGATTAGGTTCAAGGGTTTAGTGTTATACTACTTTCACCCCTCTTCAACCTAGTACATAGTCTTACATTCAATGGGGAAATGGTCCATGTATATGGATATCTATTTGTAGACCTAGAATGAAGAGATACCTCATTATAACACTTCATCTTTTAAATATTTGATGTTATTAACATTTTAACAAAACTCATTTATCTATCGATCAGTCTATCTATCTATCAAGATTGTCTTTACAGTAATATTTAGGCGTTTCTTAATAACCCATTCCTATTTCCTTATCGTTCAAACTCAAAGGCACTCTCATTAGTAGATATGTGTGAGCTTGTGATCCTAGGGCTCAATTCGACCTAGGGGAGTTATTATTGTCCTTTAGGTAGAAATGAATAATTTATTCTTTGTACTCTATCATTGTATTATGTTTTATCATATTTTAATTTAAGAATTATTTTTCCCAAGCAAACAAAAAATATTATGTTGTAAGAATGACATATGGATCATAGAAAATTCTAGTTAATACTTTAGAATTTAGTACAAAGTTGATATTTTCGTATGTGTTGAAGAAAAATCTCTTACCATGGACAAGAGGATCCATGTCCATATGGACAAAAAAATCCTTACTGCAACAACATCGGGGATGTGTGCTTCCATATGTGTCATGAGGTGACCAAACTAACAAACAAGCAATGATACTGTAGATATGAGAGGGTGAAGAAGGGAAATATACACATTTCACTACTAATAAATTACTGCTAACAATCCATTTTCAAATCTACACTAAGTCATGGGCCTTTTTTGATTCATTTTTTACAGAGAATTCCTTCATTTAACACATGTTTGGATGGTAATAATGATAGATCTACCATTCCTCATATGTGAAGTAGTAGCAAAAGAGGGTGCAACAATAAAATTCAATATAGATGGATTAACATTTTATAATAAATCAGATCCTCTCATCAACATATTCAATAGTGATGCACAATCAATAACTACCATGAACTTAGTGAAAAAACATTCAAATATATATGAGTATAATGACCCTAGATATTATTTATATGTTGGAGAATATGTTCTCATGTAGATCTGATCTATTTATCCTAAATCAATTTCTTGACTAGATTTGGTCATTTATTTAGTGTATTTCCATTGATATTCCCCATATGTAGGTATCAATATTTTTTCCCATAAACCTCTGAACAATGGTTATAACACCCTCCCCAACAACCACCCCCCACCCTCAATACATATATCCCTAATTCAATTTTAAAAATGTCTCTCCCCTTTAATATGAAACAATATATTGACTTCATTTTCACAAATTTAAAAGCCCCTTTATTAATGGAAGTGATAGGATATTGGTAAAGAAATCAATCCCGCATGGTGCTAACATATGTGAGGAACCTACAACAATTAATTGATAAAATGCACGATATATGAGATCACAAAATATTTTTATTGATCGTAGGCCACTTCGAGGGGGCAACCTCCTTTGAGTAAGATCAATACAAATAACTTCACGGTGCCTTCATTGGCCTCAACACAAACTTATATACTAGTCTATGCAGCAATACTATGGATCAATACCATGGGTCATATAATACTACGGGACGACTTACAAATCATATGCGTCCAATACTATGGATCAATACTATGGGCTAATACAAACTACATATAATACTGTGGGACGACTTACAAGGCATATGCATCCAACAACAATATACTAACAAAGTAAAGAGAAGGGTTGACATGGGTTCCTAACATCCCCTCCCCCTTAGAATAAGCTTTGTCCTCAAAGCTTTAGATGTGGAAATTGTTGTTGATTCTGAAGGAGTGGTTCCCATGTAGAATTCTCTGGTTGCATTTTGTGCCACTGAATTAAGACCTTTGTGATAGAGCGAGAGATAAGATGACAAGTGCACCGATTGAGGATGACCTCTGACTCCAAAAGGATGGATCCTTCATTATCCAGTTTTGGTAAAATAGTTTGTCCTCTGATGTTGGTGCCAAGAAATTTATTTGGACAAGAGACATGAAATACTGAATGAATTCGGGAAGAAGGTGGAAGTTCCAATTTATAAGCAACGGACCCAATATTCTAAAGAATCCTATATGGCCCATAGAACTTTGGAGCGAGCTTATGACACCCTTTGAGTTTTGGTGAGGATTCCTTGTAAGGATGTAAACGAAGAAAATCCATATCACCTGCTTGAAAAGTGCACTTAGAACGGTGTTGATCAGCTTGTTGCTTCATTCGATTTCTTTCCATGTGAAGATTGTACCGCAAAATGCGAAGAATCTGATCATAGTTTTGAAGGACCGTGCCAACTGCCTGAACTGGTGAATTGCTGTGGGTGTATGGAAGAAGAACTGGCGGTGCCTAACCATAGACTAGTTCATATGGAGTCATTTTAGAGGTAGTGTGGTAAGAGGTATTGTACCACCATTCGAGAGGGAGCCACTTTTCCCACTGATGTTGTTGTTCGGAGGTGAAGAAACGAAGATAAGTTTCCAATCATTTATTGATAATTTTAGTTTGACAATTTGTTTATGGGTGATACCCTGAACTCATCTTCAGTTTGGTGTCAGTGTGGCAAAATAGTTTTGTCCAAAAATGACTAGTGAAAATTGCATCGCGATCCGAGACAATGGAAGAAGGGATTCCATGAAGACGAAATATTTGGTCCAGGAAAATTTGTGCAATTGAAGAGGCTATATAGGGATGGCTCAGGGCACAAAAATGACTATATTTGGAGAGGCGATCAACCACAACCAAAATCACTGTCTTCCCTCCATATTTAAGGGAACCCTTCAATGAAATCCATAGAAATATTTGTCCAAATCTGTGTAGGGATGGGAAAGGGTTTGATAAATCCTAGAAGGAGTGTTGTTTCACCCTTATTGCATTGGAAGGTATCACATTCAGCCACCATCTGTTTAATTATCATTTTCATTCCCTGCCAAAAGAAGTTACGTCGTGCCCGCTCATACATTTTGAATAACCCAGAGTGCCCTACCGATGGAGAAGCATGGAGTTCATAGAAGATAGCCTGTTGAAGATTTGTGCTCTGGGGAAGCACCAGACGACCCTTGTATCTCAGGGAAGCACCATCCCAAGATTAATGTGGTACAACATAAGGGTTTTTGGCCAAGCATTGGATGATTTGAGATAATGAATATTCATTGGCATAGCCATGTTGAAACAAATTGCAACCAATTTGGAATAGGCATAGAAATAGATGAAAGAGAAACTTGGTCATCAAATGTGCGAGAAAGAGCATCCGCCAAAATATTGTCCTTACCCTTCTTGTAAGTGATATCATAGTCATAACCCATGATTTTTCTAGCCCATTTATGTTGTGCTGAGGAGGGTACATGTTGTTCCAGGAAATATTTCAGACTCTAGTGATCAGTCTTGATGTAGAAATGATTCCCTAATCGGTATGGTCGCCACTTTTGCAGTGCATGCAAAATAGCCATCATTTCCTTCTCATATGTAAAGGAAGATAAATTCTTACCAGAAAGTGCTTTGTTGGTGAACAGAATGGGATGTTCATCTTGAAGGAGAACAACACCAATTCCATTGCCGCAAGCATCACTCTCAATAGTGAAGGGATTGGAAAAAAATCGGGCATAGCTAGAACAAATGTAGTACACATAGCTTGTTTCAGTTTGTCAAATGCACACTCAGTAGCATGCGTCCATGTAAAAGCATCCCTTTTGAATAGAGCAATTAATGGAGCTTCAATATTCCCATAATCCTTGAAAAACTTGCAGTAGTATCTAGTCAATCCCAAAAAAACACAAAGGCTCTTGAGTGTCTGAGGAGGCGGACAATTGTTCATGGCAACTATTTTGGATGGATCCATGCGAACTCCTTGTGTTTGAAACAATGTGCCCGAGATACTCTACTTACTTCTGTCCAAAAACAAATATAGACTGTTTGGTGTGGAGATGATGGTCAGAGAAAAGTTGCATTAAAAGATCCATATGCTGGAGATGTTCATCCCATGTTTTACTGTAGATGAGGATATCATCAAAGAAGACCAGAATGAATTTCCGCAAATAGGGCTGGAATATTTTATTCATCAATGCCTGGAAAGTGGAAGGAGCATTAGTGAGGCCAAAGGGCATGACCAAGTGGCCATCATGTGTGTGGAAATCTATTTTAGGGATATCATCCTCATGAACCCGAATTTGATGATCCCCAGAACGAAGATCCAACTTGGAGAAAAATTGACCACCATGAAGCTCATAAAAAAAAGGAATTGGAAACTTATCCTTGATTGTGAGGTGATTAAGTGCTCGGAAGTCAATGCAGAGGCACCATGACCCATATTTTTTGCGGGCAAGAAGAATTGGTGAAGAAAAGGAACTAGTACTAGGGCGAATAATACATTGGTTTAGTAAGTCCCGAAAGAGCATTTCAATCTCTTTTTTTGGTGAAATGGGTATCGATAGGGCTTGATGTTGGGAGGAACACTTCCAGGAAGGATCTGAATACAATGGTCCTCTGGCCTTGAAGGTGGCAATCCCACTGGTTCAGAAAAGACACATGTATATCTATCCAGAATTTGTTGTAGATCCAAAGGAGTAGTGGAGAATGTTGATGGTTGCATCCAAATGGAATGGATCTGGGTGATGACACCATGTGAATTCATATTAAGGATATTCTCCATGTGATGTGAACTGATGATGCTGAGAGACCCTGGTTTCAATCCTGTCAATGTGTGTTTTTTTTCCATTGGTTGAAAACTGCATCCAAAGTACAACCAAATCCCATAAGATGGGGCCAAGTGTGCGTAGCCATTGAGCACCCAAAACCACATCACATCCATCTAAGGCCAAGGAAAACATTTCAGAACGCAGGTTATAATCTCCCATAGATATACGCACATTGTGACACTTCCCTTTGCAAGGTAAGGTGCCCCCATTGGAAACCATGACTTCAAAGTTGGAACAAGGATGGAAAAAACAATCAGCTTGTTTGGTGATCTGAGGGTCAATGAAGTTATGAGTGCTACCAGAATCAATGAGTATTTTAAGAGGAAGCTTCTTGAAGTAACCCTTGACCCGCATTGTTTGGGGGGTGGTGAATCCCCCTAAAGCATAGAGAGATATCTCTGGGTGGTTGTCCTGGGACAGATGGTCAATAGGAGGCTCCTAAATGTCGACCTGATCATCTATTGTATCTGGAGCTTCTTCGCCAATTTTAGAGGTAGGCGGATAATCCACATCCAAGATATAGAGCTTTTTCTCAACACATCTATGTCCCCAAGTGAATTTCTCATCACAATTATAACAAAGCCCTTTTTCTCTACGTGTCCGCATCTCTATTTCAAACAAATGCTTGATAGGAGTTGGTCGAGGAGCTGGCGGGATGGTAGGTCACTGGGAATCCATATTTCTGAAGGGATCAAAAGTGGGTTTGGAGCGTTGTTGGGATGTGATCTTGTCCTCTTCCAACTTATCCAACCCTAGGGCTTCCATCATTGTGTTGGGATAGAACATTTTGACCTTAGATCGGATTGCATCCTTTAGACCACTGATAAAACAACTCTTATAGAAGTCAGCAGGAAATCCCTTTGTGTGATTGGCTAGTTTCTCAAATTCTATTTGATACTCTCTCACAGTTCCAATTTGACGAATTTTAGTGAGGGATCCTATGAAGTCATCAAAGCACTAGAACCAAATCGTTGCAAAAGAAGCTGGAAAAAAATCGGGCCATTTTGGCTCTTCATGAGCCTTGATGTACCAACATTACCATTGAAGAGCTTCATGTTCCAAATGAAAGGATGCAAGTGGAACTTTGTTGACATCAAACGTATTATGCAGACTGAAATATTATTCGGACTGATAGATCCATCCAGTTAGATTAGTACCATTGAAGCGAGGAAAATCAAGCTTCAGACCACGGAAACTGTTGGAAGAAGAGAACCCAGTGTCTGTAGAAGACTTTGACTGTTGTTTACTGTTCATGGATGAATGATCAAGATGGAGGCCGAGAAATTTTTCATCCAGATCCTAGAGTTTAGTTTTGAGGGCTGCAAGTTCTTCCTCCATGGTTTTTGCTCCTGCGCGGGGTGACAAACATAACCAGGAGTTTTTTTTTTTTTTTGAATGGGTAGAAAAAAAAACAAAACTTTTTTAGTAGAGGAAAATTTGTATTTGGAAAAAACTCTGATGGGTAATTTGAGTTTGACTAGGTTTTGGACACTTTCGAATGGACAAGGAAGTACAAAATGAGGATTTCATAAGCGGGGTGAAAGAATGAGAAAAGTTGTCAAAGAGGGACAAAGAAGCAGAAGTAGGAAATGAACACTGTGGCAAAAGTTGAAGGCAATTGGTTGAAAATCGAAGAACGTATGGCAAACCCTAAAAATAGGCAAATGTGGGATTTCTAGTTTTAGGAAGTGGAATTTGGGATAGGGTCCTCAAGAATGAAATATGCGGAATGGGATTGCAGGGGTGTCAGTGAAGTTTCAAGGGAAACCGATTTAAAACAAAGGAGATATGGAGAAAAAAACAAAAAAAAAATTATTTAATTTTTTTTTTTTCCGGAATGGATCTGCAACGACGCGGAAGTGATCGACAACAAATGGATCTGAAACGGCATGGAAGTGATTGGAAACAGATGGATCTACAAGGACGCGGAAGTGATCGACAACAGTTCAGCTGAAAATAGATATGGACCCCCGGTATGCTCAGCTTCCTAACGGTTCAAGGGATTCACTCGGCCACCAATGTTGTCTGATGACTTGTGTATTGGGGTAGTACTCCTCACTCCACGGCTCAGGTAAAACTGATAACCACTTTTTCACAAACGACAGCTCTTGTTTTACCTCATGGGTGGGAACTAGTCAATAAGATAGGGGGTCGTTGCACTTTTCGCTGCCAGGTCCTCTCAATGGGACAGCTACTTCGGGGTTCCTATGGTACTCCTCACAATGCGTTTTAGGGCTTATGCCCAAGTACTTCCCACAGTTAAGCGGATAGGGATTTTTCCCAGATCCGAACCTGCAATAGATGAGAAAAAAAAATTGGCAGAAATTCCACCTAACAAGCCCAAGAAAGTGCTCTGATACTAGATGTGAGGAACCTATAACAATTAATTGATAAAATGCACGATATATGAGATCATGGAATAATTTTATTGATCGTTGGCCACTTCGAAGGGGCAACCTCCTTTGAGCAAGCTCAATACAAATAACTTCACAGTGCCTTAATTGGCCTCAACACAAACTTATATACTAGTCTATGCGGCAATACTATGGGTCAATACCATCGGTCATATAATACTACAGGACGACTTACAAAGCATATGCGTTCAATACTATGGATCAATACTATGGGCTAATACATACTATGGATCAACATATAATATTACGGGATGACTTACAAGGCATATGCGTCCAACAACAATATACTAACAAAGTAAAGAGAAGGGTTAACATGGGTTCCTAACAACATACAAATAAGATTGATTGAAACATTTTATTAAAATTGGATTACATATGGGTTGTCATTATATGCTAGAGAATCAAGGGCTAATTAAATAGATTGTAAGTTAACTACGTTGTTTTACTTCCCTTATTTTATAATAATGGAACAACAAGAAACATTTAATTATATACTGTGTCATGGCATATAAAACTCATAGGAAAAAATGTATGAAGTGGACCCACCAAAAAATATGTTGAGATATGGCATGAAGAATGGATTTGAAAGAATGTGTATTGTGTATGAATCATTCATTGCTATGGTATGCCTTTCAATATACATAAACATAATCATTCATTCCACTTTATTTATTTGTACAAAAACATAATGAGGAGAAACAAAATCAAGTTGCTCAACAAAACATTGCAAATAACCCAACTACACTATCCCTTGTAAGTGTTGAAGAAATTAGGCTTGCAAGTAGCTTGAGCACAATATTTGATGAGATGTGGGGCATTTTTTTAGGATTCAAATACTATACCTAAGTATCTACTATTCCAAGTGATTATTTTGGATTGAAAAAATCATATATATATATATATATATATATATATATATATATATATATATATAATAAGAAACATACAATATACTAGTAAAACTTGCCATTTCTGGCGAATATTATAAAAAACACATTTCATGTAAATTTAGGCTACTTGTTAGAATTAAAATGGCCAATTAGTGAATTTATTTTTTGAAGAGAAGGTAAAAAAAATAGCCAATTGGCAAAATTTCACCCCTTAAACACACCCTGGTGAGATGAATGATTATCAAAATAACTAAATGCAAGAGACGAATTGTTATCAATATAATTGAATGTAAGAGATGAATTATTATCAATATAATTGAATGTTACAACTTTTATATTTTGGAATGCTTATATATAAAATTAGACATGTGTTTATAGTGGACATGTTGTCCCAATTGGTATGATGATAGGTTAGTAATAAGTGTACCACTTATTTATTGACATTTTAATTATCATGGACTTTTATGTTGTTCCATTTTGTATTGAAAATGGTCCCTTGTCCATATGTAATAAAATGGGTTTCTTGTTCTATTGCAGTTTCTAGTGTTGTAAAATGTTGCATTATAATGATTTACATATGGCTAATTTTACATTATGATAATGAATACAGGTGAAATTAGTTGGTATATTTGTTTAGATGATACAGTACATTAGTATAGGGTGAATCCATGAAGATGGGTAACACTTTTGAGCCAAAAGTGACGGTAAAAATTTGAGTTTTTACTCATTTATTAAATTGAAGCTCTCAAAACTCATATATCCTTTGTGAATTCCGACATGTAACAAAAAAAATAAATTGTAGGAAATTATGTTGTCTTTCCACCTATATTTTTAAAAAATAATAATATTGTTATTTAATTTGCCAAAATTGCATTTAATGATATGTGTGTTCTTGTAAATTTTAGGAAAAGTTAACAAGTGGCTTGTGTGTACGTAAAATAATTTAGTGATATATATATATATATATATATATATATATATATATATATATATATATAGTGGCTTGTGTGTACGTAAAATAATTTAGTGATATATATATATATATATATGCACATAATCTACACAAAAGGCATTGGGTCACACATTTTTTTTTAATTTATTTTCGCAAATTATATTTTTTAATTAATTTTTGACAATGACAACTGAAAATTTAATCGCATTTTGTACATGTGTGTGCATGAAAACGTTTATTATTGGTTACAAAAATCAAAAAGCAAAAAATACCATTTTGAAGAGGACACGTTGATATGGGGCGTAAATATTTTTTGAAATTTTTTGATTGTGTACTTTTTATGTTGTTGATTTTTCTTTGCGTTGATTTGAAGTTGTGGACATGGTTTTAAGTGTAAGTATGAAAATAAAATTAAAAATAATTATCATATGAATTCAAAAATCTATAAATTATATTCCAATGGATAAAATATTCATTGACGAATCCATTGGTATGAAGTCTACCACCTAAGGTGCATCTCGGGACAGGTTTTAAGCCCGACAAAGATATCAGTAAAATTAAATTTCAAAAATTGGGGGTTAAAATTTTGTTTTTAAAGCCCTCAATCGAGGTCTGTAAAACCCTTGTTTGATATTTTACACACGTTTTTAAATATCTTGATCGAGGGTTTATGTGCAGTTAGACAGAAGCTCAATCGAGCTTTTAAAAATTTTAATTAAAAAAATTTCAAGTTCATGTGCACATGAATATAGACACCCCTAAAAAAATTTAATCAAAATTTTAAAATCTCATATCCTTTACGGTCTATCGAGCTCTTTGAATTCAATGAAAGACAAATATAGAATTATATGATAATAAAATTTAATGAAATATAATTTCAACAAAAAATGATACACGTGGGTAATAATAAATGCATTGAAGAATAATCAAGTAAATGCATTACTTCCCCACTTCCTCTAGATATTCATTTGTAGATATGGGTCACGGAGTAATTGGATTCATAGATTTGATCAATCATATCTACAACTTCAATTACTTTGCGACCTATATCTACAAACAAATAGGACCCTTCTCATCTATAAACACTAATCACACATCTATTATATCTATAACCCATTTCTATTATTCCTTCACTAAATTTCTATGCAACAAAGGCAATGAAATAAGCCTTGGTTTGTTGCATTTTTATACTTATAACGAATGTAGATAGTTGATTGAGCATTGAGATCTCAAGCGAGTTATTTAAAAATGCTTGATTGAGGGTTAGTAAAATCCTCAATCAAGGTATAAAGCTTGATCAAGGGTTTTACTAAGCCTCGATCAAGCTTTTTTAAATAGCTCGATCGAGCATTTTTTTAATCCCTCAATCGTGGTATGTTTTTAACATAATTGTGCCCTATGCTTGCTAGAAAGTGTTACCCATCTTCATTGGAACTCCCTACAATGATTATATCCACACACACACACACATATAAAGAGGGTAGCTTGATTGGTTGGCCACCTATGTGGTTGGCGAGTAGCTCCACTTGTTTCTCGATGACCCTAGGTGACTGAGTAGGATTCTGCGATGTGTTGCATTAGAATATATATATATATATATATATATATTTCTAATGGGAAATTGAAATTTTATAATAACAAAATAAGTTGCATTTCATGTTAGCAATGTAGGGAAATTTCAACATTGAAACATGGCATATAAGTGCATTGGATTCAATTGAACAAAATGGTGTATTGTATGCATATTTATGCATTGATGCTTTTTAATTATCGTTATACGTTGGTGCATTTAAATGATTGTTACACAATGATTCGATATACATGTGTTAGTGGTGCACCAGTGCATATAATTACTATAATACAAGCATAGGGGATCCAAACTACAACAATAATATTGTTTCTTTCAACGATACCATTACCATTACCATTATTGTTATTGTTACCATTACTAGGGCTTCATAATGCACAAAGATGTGTGTGTGTGTGTGTTAACTGGCAATATACGTTGGTGCTTGTAAAATATTTAACACACACTAATGCTTTCAAATATTTAATATGCTATGGTAATTTTAAAATATATAATAAGCATCAATGATTTAAAAATATATAATATGCACCAACACATATTATGTGCTCACTAGTGTGACCCACTATTTGAAGTGCATCGAGAAAATAAACCTCTATTATAAACTCTGACTGCCTGGAATTTTTAGTTATAGAGAACATCTGCTAAAATATCTATTGTAAAAAGTGGAGGCTTTAGCAAATGTTTTTTTAATAAATTTTAACAATCTTGTAACACTAAAACCTCCACTAAGTGGTGTTTTCCTTCTAGTGTTTTCAACAAGATTTAGGTAAATAGTGTCATGTGCATCAACAAAATTCTCAAGCACTTTTCCTATCATGACAACTTCGTTAAAAAACACTACACTTCACCAGATTTTGTAAATATT
Source organism: Larix kaempferi (assembly GCA_027924585.1). Lineage (NCBI taxonomy): Eukaryota > Viridiplantae > Streptophyta > Pinopsida > Pinales > Pinaceae > Larix > Larix kaempferi. The sequence continues at coordinate 55,039,995 of BSBM01000001.1, forward strand.
CAACATCCCACAACCAACTTGCTTTTGATTGCTCATCCTACCCAACAACATACTCTTGAATCCTCTATTAGAAAACTTTGATATGTGCTACTCCATTGGAATATGTAGATAGCATATGTTTCCAAACATGCATAATTTTTTCTTCGTTAACTTGTGCCTCCATGCTTGTTCTAGTGTAATATTTCTAGTTATTTTAGTTGGCCTCATACTAATTATAAATATTGCATAGTTATAGGATTAAATCCAAAACTTCCCATCAAAATTTTTGAACATCCATTATGTGATATCTTTATTAACATGATCATTACACTATGAAACTACCTTCTACTTAGCAGTGTAAGAGGTTGTGAATTACCTCTTGATACCCTTATTTTTGCAAATTAATGACTCAAATTCATTAGATATGAATCACAACCACTACATATCTCAACGTCTTTAGAAATTTTTCCACTCTATTTCTCAACAGGAGAATTCTACTCTTTGCAAGCCTCGAAAGATTATAATTTCTTCTCAAGGAAGTAAATCCAAACTTTCTTTCTATAATCACCTAGGAAGGTCATAAAGTAAAACTTTTCTCCCATAGATACTCTACTCATAAGTTGACACATGTTAGTGTGTGCATGGTCCATGCTTCCTTTGCATGCCACACATTTTCAATACGGAAACTCTCACATGTATAGTTGCAATGATACAAGCATGATTGAGATCTATAGGCTTCTATGTTTTTGCTAACATATGCATGGTATTAAAATTATGTAACAACATCAATGTAAATAAATTTAAATGACCATACCTCAAATTCCAAATTCTACTCAAATCAATTGTTGTCTCTAGTGCACATTATGCTTCAAACTTGGAATCTAATTTATAGAAACCATCTTCCTAATAAGCTCATGTTATGATAGGATGAGGATTGTTGTATTCCCCATGGTATCCATCATGTTAAGGCTAGCCAAAGGAAACTGAGAAGAGGGGTTCACAATCTCAGACATGAATTGCACACCTCTGACTGGTGCATGGAGCAGTGGAAGGACATGGAAGAGCAAGCTCTTATGGCATCTCAAGGTGATAATACTTACCAGCTTGCAATTATGCGAGTGGATTGGAGCAACAACATGCAAGGAATGAATCCTTACAAGAGCGATTGGAGATAGTGGAAGAGGCATTGGGCATGTTGCAACAGATAATTCATTAAAAGGATATGATAGAGGGGTCCTCATCCCTCACTCTAGAACTGCAAAATGACACCTAGGTCCCCTGTGGAAACCCTTGAAGTTAATTATGTATTTTCAGTGTCTCTTTTTGTTACAATAGTTTGTTAGGTATTATCGTTGTTTATATAGGCATCCTAGATATTGTTAGAAACTAGAAACACTACAGAACTGTTTTTTTAAGGAATGGACAGTACTTGGGTTTAACGGTTGTGGGTCGATTTTGTTTTGTATACTTGAGGGGTTTTCCCTCTTCTTTTAATATAAAAGTCTCTACTCATTTCAGTAAAAAAATAAAAAATAAGATCATGCTCTGATATCATAATTTTATAAGATGTATTTGATGAGACACATACCTACTTCAAATTCAACTTTCAAATTCAAGTTGTTCATCTAGTTCACTAAGAAATTGTTCTTCTTCAAAATCAATATCTTCAAAACTTATTTGATGTCATAAACCTCCCTTATATGTTGCAACATATGCACATTGCCTTAACCAACAATGTGTAAGTTCTTGCCATTTCCAAACTTGATGTAACATCTCTTATTAGAATGTTTCAAAGTTTTCAAACCAATCATGGCTACCAGTCATGTGTCTAGACACACTCGAATCAATGTTCCAAACATTTATTGCAACCTTCATCACAACAATTGAAGTTATAAATGTTTCTTTCTCTAAATTCTTAACATTTTTTTCTTCTCTGTCGCATTGTATGAATACTTCTTCTTCTATTCATGCTTACATTTGAAACAATCATGTGCATAATGCCCTTCCTGATTACAATAGTAGTAAATGACATTTTACCTATGATATCTATAAGCATCATACTCTACAAATTATTTTAGCCAAAATTTGTTTATTCATTTTACAACTAAGACAGTGCTTTTGATACAACTTGAGTGGGCTTAATGATTAAGAACATATGCTCTCTCTTTAGACATCACAGGTTCAATGCTAGACTGGGGTTAGGGTATGTACATGTGAGCAAGCTATTATCTGTGGATATTTGTGTAGTAATGGCAAGGTATTGACAAATCACTTTCTCGCTTACAAGCTAGACAATAGGATGAGTTGTATTTCTCACTCGAACCTCAATGCCCAATTTTAACTATCACAAAAAAAAGTTAAAAAAAACACCACTTTACAATGTACCATGCAAAATGAAAACATATGACATTGACAACTCAAAATTACTACTTAACCACAACCCCACACACAACTTATATATATATATATATATATATATATATATATATATATTTAAACTTCATACTTAACTATATATATATATATATATATATATATATATATGAAGTTTAAATATATATATATATATATATATATATATGAAGTTTAACTATATATATATAGTTAAACTTCATATATATATTGTAATGGAAATATAGATTTAAATATTGACAAATATGTTTTTATGTTGCATGTACAATGTAAAGTGGTGTGTTTTTTTTTACAATTATTTATATATATATATATATATATAGTTTAACCATCTATATAATATATATATGCTCTAAGTAATTCTATAAAATGTTTAGAAGCCATTTTTAATACACCAATATATATATATATATATATATATATATATAATACCATGCAAAACCATATACATTTACATATATATGGTTGTTGTGGTTAAGTAGTAATTTGGAGTTGTCATTGTAATGGAAATATAGATTTAGATATTGACAAATATGTTTTTATGTTGCATGTACATTGTAAAGTGGTGTGTTTTTTTTTTACAATTATATATATATATATATATATATATATATATATATATATATGAAGTTTAACTTCATATATATGGTTGTTGTGGTTAAGTAATAATTCGGAGTTGTCATTGTAATGGAAATATAGATTTAGATATTGACAAAACGCCTTCTAAAAATTTTATAGAATTACTTCGAGCATATATATATTATATAGATGGTTACACTATATATATATAAATAATTGTAAAAAAAAACACACCACTTTACAATGTACATGCAACATAAAAACATATTTATCAATATCTAAATCTATATTTCCATTACAATGACAACTCCAAATTACTACTTAACCACAACAACCATATATATGTAACTCCAAATTACTACTTAACCACAACAACCATATATATGTAAATGTATATGGTTTTACATGGTATTATATATATATTCGTGTATTATTATAATACTATTAAAAACGGCTTCTGAACATTTTATAGAATTACTTCGAGCATTTGCATAAGCACCTCCCATGTTGAGGGAAAGTTGACATATGCCTATTAAGGGTATTTAACCTTTTTTTTAAATACCGTATCTTTGATTTGGTTGCTTTTTTAAAATAAAATATCTGCTTGTTATCATCATTGAATAGTCATATAGCCCTTTGAAATATTTTATAAAACGTTATTCCAAACACATATAATGATTCTGAGAAGATTGAGTGTCATATTTAAATTTAAATGAACCTATTAAAATTAAATATTGAAGTACAATATATGGTGCGCATATAATTGAGCTGCAAAATGCTCTTGAAAGTAGTGGCATTCATTTTTAAAAAGAGAGTAGAATGACCCGTTTGTCTTGTGCAAGAAATGATTGCCTGCAGAAAATAGAAAAATAGAATTTGGTACGATCAATAGTTGTTTCTATTATTTGAGAATGAGATTGCCACTAACGAGTAATATAAATTGTCATTGGATGCTGGTCATCATCTTGTCATGTTCTATTAAGACACTTAAAAGAACTTCAAAAGGTTCCTCATGGCATCCGTGTACTAGCCAGTACCTTGAATTATTATGTCACTAAATTTACATAAATATTATGTACTCTTTAGAATATATGTTTGGGATATTAAAGTACTAAATTTATAAATGTATAAGGTTTTTAGTAAAGAATTGTCACTTCAATAATTTAAATAGGATTTTCTTAAAGGTACTTAACCTTCTTTGGATATTTTTTTGAAAGGTACTTAATATTATTTTTAAATTTAAGTATGTATATATTTAAAGTAAAATTTGAAGAATTATGTTATTTAAAAGGAAACATATATTGTAGATTATGATTTTGAAATTTTGATTTTATAACTTTAACTTTGAAGTTTGTATTCATTTTTTATTTTTAAATCGTTACTTACAGATAAAAGTAATATATAATATAATATAATTGAGTTGTGAATCATTTATATTTATATATATAATTTTCTATATATAAAAAGAAAAAGGTAAAAGAATATGAAACATTAATTTATAAATAATGTTTTATATTTTTAAATTATTAATAAATATATAAATTAATATAGATTCATCTTAATAATAATTTAGAGTTTTGTGTTTCTTTTTTAATCTATCTTAATTTTAATATATTTACAATTAAAATGAATCTATATTAGTTATAATAAGACCATATATTTAGCCATAATGTTTCTCCATCTTTATCCTTTTTACTTGAATTTTTCTTAATCGTGATTCAATCAACCATTGGATTCACTTGATTGTTGGTGTCTTTAAGAATTTGATCTCCATGTTTCCTCTTTAGAGGGACAAATTACTAAGTGAGAATTACTTCATGAAATATAGTAGTAATAATGACCTCCATTACTTTTAGGCAATGGAACAAGGGTATCCTAAGGGAGAAGGGACGATTCCATTGAAATGAAGTTGTTTATGATCATTTTATTTGATCTAAGGGCCATAAATTGGAATGGATACATAGTTTTAGTTCTTAATCTTATTTGATAACTTTTTGTTTTTGCTTTCTTGAAAGAGCAAGTGCTAAGTATTGGGAAGCCTTAATTGGATTTATTTGATGGTCATCCAATTTTGGATGTTTCCTTTTGACATTGGAGACAACTTTGCCTTTGAGTAGGAGGCCTCAACATGACCATGGTTAAAGTAAACTCTATATATTGTGAAAGGCAATGTGTTTGTAATCCAAAGGTTATACTCTGTTATGAAAAGCAATGTATAAGATTCACATAAGATTTTGAGTAAAGAATTGTCACTTCAATAATTTAAAGAAATTTTTTTGAAAGGTACTTAACCTTCTTTGGAATTTTTTGGAAAGATACTTAACATTCTTTTTAAATTTAAGTGTATATTTTTAAAGTAATATATAATATCATATAGTTGAGTCATGTGTAAGTCATATTGATATATATAATTTTTAATATAAAAAGAAAAAGTTAAAAGAATATTGATTATTAAGAAAAAGTTGAAATAGCCAACATTAATTTTTATATATTAATGTTTGACTTTTTATTTTTAATAAATATCTAAACTAATATAGATTCACTTTTATAATAATTAATATATTTGTGTTTTTTTTAATGTTTTTAATAGATTTAGAGTTAAAATGGATCTAGTTATAATAAAACCATACATTTCATTTTGTTTGAAAAAGCAATAATGTTTCTCCACTTTTACTCTTTTTGATTGAATTTTTCTCAATCATGATTTAATCAACCAATGAATAGTTTTTTTCCAACGGAAAAATCCAATGATTATTGGTGTATTTAGGAATTTGATCCATATTTCCTCTTCTTTGATTTAGAGGGACAAATCACTAAGATGAGAGTTGCTTCATGAGATATAGTAGTTGCGTCCAAGAGGCGCAAGCCCAATAGGGGGAGATGTGTAACTCCTTCCGTGCTCATCCTATAGCTACACGTGTTCTTTATAAAAAATAATAAAATATTATAAAAAATAACACGTGGGCTAAAATTAGATTTAAAATATTTAGAACTACATATATATAAAAATACACAAATAAGATAAAATAAAACCATAAACATTGCATTATACATTTACTCAACATTTAAAGGGATTTGCATTTTTGGGAGATTTGATCCCTCTGGGCGCTTGGTAGATCCCCTTTTAAGATGGATCTATGCTAGTAATAATTACTTATCCACTACTTTTAGGCGTTGGAGTAATGATCTGGTAAGGGAGAAAGGATGATTCCATTGAGATGAAGTTGTTCATGCTCATTTTATTTGATATGAAGACCATAAATAGAAATGGATCCATATTTTTATTTCTTAATCTTAGTTGACCACTTTTTGTCTTTGCTCCACTCAAAGAGCAAGTGTTAAGTATTGGGAAATCTTAATTGGATTTACTTGATGATCATCCAATTTTGAATATTTTCACCGAGAGGTATTCCATGTTTTTTCCTTTTGATATTTGAGACAACTTTGCCTTTGATTAGGAGGCTTCCACATGACTATGGTTAAAGTAAACTTTGTTATGAAAGGTAATATTTTTGTAATTCAAAAGTTAAGCAACACCAAGATCGTTGTTAGTGAATATGTTACATTGAAATTAGGTTGTTATAAGTTCATGAATAAACTATCACTATCCAGAAGCAAGAGGTTTTTACGAATAACTTGTGTTGATCTCCGAGTGAATCAAACTTCCCGAACAAAAAAAAAACAACGATCCAATTGCATTTGTCTTTATTTACGTGATGTAGAACGAGGCAATCTAATTTGAAATCCGGTGTTATGCTCCCATTACACCAATTTGCCTGAAATGCACTCCTATCAAATTCTCAATTGGTGCATCTGCCACCAAGCTTTTAGCATGCCAATCACTAGCTCACACATATAGCATATTAGTTGTTCAAAGAGGAACCAAGTGGCTAATGAACTTCACCCCTTCCACTATGGTAATGGTGTTAGATCGAAATTTGATTCGTCCAAGGCCCTCTCTGAAGGGAAAAGGCAACCTAAGGTTACATCATGGTCCCCTTCCCCTCTTTGAGTAAAGACAGGTGAATGGGTCATATGGTAGGACCCATATTGTCCACCCACAATAATATATTCGAATCTACTTCCCTGATGCTTTCTTTATATGAGTGGTGCCATATGACTCATCGTGATGGTGAAAGGTAACTGCTGGCATGCAATTATATGCATTTCCTTCGTTTACGCTCCTCTTTATTTGTATGAAAGATAAACCCTAACTTCAAGGGTCTTTTGCATTATCCACTGTGTCTGCTGTCCCCTTTTATGTTGAAGGCATTCGTTCTGCTGTCTCCTTTCTTCCCTTCTTGGCTAGGGAAGACGGTTGATGTTGCTCTGTGGGTCCTGCTGCTTTCCATTTCTTTCCCATCCTCATTCCTTAAATTCAAATGAGCTCTCCCTTTGAGTTTCCCCTTTGCCTTCTGAATTTCAGGCCATTATTGTACTTGGCTTCGTTATTATCATTATTGCATTATCCCCTGTCATTCCCTGCCATCAAGTTGTGGTGGGTACCTTAATTATAGGTTTCTTGTATTCCAAGCTGTATTGATTTTATTCCCAGCTAGCTTGTCATATATTGATTGCATTTTGTGAATTTTTCATAGCTTGAGAGAGATGCAGTCAGAACAAGTCCTACTGCCCTTGAGTCCCATGATTTCCAATGGAAGCTTCCACATGGGTGTTGAAGACACAAGAGGAGGCCATGAATTTCTAGGCAGAGAATGCTATGAATCCCTCCTCAATTACAGCAATTTTATGCTGTATCCTCCTCCTCCCACTCTTACTAACAACAACAGCTGCAGCAGCCTGGAGGCGTGCAAAACCCCGTCGATGGGGCGTTACATTCGTCAAGATTCCGCCGCCTCGAGCAGCCATTCGGCTCAAACAGTCTGCAATTCTGCCTCTGACGAAGCGGAAGAGCAGCAGCATATAATAACTGACGAGCGGAGGCAGAGGAGGAAGTTATCGAACCGGGAATCTGCCCGGCGCTCCCGCATGAGAAAGCAGAAGCACCTGGACGAGCTTCGCGCTCAGGTGGCGCACATGAGAACTGAGAACAGGCAAATACTCAGCACTTTCGACATGCTGAACCAGCGTTACAGCCGGGTTTTAGACGAGAATCGACTCTTGAAGACCCAGACCATCGAATTGTCCCAACAGCTTCACCAGTTGCAGCAAGCCATCGCGGCATCTCAGTGAGGACTTGAAGTTTGAAAAACAAAACAAAAAATGAATGTAAAGGTCCCAGATCCCAGATATGTTTTTAAAAGCTCAAAATCAGTTCATGATGTGTGTTTATCTTCCCAGAGCTGAGGGGCAGAGAACGTTTTTTGCAATGTCAGCCACTATATCTACTTTGATACTTTGGCTCCAGAATATTTCTACTTTGATACTTTGGCTCCTTTTCTGGATCAGCTTACTTTAGGAGAAAATGATAGCAGAGTAGAAAAAGGACAAATATACGTATATTCGTAGAAAACAACTCTTTTGAGTGCTTCCTTGTATCAAGTATTGTTGAGGTTAAATTGCAGTAGTATATGTTTAGTCTGCCTCTTCAAAGAGGAAGAGCCACTTTCATTTTAATGATAAAGCTTTTATTTTTTAAATTTTATATATTATTTTGTTATTCTATCTAAAGATAGTTTAGATGTTCTTCGAAATGGATTTTGGATTATAGATACCGTTGTATCACTCTATCAAATCTATTTTAATAATAAAAGTTAATTCATATACTCTTTCTTTTGTATTATTGTTATTCAAATAAAATCAAATAATACAACAATGTTCATGTCCCAAAAAAACATAATGATTTCGAATATATTCTTACTAATTTTGATGTGCTTTTTTATGTAATAAAAACAATTTAAACATTAAATGCTAAATCAACATTTATAGATGTTTTAAATCCTAAAAACTATTACATAAATAAATAACGTATTGTCATATTTGTGCTGAGAGTGCTTTCCCAGCAAAGCAAAATATCATAAATGAGCAAACCACGCGAGTGATAATAGCACCATTCGACAAAAAAAACTTTTGACACTATATGTAGAAAAAAATTGAGGGATAAAAGGCCTCAATTTTGATTAGAAGTCCTTTCAATTGTACCAAGACAAGTGCATATGGGTGTTTTCTTGGTACTCGGGAATGTGGGCAAGAGTTTGAAATGTATAAAAGTAATAATGAATGTTTTTCATGTTGAAGGTTTTTTTTACTATGGGTGAATGTTTTTATTTTGATGTTAATTTTTATTTAATGATTTAGGTTACTATATTATATATTATAATTTGGATATTTGCTTTATTATTTATAAAAGTATGGTAATGATTGATATTACAATTATAATATGGATGTTGTGTTAAAATAATATTTATTGTTGTTATTTTTTTTGGGTATAGAGGTTGATCTCTAGATTTATGGTAGTTATTATTGATTAAGAACTTTAATGAATGAGGATTAATTGTTAAAAATTAAACATTTGCCGGATTTCTTGGCAATCGTTTATGCTGAGGTGGTTAGAGAAACTCTTCTAGAACTCTCAACGTAGTGGTAGGTCTCTTATTATATTCTTGTATTTTCTTATCCGGTCGTTTTTCTTCTAATTTCTTTTTGTTCGATATGATTAAATTTGTTTTGTAAATGATTTATGGAACTGATACTCTTAGTGTATGCCTAGATCTTGTGATTGTTAAAGTTCAAAATGTTTCTAGAAGTTTGGATGTAATGTCTGTAAATCGCCTCAATTATTTGTCATGTGCAATATCATTTTATTGAACGCTACTCGTAAAACTTTTGCATCATATTAAGTTTTCGTTGATGATTTTCACAGCGGTTATTTAAACCACTCGGTAAGATCTACTTTGTGTGTCAATAACATTGTTTTTTAAGGAATAAATTATCTTACTCTAGAAGCCATTATATCAAAGATTATGTATATTACACAATTCAAGCAAAATGAGGAAACGCATTGAGTGGATCCGATTCCTGGAAGTTTATTGAGATATGGAAGTTTATTGAGATAGGGTGATGGTGATAGTCAATTTGAGTTTAATAATTTTGAGAGGAGGAAGGTGTTTTTTAAAGATTTTAAGAAAAATGAATTTTTTTTGTTTATTTTGGGCATAAATTATTTTTGCAGAGCAACTTAACTTGTCTATTGATGTTCACTAGCCACAAATTAAATGGTTGTGCTAGTAAAAATATAGTAAATTAAACATGAATGAGAATTTGTTAGAATATGGTGACTATTTACACCCATTATTACAACCAAGAAATCCATATTACTAAATATTATATTAAATTGTCTTGACAAGTAAACTTTAATAATAATTATGGAGAAAAGTCCATTACAAGAAAAAAAAAAAAAAGTTTCAATACAAGAAATACAAAGTTAAAAAAATCACCATAAAAAAAATTATGACCAAAACCCAATCAAACAAGAGATTAGGTCATAACAATGAAAGAAGACAACCAGAAGAGTCACAACAGTAAGAGAATGAATAAGACTAACAAAATGCGTCTAAACCCTCGAGATAAACAATTCTTTCTGTTGATCAATTAGAACTATCCCATGAAAGAGTGGACAGAATTGACAATGTGATTTTTTATCAAAGACATACAACCATCATGTACGAACATGACAACATACCATTGTTTAATGGATTAACGAATACTTATGATCATATATTCATCTTAGAATTATAATGGAAATCATCCAATAAAGTAAATCCGACAAAGAAATAGGCCATATTTAAAGGAAAATTGAGAGGCACAACACTATCCTAGTATTGAATGTGTGAAAAACATAAATCCTTAAATTCATATGAAGACGTGGTGGAAAAAGTTATTAATGTATATACATATTCATAATAAAAACACTTTACATTTGCATCATTAAGAAAAGATGAAAGAAGACATTGTGAGAAAAATAATTTTGATGAAAGAAGACATTGTGATTAGGGAAAGTTTTAGGGGTGAAATTTAGTTCATGGGTTAATTTTCAAAGTTTTTTTCCAAATTATTATCCGTCAATTTCCATTTTTTTCTAATATGATTCGCCCAAATTTCATAGGAATAAAATATTTTACTATAAAAATCATTAAAATTGTCCAAAAACTATATAAAACTTTTTGAAATTTGAATTTTTTTTTAAATATATTGCCAAACATTTTATGGTTGGAAATTTTAGAATTAGTAAGAATTGCCAAGATTTCTACACTTTAAGAAAATTATAGATCCTTAACTGTTTCTCTGATTGTAATTCACTATGATCCCAGATTCAAAAACTTAAGCAAATAATGTAAATATGATGTATTAAATAAACATACGATACATTGGATCATAATAAAATTATTACACACCACATACGATACATTAGTTCATAATAAGACTATTACACACCATTAAAACACATGTAAGGACAAATAATACAAAACACTATAAAGATGTGATGCAAGCAACAATCATGAAGGGAGAATAGACAACATAACATAATACAAACAAAATAACATAATAAAATAAAAACAAAAAGAAGAGAATGAACATAGTATATAAAAATTGGAATTTGAAAAAAAAATGTGAAAATACATGATTCTAAGGAAAAACAAGATTAGAGAACTAAATACAATTGAGAACAAGGAGATGGAAAGCCAAGGAAGTTACACATATTTAATTTTTTCAGAAAACACCCTTGGCACAAGCATCTCGACAACCTAAGAAATCAACAACTTCCCTTGGGATGGTGATATCCAAGAGGAGGAAACAAAGGATTATTTAGGATTCAAGAAGATGAACCATAATGAAACCACAATATATTCAATTTCTAAGCACAAAACTATAACAATGTTAATGTTCAAATCTTACCACCATTATTCATCAAATTATGGACCAAGTAATTATCATAGTAAACATTATCAAACATTGATAAATGAGTTTTAGTATAAAAAACTAAAATGATACAGTTAGTAAGAAAACTAGAATCAAAAGAAAAGAACCTTTGATAAGTAGAACCGTCCCATCAAAGAATGGAAAGAACTAATTTAATGTGAATTTCAATCAAATAAATATGAACATAGAAAATGTACATATATGAAAAGAAACCATTGTTCAATGGATCAATGAATAATCATGATCATATATTCATCTTAGAATTATTATAACCCAACAAAGAAACAAGCCATATTCAAAGGAACATTAAGAGGGACAATTCTATCTTGGAATTTGAAGTGTTTAAAGGGAAAATCCTTCATTGCATAGGAAGAAGTGGTGGGAAAATTACTTGATGTCTATGTATTCTCAAATAAAATGTGCACAACTAAGAGAAATAAAGCAAATAAAAGGAGAAATTGCCATTCACTGTGATGGTAGAATCTGAATCTTAATTGGACAATGTATATATGATGAGTAGTCTCTGAATCTTAATTGGACAATGTATATATGATGAGTCAAAAGCACAAGGCATTACATTGGTTCATAACAAGACAATTAGACACAACATGTAAGGCTGAATAATCCAAAACACTATAAAGGTGTGGTGCATTCAATGATATAGAAGCCGAAAGGAGAAGTACTTACAAATAATAGATATAAAATAAAATACAAATAAAAGAGGAGAATGACTATAGGATATAAAAATTAGCATATAAAGTCAAGAAAACGAAAGAGGTGAAAAAACATGATCCTAAGGAAAAGAAAGATTAAATAAGTGGAAATAACCAAAAAATATGATGGAGAGCATGAAGATACATAAATTCAATTTTTGTAGAACTCATAATAGCTGTGAACACTCTTAGCACACCTATATCAACAACTTTAGGAACTAACAAGGACCTAAGACTGAGAAATCCAAAAGCTATGAAACAATGATTTTCCAAGAATCAAATGATCAAACAACAGCAAAACCAAACTTTATGCACAAAATAACAAATTCAATATTCAAGCTTTGAGAACAAAGTAGAAATTGATAGAGATAACATGAGAAATATAACCAAAACAAGCTTTGACTATCAAAACCATCCTACCATAGAATGGAAAGAACTAATGATGTGAATTTTGATCAAAGAAATATGACCATAGAAAAACCATATATTGATATGAAAAAGACCACTATTCCATGGATAAATTAATAATTAATTATCATTTATTCATCTTATAATTATTATGGTGAAGTAAACCCAACAAAGAAATGGAGAATATTCAAAGGGGCATCACTATCTTGTTCTTGGTATCAAACGAAAAAAAAAAAAAAAACAAAAAAAAAAAAAAAAACTCTTCAATGCATGGGAAGATGTGCTAGAAACATTCATTGATATCTATGCAAGTCTAGAAGAAAAACCCTCAACATTTGGACAATTGAGAGAAATATATCATATAAAAGGAAAAGTTATTATTCACAATCATGTTAGACCTAGAAACTTAATTGGACAACACAAATATGATGTATTAAAGGAACATATTCATACATTGTCTCATAACAAGACTATTACACACCACCATAGCATATTTGAGGATGAGTAATCCAAAACACTATCAATATGTGATGCAAGCAGAGATCCAAAGGGAAGGAGAAATAATTACAAATAATAGAAAGAAAAAAAAAACAAAAAGAAGATAATAACTAGGGGATATAACAATTTGAAGTTAAACTCAAGAAAATTAAAGAGGTGAAAAGAGGAAAAACAAGATCGGAGTAGAGACAACTAAGAAGAACATGGAGATACATGGAAGCTACAAAAAATCAATTTTTGTAAAACCCACAATACATCTAAACACCGTTTGCACAATTTTCCCAAGGAACCAAAAATGACCCTTCAGACAAGATATCCAAGAAGAGGCAACAAATGATTGTTTAGGAATCAAGGATTTGAACAACCACAAAACCAAATTAATTTAGGACCTATGCAAAAAAAATAACAACACTAATTTTCAAATCCTACCAAGAGAAAAAATAGTTTCCAAATGTTATCCTTGTGCCCTATAGTGGCATGCAACACACCACTACATTTACAACATACTAGGAGTTACTTCTTGTTCACTTACTCGGTAGTTATGATAATAAACATTATTCGACATTGATGAAGGGGTTTTAGGAAAAAAAAGAAAATTGATATAGATAGCATTAGAACTAGAAGCAAAAGAAGCTTTTGTTGGGATTAGATAAAGGCCATAGGTTACCATAAAAGGAAATCCAATAAAGAAGGTGACATGTACTTTAAACTATAAAAATAATTTTATGAATAGTCTATCCTATAAATCAAAGATTGGAAAAGAAAAAGAAAAGTAAAATCTAGAAAAGAGTGAGGGAATGGAAACACTAACAACCTAAACAATAACAAATGCAATAATTGTTCAATCAACTAGATAATTTACCTTTAAATAAACAATGGCTAAAGAAAATTAAGGATTATTTGGGTGACTATTGATTAATGAGGGCGATGAAGAGGACAACATAAAATGTTCTAGGTACGTAAAATTAGCTTATTGTTAAAATTAGCTCATTATTTCAAAACAAATTACAGACAGTAATTGGGAAAGAAGTCCTTAATGCTATAATGGACTAATATAAATTCTTTAGCATTCTAGAAAGAACTAGGTAAACCTTTAGTGAAAGAAAGAAATATTGTTATAATGGTAGAAAACCATGTTACTTCCACACCATTAATAAGGTTGATGACATTAAAAATTGACACATATGGCATTAAGACACCAGATACATTTGAAGTGTTACAACTACCAAGAAAAGTATATAAAGTACTATTTTGAAGATTGTGGATTTATCAATGAAAAACACTCTAAGCTGAAATAACTAAGGCTTGTTCTTTAGGAATTGTAAGAATATATTTATAGTTCCCTTAGAACAAAGAAATAAAGTAGTCAAAGTAAAAACATACACTACACATAAAGATGAGTTGTTGAGGTAACATCTCAAAATAAAGCAATACATGATGAGAATAGTGAGTTGTTGAGGTAACATCTCAAAATAAAGCAATACATGATGAGAATAGTGGAAGAAATGAATCTTGATGATCAAGGTGTCATACACATGGGAATCTCTTCGAGGGAAGAATTTGATTAAGTCCTAGAGGCACTTGATAAATATACACAATAGATATAAAATCTATATTCAAGATTGAAATAAAAAAAATGCATACAAGAAATAAATATGAATTTGGGACAATTTAAAAAAGTACTTATGTAAATTTAGGAAAAAGATAAAATTTTTATTATAAGAAGAGAAAGTAAAAAAAATTCAAAACATTTGTAACAAGAGCCACAAGGTGGCAATGTCCCCACAATTGCGAGTTGCTTTTGGCAATTGCTAACCACTATTGCTATACTATGATAATTTTGCCACAAAATTGTAATAGAAAAGAATTAATTTTTTTTGCCACAAAATTGCTTAACCATCAAATCGTTTTTCAATGTTTTAACGAAACAAAAATAGTTGGAAAAACAATTTTTTA
This sequence comes from Larix kaempferi, assembly GCA_027924585.1. NCBI lineage: Eukaryota > Viridiplantae > Streptophyta > Pinopsida > Pinales > Pinaceae > Larix > Larix kaempferi. The sequence continues at coordinate 55,055,420 of BSBM01000001.1, forward strand.
GTAATTTCTGATAGATATATATTCAAACTTATTTCACTAAAAACATTATTAAGTCTGGAAGAATATATAAAAAGGTGAGGTGCAGTTCGAAAGAATATATAAATAGGCGAGGTGGAGTTCGACAATTTTTACGCCGTAAGGCGTTTTATTTCAACTTTGGGGGTGGGGTGGGGGTGGCAGATTTTTCATTTTTAAAAGAATGAATGGCCAGATTTGAAACTTAACAGAATATTCTTCGTCTGGAGCATGATCGGAGTATTGAGATTTCATGAAATAACTCATGTGCATGTTTAATTCCAAAGGTCAGTAATGATTTAAAAAAAAAATTAAGTTATTACAAGTGTCAAGGCCCTCACAAGTGTTAAGGCCCTCACGCTTCTTCCGTTATTAAAAAAAAACAAGGTTATTCCAAGTGTCGCTTGGCTCATGTTGGCTGAAACGTTTCTGTTATTAAAAAAACAAGGTTATTCCAATTGTCGCTTGCCTCATGCTGGCTGGAGCGTTTGGCTGGAAAACCACGTTCCCTTTCCATTATCGATATAGTGGTATGGCAAGTGTTGAAGTTAACAGGGATTCCAAATTTATCTGATGTTTTTCCTTTCCTTGAGAGGTTTGATCTATAGGGATTGAACCGGAAGATGAAGAAACTGGATATGAAATTTGATCGTCTCTTTGACACGATTATTGAGGAGCGTCTCCAAGATAGGGCAGCAGGTGTTCATGACAGTTGCGGTGAAGGGAAGGATTTTCTGGAGGTTATGCTGGATTTGAAGAACGATGGTACACAATTCACACTAGACGACATCAAGGGAATGCTAATGGTAAGCGGATTCAATTTACATTTTAGTTTTCTCCGTTTTCATGTTCATGTTGTGAGGGTTTTGATTAAATCCGTTTTCCAGTTTTCTCCATTTTCATATTCATGTTGTGAGGGTTTTTAACAGTAAAAGTTATTTCCATAGCTTTTTCCTTGAATCCACACATCTTTCCATCTACATTGACTGATCTTTTTCCTTGAAACCTTAAGTAGATTAAATCCGCTTCTCAATCTTCTCTATTTTCAATACGTATACATATATTGGTTGTCCTTCATCCATCTAAGTTGTCCAGTTTGATATTGCAGTCTCGGTTAATGGAGGATCGTGGAAAATACAACTGCTCGGCAGACAGTAGCATATCTAATTACAGCTCTAGCAACCAATGCTCGCCCTTCATTCTACTAGTGAAGCCTGGAAGGACATACCGCCTCTTTATCAGCCAGGATCTGTCGAAAAACTATTCGACATCTATGAATGTGAGAGGGCCACAGCCCAAGACGCCGACAAGTCTGGCAATCCTAAACTATCTCCCCAATTTTATATTATTTCATCTTCAGATTGAGATTGTGCAAGTTTTTTATTATATTATCTGCGCCCATTCAGATTTTGTAGGTTTCTCAGATTTGGATTCGATGGGTTTTAAAGTATATGATATGATGAAAATGTTTTATATTGTTTCATTTTGAAGGCACACAGATTTACATTTAAGGGATGTGCATATTTCATTTCAGTTTGCACATTAGGATTTACATTTTTTTGGTCTAATCAAAATCTGTTGATTCGATGATTCAGATTTGCATCAATGAAGAGGCAGAGGGAAATAAAGAGCACGCATGGTAGTGTTGAACTTCGGCATCTGACCAAGGTAGGTTAGGTTTTATTTAGCAGATATATTTGTTTATGATATTAACCGAGATTTCATTTTTAGATGGCTCAGTTTGGATTTTAAACAAAATTTGTTGATCAAATTTATATTCTGTAGGTTTTTATTATGATATTTAATTCTTCTTTTCAGAAAACCAATTCAGAGAAGACAAAGGCGCAGTGTCAATATCGGCCAAAATGTTAGATCCGATGTGGAGATATTTAAGAGTTCTTGCATTGAAAACGTTAACAGAGACAATAGTGGATGGAGATTATAATAAAACATTTCCAAAGTTGATGTACTTCGATGTAGGCATCAACCCTCTTCCCTCAGAAACCAAAGGATTTGGATTTATCAGAGGCAAGTTGGTTTCACATTTTAATTTTCAGTCATTTTTTGAAATATGATAGGAGTTGTAAGCGTCGTTTTTTTAACATTCCAATCTTCCACTATTGCAGATGCCGTCCAATCTAAAGCGCTTAAAATTGAATGGATCATTGTATTCCAGTTCCTTCAAAGTCTGTTCAGTGGATCTTCACGGGCTCAGTGAATCCTTTGTTGTAATTAGTGTTTCATTGTATTCCAATTCTTAGGCTTCTGCAATGGATGTTTTGATCAAGTGTGTGTTCCGTTAGGCTTTTCTGAGATCCATCTATTGATAAAGAGTGTATTCGGTTAGGCTTCTGAGATTAATATTTTGATTATGGTGTTTTCTGTTAGGCTTATTCATTCATGTTTTGATAAAGAGTGTGTCCTGGATCTATCTTCTGTGTGTATTTTGATAAAGAATGTCTTATGGATCCATAGCAATTTTTTTCCAAATTGATGATTTCCCTAGATTGGTGTGATTCATCATTAGAAAAGAGATCAAAGATGTATTTCTGATCTTGAAAGTTAGTATTAATACTAAAACCAAAGGATTCACAAGCCCTAAAAAATAAAAGATAAATCCTAAGATATTAATTCGTAAAAGTATTGGGATTGGCTGAATAGGTAACCTTAATGAAGGCAACCCTAATGAAGGAAAAGGCCTTCATGTATCCTTACTGATGATGGATGACACTAGATTAGTCCACAATGTTGATTTGGAAAAACCTATTAATCGATCTTGATTTGGAAAAACCTATTAATCGATCTGGAAGACACTCTGGTTCATTGAAGTCTGCATTTTCACTCAGATTTAAGTATGGTTACTTTCCTCTTCAATTCCAATTAACATAACCACATGTATAGAGAACAATAATATAACAAGACGAGGAGATGCAGTGCTCATGTCTTGTTTCCGAGAATTTGTCAATTTTTTGTCCTATCTTGTGGCTGAAAGAATTTGCCTTCCGTGTCCTGAAAGACTGCATTAACACAGTGTTGTCTTGAAAGATCCCATTAAGAGGAAAATGAAATATTCCAAAAGATTAAGAGCGTTAAAGTCTGTCTTTGTGCAACGTTCTTGACTTGCATTCATAAACATTTAAATGTTATATCGAGATGACATACATAAATCAATAAATAATAAAATTAATACAATAAGGAGATTTAAATGCCAAAAGGAGATTTAAAACAGAGCGCAATAATACAAACGATTTTATTATTGTATATCAAACAATGAAGCTTGAGTTCAATAACCCAAAAGAGGAGAAGCAATTTTAAACAAATAAATAGGTCATTCATTTATATTATTCATTATTTGCAAAACTAAGTCAAATATCCAAGAGATTGGCTCCAATTACATCGGGCATTATTTGCAAAACTGAGTCAGATATACAAGAGATGGGATTCAATTACATCGAGCATCTATATATTTATTATAAATAGAGTCAAGAGGAAACGATATTAATAATTTTACATATATATGGTCAATATCGGAAGCCCCGTAGAGATTAAACGAAATCAAGAATTATACATTCTTTTCTTAGGGATTATATGCAGAATTGTAAAAGAAAAATCTGTAACATATATATGGGAACGCAACAGCTAAATCCGAGAGCCGATTTCCATAGTTAAAAACATTATATGTGTATTATAATAAAATGAATTCGATAATATTGAAGTTCATGGAATCGAGCCCTTTGTGAACAACTATTATGGTTTAATCCATAGTGGATACCTTGGGAATTGACATTATAATTCATGAATAACCATAATGGATATTTTGGAATTGACAATGTAATTTATGAATAATATTTAAGCCCTCTTATTAATTCCATCAAGGGGACAATAGTTTAATTTGAATAATTGTGTTGCTGCGTAATCTCGTCTTTGCGAAATTAATTGTATGGCAACAAAAACTTGTCCTTTTAGTGTCTTGAAAATACTTTTTTTTACCAGAAAGAATGTTTCTGCGGTAATTGTTGTTGATGATATGGTATTAAATCGTCCAGGTTCAACCTATTCAAATTAGTGTATTATTGTTGAAATTTCTTTTTTTAAAATTTAATCAACTTGCAACATTTGGACTCTATCAATATGATAACAGTGACTCTCTTATCTCACTAAATTATAATTTCAGGACTCTATTTCTTATTTTTCAATAATGAATTTTAAATAAAAATTGTGATCCATTCAAACATAAGAGAATTAAAATATTTTTTATAATCAATCTTAATTTAATTTAATAACAATCCCTATCATTAATAAAAAATATATAATTTAACTATGAAATTTAATATTTTAAATTTTTAAATACAAATTCTTAATAACCATGATAAATCATTATTTAATAAAAAATTATAGTCTTATTTCTTAATAATAAAAAAATACAATCATAATTCTTAATAACCATGATAGCGTGATTCAAATTTTGATCAAATTATTGGTTTAAAGTTAAAATTATATTGACAGTTGTGATTAGCATTGAGGGATAGCAACTTTAGAAGTAGAAGTAGAGTAATAATGAGTAACTTTAAAATTGTTTCAAAAAAATTGAAAGACAATTTGCTAAATTATATAATAACAAATTAGGTTCTTTTATGAAATTTAATGTTGCTATATTTAACTATTTTTATTTATTTGAGTATATATATATATAGTTAATAAATACAATTTTTTGTTATCCAAATAATTTTATGATCAAGATCAATTAATTAAATGAACAAAATAAATTATATAACATAATGAAAAAAAGTGGTGAACAATAACCTTTATCAAAAAGTTATATAATTAAGCTTCTGTCATAATTAAAAGATTCATTATTTATCAAAATTAAAAAGATTCAATATTTATTATTATTTTAATAATAAGTTTAATATTTAATATTTAATTTTAATTTGTGTATTTATAAAAAGAGTTACAATGTATTTTTTTGGGTTTTTCATTACTAATTCTTTAATTTTTTTACTTGAAAATGAGTTACTTGAATAATGTTTCAAATTATTGATACACCATTTGATATATATTAAATTCAATAGAAGTTGTTTTTCTAAAATCAATTTTATCAATAATTCAATAAAATATAAGAATTAATTTTTATAAGTTTATTTCTCAAAATATCTATAGAAAAAAGATCACATTTTACACATGTATGTGGTATTTACATTTAAATTTTACTGATTTTTTTAAAAATAATGTAATATATTTATATTTAAATTTTACTATTTCTTTTTAAATAATGTAATATTTAAGATATAAGATAATGTAATTTCTAATATTAAAATAATGTGATTTTTAATTAAATTTAAATCAAATTTTTATATAAATATATTGTTATTACTAATTTTAATGATAGAAAATTACTTTAAATAAATATTTTTTTCCTAGTATTATCAACAATAATGTAGTAAAGTAATAACTTATTTATGGTTCAATAATACTAAATGATAACGAATATTAATATTATCAATAATAATATAATAAAGTAATAACTTAATTTTAAATTAAAATTGTTATTTTATGAAAGTATTTATAATTATATCTATATCATTAGAAGAAGAAAATTAATCATTTATTTGAAAATAAGTTAAAAAAAAATTACAATTTTTTATATTTAAATTAATGTTTATATTTTTAAAAAAAGTAATCTCATTCTTTATATATATAATCAATGTGATTTTTTTTAATTATTTAAAAATAATTCTATTATTCAAATGTTTTGTACAACTATATTTTTAAATTAAAATCAAGTAAAAATAGCTCAATTAATGAAATCCCAAATAAAATGTCATAGCTATTTAACAAAGTTAAATAGCTAAGACATAGTCACCAAAGTTAACAAAAGTTAATCGTGTTCAACCAAAGTCTCCCATGGTCAGCCATGGTGGACCAAAGTCAACCATGTTCAATTATGTTCAACCATAGTTGACCATGGTCAACCATATTCAACCAAAGCCAACCAAAATTAAACCATGGTCTACCAAAGTCAACCATGAACAACTAAAGTCAATCATAGTTGACCATGGTCAACCAAAGTCAACGAAAGGTTAACCAAAGTTAAAACTAACATCAACCATGGTAAACTAAAGGAAAACCAAAGTCTACTAACATCAACCATGGTAAACTAAAGTTAACCAAATTGAGCCATGGTCATCTAAACTTAAATATGATTAACCAAAGTCAACTTTGGTCAACCAAAAGTCAACAATAGTCAACATTACTAAGCCAAAGTCAACTAAAGGTCGACTAAATTCAACTAACATAAACCATGATAAACCAAAGTCAACTATAGTCAACCATGCTCAACCATGTCAACTAAATTCAATCATGGTCAATTGAAGGCACCCATGGTCAACCATGAATAACCATGGCCATCCATGAACAACCATGGTAAACCATGAACAACAATGGTCAACCATGAACAACCATGGTTAACCAACTAAGGTCAACCATAGTCAACCATATTAAAAAAGGGTCAACCATAGTTGGTTAAGCATGGTGAAGGAGAGAGTCAACCATGAACTACCATAGTTAAACAGTGAACAATCACGTGATACTGTGAACAACCATAACCAACCATAGCCGGCCATGAACAACCACCATCAATAATAGTCAATCATGAATAAACATACCACCATCAATAATAGTTGATAGTCAATTATAGTCAACAATTGTGAAGCATGGTCAACCAAAATCAACCATGTGGTTAACCATAATCACCATATTCAACTATGGTAAGCTAAAGTCAACCATGGACAACCAAAGTCAGCGATGATCAACCGAGGTCAACCAAAAGTGAACCAAAGTCAACCACAGTAAATCAAAGTCAACAATATTCAACTAAAGTCACCAAATTCAACCAAAGGTCAACCATGATCAACGAAAGTCAACTAAATATTAACCAAATCCACATAATGTCAACCGTGGTAGACCAAAGTCAACTATAGTTAACCATGCCCAACCATAGTCAACCAAAGTCAACTAGATTCAGCCATAGTCAACTAAAGTCAACCATGGCCAACTAAATTAAACCGTGGTCAACCAAATATCAGCCGTGGTTAATCAAAGTCAACCATGGTTAACCATAGTCGACCATGGTCAACCGTAATTAATGAAAGGTCTCCCATAGTCAACCATGGTCAACCATAATTAATGAAAGGTCAACCAAAGTCAACCATGGTAAACTAAAAGTCAACCAACTACAACCATGGTCAGCCAATACATACCCTGGTCAATGAAAGTCAACCATGGTGAACCATAGTCAAGCATAATCAACCATGCACAACCATAGTTGACTATGGTTAACCATAGTCAACTAAAAGTTAGTTATGGTCAACCAAAGTCAACCCTGGTCAATGGTAGTGAACCATGGTAATCCAAAGTCAACCAAAGCAAACCATGGTCATCCAAATTCAACCATGATCAACCAAAGTTAACCATGGTCAACCAAAAGTAAACCAAAGTCAATTTTGGTCAACTGATGTCAACCATATTCAACCAAAGTCAAACATGGTCAACCATAGTTAACCAAATCTAGCCAAAATTTAACCCTACTCAACTGAAGTGATCCATGGTCAACTATAATCAGCCTAAGTCAACCATCATAAAGTAAAGGTAAACATGGTCAACCAACAGTCAACCATGGTCAACTGAAGTCAACCATGGTCAACCAGAGGAAACCATGGTCAACCATAGTCAACCATAATCAACAATGCTCGACCATAGTCAACCAAATTCAGCCATATTCAACCAAAGTCAATAAATTCAACTAAAAGTAAACCATAATCAACGATGATAAAGCATTATTAACCAGAATTATACCAAAGTCAACCATGGTTAACTTTGGTCAGACAAAGTTAACATTGGCTAGCCAAAGTCAACTTTGGTCAGGCATAGCTAACCAAAGTCAAACAAATTTAACCATGGTTAACCAAAGTCAACCATGGTTAATCATGGTCAACCATGGTCAACCATAGTCAACCAAACTGAAGCAAAGCTAGCCATAGTTGAATCCAAATTCAACCATGAATAGCCATAATCAACCAAATTCAACCATGGTCAACTAAATTCAACCATGGTTAACTATGTTCAACCATGAACATCCATGGCCAACTAAAGTCAATCGTGAATATCCAAATTCAATGATGTTCAACCATGGTCAACTAAAGTCGACCACGATCAACCAAATTCACCCATGGCAATTAAAGTCAACATAAGTCAACCATGAGTAACGAAAGTCAACCATGGCCAACCATTATTTACAATGGTACAACATAGTCAACCATGGACAACCATAGTCAACCAATGGTTGGCCATGAACAACCAAAGTCAACCATGGTCAACCATTGTCTAACATAGTCAACCATGAGAAACCATATTCAATCATAGCCAACCATGGTCAACTAAAGTCGGACCATGGTAAATCAAAGTCAACCATGGTCAACCAAAGTCAACCATGCTCAACCATTGTCAACCATCATCAACCATGGCAAACCATAGGCAAGTCAACCAAATCCAATCATGGCCAAGCAAAGTCAACCATGAGAAACAAAGCACAACAATGCTCAACCATGCTCAACAGAAGATCAGCCAACATCAACCATGGTAAACCAAATTCAACCATGGTAAACCAAAAGTCAACCATTATCATCCAAAATCAACCATGGTTACCAATGTCAACCATGGTCAACCATAAACAACCATAATCAATCATGTTCAACCATGACATCAACCATGGTAAACCAAAAGTCAACAATTATCATCCAAAGTCAACCATAGTTACCAATGTCAACCATGGTCAACCATAAACAACCATAATCAATCATGCTCAACCATGGCTAACCAATCTCAAGCATGGTTAACCATAATGAGATACAAAGAGATGGTTGACCATGGTTGCCAATATTATTTTAAAATTTGTTATTTTGTAATAACTTAATAATAATTTACAATTTATTATTATTGTTATTATTATTTTACAATAATAATTATTATTATTTTACAATAATAATAATAATTATTATAATTAAATAATAATGATAGTAGTTATTATTATCATAAACAATAATAAAAAAATAAAAATAAAAATTATCATTATTATTAATATTATTCTTATTCTTATTATAATTATAATTATATGTATATTTTTAATTATAATAACCAATCCTCATTATAAATTATTGTCATTTATTATTATTATTTTTATTTAAATATATATTATATTTTCTTATTTATAATAATAGAAATAAAAATAATAACAATCTTCTTATTTATTATTTTTTTATATATTTTTTAATATTTTATAGTAATAATAAAAATATTCTTATTCTCTTATTTTTTATTTTTTTTTTATTATTATTTTTTTTTTATAAAATTATAATATATAAATGAAAATAAGAAATAATATTAATTAATAATTAATTATAATAAAAATAATTGTAATTAATATATTTATTCGTTAAAATTATTATTAAAAAAAAGCAAATATAATTATAACAAAAAAAAATGATAATAATTTATAATGAGAATTGACAACTTTAATAATAATAATACTTTTTTTAATAACAATAAAAATAATAATAATGATATAAAAACATTATTATTATTACAAGAACTTATGGCACATTGTATTTTTTATATGCACAATATAACAATAATAATTTTTATTATTATTATTATTATTATTATAATATATTTACACAATAATAAATTTTATTATTATTATTATTATATATTTCTATATTTATTACTTCTTAATATTAATAATAATAATCATAATAATAGATGTTATTATTATTATTATAATTAAATAATTATTATTACAAAATATTCAATTATTATTCTAAATTATTTATAATTTATTAAACATATAATTATAAACTAATTATTTGTATAAAATATTTAAAATTATATTTGTTAGTATTGTTATTTATTAATTGCAATTATGAAAAACTATTTTTATAAATAAAAATATAATTTTAAAATAGTAACACTTATTATTATAATTATTTTCCCAACTATAATATTAATATTAAAAGTCACAAAATATACCCACAGGTCGATCGTCAACTAACAAGCCATATTAATAATTAATATGGCTTATATACTCCGTTCGACGTATATCAACCCTATTTAAATTTGTAGCCATGGTTGATATACGCCGAACGGCGTATATAAGCCATATTAATTATTAATATGGCTTGCTAGTTATAATATATATGGATAGCTACAGCTATGACCTTGACACAAAGTGCAGTTCAACAATAGGGATAGAAGAGCTTTCTACACTGGGCAAGTTAAAAGTTATAGGATTTGCATTTTTCAGACGATTTTTGTGAGCGATGGATTTGTTGTTGAAATTGAGATTTTATTAGTATTTTGCAAACATTTTCATTAATATTTATAATCAAAACATTATAACTAATTTTATTCATACCTCTTCAGAGGAAAGTGGTAATAAATGTACGTATGATACAAAACTACGTGTAGTGATCAAATGATTACGTAACTACTTATTTAGAAATGGTGTTACCATTATTCTTGCAGCAACAATTTTTCAGTAATTTCTAGTAGATAGATAATCAAACTCTTTTTCAGTGATTTATGTTAGGTTCAGAATAAAAAAAATATTGAGTCAGATAAAATATTGTGGTGGACGAAGCGAGTTCGACAATAGGGACAACAGAGCTTTATGCGTAGCCATTCTGAAATGCAGTGGGAATGAAATATGTGGGAGCATGGTGCAACAGATTTTTAAATCTTTGAGGCGATTTCATGGTGAGAATATATGGTTCTTCTCAAATCCGTCAAACTGACAAAGAGAGTGCAATGACCTCAGCGCGCCGCCGGTGGGTGGGCAACAATCCCCGAGGCTGGCATCACCATTTAGAACCAAATGGCATATAAATCGATTTTATTGAAATTATTTAAATAAGAAATTGTTTTTTAAAGTTTAACTATAGAAATTGGAAAAAAAAATTATTGTAAAACAGGATTAATTGAGTTGATCGAAAACTATATAGTCCCCTGTGGGGACATAACAATAGATTCTAGTGGTGGACGGGACATTTTAAATCCCAACGTGGTGTAACATGGGAAAATATGAATCCCCTTTTCCTATACAATCTCCAAAATACAATTAAAGTATATAGTGGATATTATGGAGCAACAAGGATAAATCTTTTGAAATTATTAATACATATAAAACAAAACAAAATCCACAATTGTGGAACTTTAAAAGAAATATGATTGCACTTTATCAAGAATAATTAATGAATTTGCACACAAATGGTACTAGCATAAGGGAAATATAACATAAGCACAAGGTTATAATATCACAAGGGAAATATAACATAAACAAAAGATTATAATAGCACAAGGGAAAAACAACCTAAAACAAAAGATTATAATATTATATGGAAAAATTCTACGAATATGTGGATAAAGGGTTGACCAATGAAAACCCTACCTTGTAGGAAGTATTACCAAAAATGCTAAGTCTAAAGAGATCATAAGTCAGCAGGAAAGCCATGCTGGAATTTAGTATATCACTAGCAAAAAAGACCAAAGGGTCTTCAAACAATTTACAAAGAGAAGCAGTTTTTAGTAGGGAAATAAATATAGAACCAACATACTAAAGGAGGGTGCATGCAGTAAGATATGCGAAAAGAACAGTAAACATAGAAAAAGAAGAAGAGCACCGAAGGTATTTAAAATAGGAAATAGTTAGGATGGAAAAAGAAAGTAGTAAAAGAAACATCTATATTGTGATATTCCGAAGATATGATTATTTTATTTTGATTTAATATTTTGGAAAAATATTCCAAAAACAATTATTTTTGTAATAGTTATTTAAAAAATAAAAAAATAATCACAAGAGGTGTGAGTGACACTTTGCACAACAAATTATTATTTTATTATTAATAAAAAAAAAAGACACTTGGAGAATTCAGTTAAATGAGGGGACACCACCACGAGACATAGAACATGTGTAAAGAAAGCAAGGGATATTTTACCAATCAAATCCAATCTAAAAATTCAACTACTAGACAAGATCCTAAAACATAGGGATTGAAGGATTGGTTGAGATTTGATTGGGATGGCACAAGAGCTGAGCAAAAGCTATATATTGATGCACTGAGATAGCACAAGACGTTATGTTGTGCATAGAGAAATTGTGATGTGAGTGCACGTGTTGAGTGTTTATCTTTCTCATAAGTATATCACTGAGCTTGTTATAGACTCTGAGAGAAAGTGTCACATGGAAGCATTGCTTGTTGTTCTAATGAGCATGGTGGTGATCCAACTTGGAGGTGGATTTGAGCTAGCAGTGGTGCTACTCTCTTCTACCGTTGGGAGGAGCTGATTCTCCAAGCAATAAGTTCATTATTTCAGGTAAGTGAAATTCTATTTATGTATCAATGGACATTCTCCAAGCAGTAAGTTCACTATTTCAGGTAAGTGAAATTCTATTTATGTATCAATGGACATTCTCCAAGCAGTAACTTCAATATTTCATGTAACTGAAATTCTATTTATGTATCAATGGACATAACAGGCGTATGACATTGTATATTTAATCTCGATTATATAACAAAAAGAAAAGTAATATGTTAGTATTTGTATGGATTACCCATCTCTCTTGTATATGCATGAAGGGTATTTTACATATGCATGGCTCAGTTTTTGCTTTTTACCATGGGGAAATATCTCATTGTTTGTTTTCATTTATAGCCTGGTGCGATAAAACTTCATGTGAATATTGAAACAGGAAAAGGATTGAATAAATATAGAAATTGAGTGGTTAAAAGCTACAAGAATAAAGGATTTACGGTAATTTAACACAAGAGTGAGGTGGAATCGGTTTCTTTTAACTATCGCTTAGAAATCGATGTATTTTAAATGAAGTCTCTCCTTTCTTATATTTGTACAACTATTCTTGTATGGTGTTTAAGAATCACATCTTTCATTTCCTTCCGGAAACTTGAACAGGTTAAATATTTCTGAATGTAGTAGTTATGGATTCTTGTTTCGTATTGTTGAAACTTGCTTGCTGTGTATAAATCGGTAAAATAAGTTTGATATTATTGTAGTGTATCTCCATATATATGTTATAAGTAAACAAAGTGATTATAGTAAAATATCTCGAGTAATGGAGATCAATGGGTTGTATTACAGATAGGTTAAATTTGTTTTGAATTGAATTTGGTCATTTGTTATTCAACGCATTGTTACAAAAAAATGATTTATATATATGTGTGTGTGTTGAGCAATGTCGGCCACCATCGAAATTTGTATCTCTGATGAAAAAAAACGAAAGAACACTGTGAAACAATCTGAGTATTAACGCCCTTATTTTCCACATAGGAATTATACTTTTATATCCCTCCACTTATTGCCATTTAAAACAATTGGATGGGCGGAAGTGTGTCGCTATGATTTTTTTATGGGTTGAGGGTTAAGCAAATCTGAGTTTTCATTATGGATCGGCATCGCATTTTGGTTCCTTATCTTACGACCCAGATATAAACTTAGTCGTATTCATTATGCTTTCCTCTGAAATCTCTCTTTTCAGTCAATATTTCCATGCCCAGTAATTAGTCTAGCCCTCGATTTTATGCGATCGAGAGGTGTGCTCTTGATTACGCAGTGTTTGGATTTTTGTTGTGTTGATAGACTGTCCAGTTAGATTTACAACCTTGGTTTTCGTCTTGTTCCATACTTATTCTTTTCGTTATTTGGACTAGCAGTCGGTTGATCCGATATGTCCTTAGAATTAATGTTGGTAGAGTACCATTGGAGTAGCGTGTTACTTGCTTAGTGGAGACACTCACTATGTATTCATTGTAAGATTCCAATGTTTCCATACTTTCCATCTCTACAACATATGTCTTTAAGATGTCTTAATACTCTTTATGTTGAAAAGATGCAGGAAAAGAGTATGAATTATTTTAGCATTAAGTTGTCTAATAAAAGTTAAATGGGGTGGGATATTACCTAAAGTAATATATATAGGAATGAATATAAATTTATAACGGTAATATCCTTGGTATACGGTTGAGTTAGATGAGGGAATTGTATATCTATAACAAGAAATAGTTGAGAAAGACACTTGTATATATGGTGTATTGGAAATTTACCTTGGATGCATTTTATATTGTAATATATATATATATATATATATATATATATATATATATATATATATGTTAATTGAATTTATGAAATAGACAAAAAGATAATTTTTCTAAAAGGAAAAGCCTTGAAGTGAGTAAAAGATATGCATAATCTTCTACAAAGTTATATCATACTTACATGTTGAGGAAAATGTGAAGTGTACCATGATAGTTGCACTACTGGTTTATAGAAGGGTTATGCACCACATTTATTACAAATGAAATTAAGATAAGCCCTATAAATAAATGATTTCATCAAAGTTTTAATTTTTTCAAAAATTATGCATTTTGGGGTTGTTACATGTGGTATCAGAGCTTAAGTTACGACACTTGTCCTTATGGTGTCCATTTACATTATGAGAAAACTAATGATGTTTGTGCATTATTCTTCTTTCTTGTATAGAAGAAAAAAATGTTTTACTAACTGTACGAAGAAATGGCTAGAAGACGATCCCCTACCCCACCTGTTTGGGTTGAGCTTAATGACGGGGATCAACCAAACAATAACAATTTTAATGATAATTCAATGATATTTTACAAACGGTAAGAGACTTACAAGTTGAACTGATGAAATTTGAAACTAAACATAAGAGGGTAATGAGAACCCAAGAAGACCTAAATGAAACCTTACTGTCTATGTTGAATGAGATAACTAATGATAAATATAAAATGAAACACAAACGAGAAAACTCATCCTCTGATTTCCCTTCTTGTAACGAAATCCCTATAGCTAGTGAATAAGAATATTCTAGTGGTATCTCTTAGGGTAGACGGAGGAAGAAGAGAAAATATAAAGATGAGATAATGAGATAATTTAAAAAGATAAAATCTCTCACCTTTGATGGTGAAGTAAAAAATGGAGAAGAAGCTGAGGCTTGGCTATCTAGGATGAAAAAATACTTTACTATGTATAACTATTCCAATTCCATGAAGGGTAAAATGGCCATCTTCAATCTATTCGGAAAAGTTGAGATTTGGTGGCGTGACTTAAAAAGAGCTAAAATAATTAATGCTAGAAAAGTTAGTTGGAATTGGTTTAAAAACAAGTTTAAAAAAGAGTATCTTTCAGAGAATTACTATGAGCGAAAGGTAAAAGAGTTATATGAGCTAAGATTGGGTTCAATGTCCACGCATGATTTTTATACTAAATTCTTATCTTTGTTAATATATGTTCCTTACCTAAATGAAGAAAAACCTAAGATTCAAAGATTCCTAGGTTGTTTACATAGCTTTTATAAAGACAGATTAGAGTTTGATAACCCAAAAACTTTATATGAAGCAATGAAGAAGGCCAACTTATGATCAATTTAAAACTAAACATGAAAATCCTTATAATTTCAAGAAAAAAGAAGGGAATAATTTTAAAAGAAGAGAATTTAAACCCTTCAAGAAACATAAGAATTTTCATAGGAATACTTTTAAAGATAGACAATAACCAATTAAAACTTAGTATAAAGATAATATCTTTACGAAAAATGAAGAAATAAAAAGATAACCATTAGAGTGTTGGAGCTGTGGGGAGAGTAATTTCTATTGGGATTGTCCTCATAAGAAAGATAATTGAAGCATCCATACTACCCAAGAAGCAACTACAGTTGGAGAGGTTGCTCGAAACATACCAAAGATAAGCGCAGCTTTGGAAAATCATCAAGCGGATTACCAACCTTCAATGATCGAAGTTGATGGTAAGATATTTGACAAACCTATTTCTATATTAATTGATTATGGATCTACTTTAATTTACATATCTCCTAAGCTAGTAGATTTGTGTAAAATGAAAAAATATGATTTTGAAAAGTCGTGGTTAGTGCAATGAGCCACATAAACAAAAAGAAAGGTAACCAACTTTATTTCTAGTTGTGAAATTTATATGCAATATTTGGTTACAAAAGTAGATTTGAACATTTTTCCACTAAGATCATATGATGTATTAATTGGCATGGATTGGTTAGAAAAGCATAGAGTTGTATTGAATTACTTTGAGAAAACTTTCACTTGTATTGATGAAAAAGGTGAAAATAGACTTGTTAAAGGGATTCATAAAAATGTTCTTACTAGGAAAATATCTTCTTTGCAATTGAAAAAGTGTGCTAGGAAAGGATGTAGATTGTTTGTTGTGTATATCACTGAAAATAATGATAATAAAACAAAACCTATTTTGGAATATTGTCCTCTTTTAAATGAATTTAAATAAATTCTTCTAGAGGAGATACCTAGATTACCTCCCAAGAGGGATATTGACTTTACCATTGAGTTGGTACCAGGAGTATTGCCTGCCTCAAAGGATCCTTATAGAATGAATACACCTAAGTTGGTGGAATTAAAATTACAATTGCAAGAATTAATAGATAAAGAATATATAAGACCGAGTGTGTCTACGTTGGGGGCATCAATTTTGTTTGTTAAAAATAAATATGGCACATTAATACTTTGTATTGATTACATATAATTAAATAAAATGAGAATTAAAATAGATACCCTCCCCTCCACATTGATGACATGTTTGATCAAGTATGAGGAGCTGCGGTATTCTCTAAGATTGACTTGAGGTTTGGGTACCATCAAGTAAGAATTAAAGATGAGGATGTTCATTAAATAACATTTAGAACACAATACAGGCATTATGAGTTCTTGGTTGTACCATTTGGCTTGACCAATGATCTAGCCACATTCATATGTTTAATGAACAATGTTCTCCATAACATGAAGAACATTTAAAGTTAGTCTTACAAACCTTAAGAGAACATAAACTTTATGCAAAGTTTAGTAAATGTGATTTCTTTCAAGATAAAATTCTAGTGAAAAAACGAATTTGGGAAACAATTTCGTGACAATCCACTTTTTTTTTGTTATAATTTCCAGTTTCTTGCCCGAGAAAAAAGTCAACATATTTTCTAGGGTGAGAGTTGTAATACTTCTCGAGCAAGACATTAACCACGGTTAGAGTTCTCTCGTCCGAGAGTTGTTCCATAGTTAGATAATTGTTCACTCAAGAATTTGTACTTTCTCATTCAAGAGTATAACCATATTTTTGATATTGAACTCTCGAACAGGTTTCTCGGTCAAGAGTTTAGATTCCTTTTAATGTCTCGGCTGAGAAATGTTTAACTATATAAACGCAAATCCATTTCCCCGCCAGTCACATTGTCATTTTTCAATGCCTGTTGTTGTCTTTCGTTGAAACCTAGACTGTGTTGCTGTGCCATTTTTCAACTCTATTTGCTGAAACAACGAAGGGAAGGGAATGAACACCCACAGAAACTAAGGGAACGACCATGCGAAGAGGACCACCACCGCCAGTTCGAACCAGACAACCAAACCATTAGATGATCGCACACGGACTGTTGTATGCACATGATACATCTCGTAGTAGGCTCTAGAGTTGTCTCTTTATCAAACTAAGCTCAAGGCTGCACTTTAAAAAGGAAAGGGTTAATTTAGCTATTTGTTTTCATGCAACTGATATAGGTACGCTACCTCGACACCAGCATTCTCATAAAAACGTAGGATTCTTTGGTATCACGGAGGACCACCACCGCCAGTTCGAACCCCTTATTTGCACAGGTGTGTAACCAATTTCAAACATGAATTTGCGAGAATCATCATAGAATTTTTAGAATCTTAAATAACAGTATTAATTCTGCATATTTTAGATGCCCTGGTTTTTTTTTGTAATTGATTTCAAAGTCCATTTACCATTTATAGTTGATGTTCGGTTTAGCTCTAAATTCATGGTTTGGGGTTGTGATTATGCCCATAATTCAAAGATTGTTGTTCTAATGCTTTATATATGCGTAGAAAATAAATATTAATAGCCATTTCAACCATAGATTTTGCCCAGAAATTCATCCTTTCTATCTATCTTAAGAGAGGTCCGCCCAGAATTAGAGTTCTAGGGCTGTTTTCATATCCAGATAGCCAAGGCCCAAGAATGCTCTTAAAACTGTTCGTCCTTCTCTTTTCATGCTCATTTACTGCTTAAATTAATCCTAGATTGCTAACCATTGACCACCAAATTGACCCAGAATTGAATACTAGGGCTACTGGAAGATAACCATGCCCCCGAAAGATTCAAATAGTACCCACATCTTCTTGGAATATGCCCAGAATGATACCTGGAAACCCAAGTGAACACTCCAAACAATTAGGGGGATAACAGGTCTCATACTGAGGTTTACATGTGTAAAAATTTTAATGCCTTTCATTCAACAACTTTTAAATATAATGATTTATGAAAATTATGATTGTATTTAACCTGACTATTGCTGCAGCCTGCATGAACTTTTTTTTTTTCCTTTGAGTTTTCCTTATGAATCTTATTGGGTATCCTCTTGGTGTCCATGTCTGCTTCCTTTTTATGTATAATATTAGCTCCTTATTGCATCAAGTTATACTGGGTATAAATTATAAACCCACTGCTTCTACAAGCATTGTATATGGAGTGCTTACTTTTATTCTAAGAAAGGCTATTATCAAATTGTCCCTACACTCTCTCAATCCAATTCCATTTGCTTCTACTTTTAGCCATGCCTGGCCCCCATATCTCACACTCAGGTAGCAACACCAGTGGTTATGAGTGTTTGGAGAAGAGACTAACATACCACAATCCCAAATTTCTTTTGTTGTGCATATATTTTGAAGTACGGTCGCTTTCAATCCAACTTGGATTCTCTTCCTCGCCTATGCTTTTGAGTTTAATTTTTCATTGAATACTAGCCATAGGTCTTTATAGTTTTGTGCTACTCCCAGGTGCTCATTTTATAAGTTGATTTGGATCTGATTTGGTTTTTATTTTAGTGAAAATAGCACCACCTAAGTCAATTTCAGATGATTAGATTGTTTAGTCTTTGAATCTATTCTTTTTTATAGGCCATTTAAAGCCTTTTCTGATGATGTATTTTGATTCAGACATGTATTGCACTGTGCTAACTGCTATCTTGGTTCTATCTCGGTGCCCAACTAAGTATGATTACCATATCCTTGTGTCAATTTCTCTAGAGGTATTCAATGCCATATTCTTTGCATACTTCTGCAGTGGTTTCCCATGTTTTTAGAAGTTAGTGCTTGCTATGATACATGATTGAATATTTTTCTATTCCCAACATAATCTCCTTGAACAATTCTAAATACTTGAGAAAGGGTGTTTTTGTGTCAGTGTTCCATTGGTGGTGCTATGTTTTCAAGAATTTCTCTCAATCGATGTTCAAGTACATATACACAAGTTTTTTTTTGTTTATACATGAAAATTTAATCATTTGTCCAAGTTCCTACTATTTGCTAAAGGAGTTATCCAAGGGTTGTCATTGTAAGCCTTTATCCACCCTATGAAATTTTTAGATACCCCAAAGGTAAACAATACATCAAATAAAAAGGAGTGTGTAATATCATTAGTTAGATCAATTTTTATAATCATACATATGTCTCCTCTATTTTGGCTTGAGTATACCACCTCTTGTATAAGAATAATCAGTTATTTGTTTCTTTTCCAAAAATGCGCCATGGTTCTCTAATATAAGCTTATGAAGGAGTATCCTGATATTATTTGCCAGAATTTTGGTCAAGATTTTGTAGGCCGAGTTGCATAATGAGATATTTCTAAATTAAGGGAAAAAAGGTTTGGATTATCTAAGGACTAATGCAATAAAGTAGGAGTTAGTGGCTCATCTAATTGTGGCTTTCCACCTTGTTCAATTTTACATTTTTCATAGGTCATACCTAATAGTGTACAAACAACTTAGAAAAAATGAATAGTAAAGAAATCTAAACACGAGGCTTTATCGGGACAAAATCCATCCCTTTGAAGAACTCCTCTTCCATGACTCCTTTTCCAAGGTTCATTTCTCTTGTTCATTTACCAAAATAGGTATACTTGTATCATTTCCTTTATTGCAATAGAGTCTCAAGTCTCCTTTTCTGAAAATAACTCTTTGAAGTGCAAGTATGCCTCTTCCTTTAGTTCTTCAAAGTCTAAGACTTGTTGTTCATTTTATTTGGTTATTTATTTCACAATACTCCTATATTTCCTCCCCTTTGTTTGCTTATGAAAAAACCCAATGTTTATATCCCCTCATTTTACCCATACGCTTCTATGAGCCTCCAGGTCTCTTCCTCTTTTCTATGTTCTTGCTAAATTTTTCTTGGTTTATATTTTGTTCCTCTAATATGTTGTTGAGGGAGACTTCCTCCATTTCCATGGACACTAGAGCACTTGCCAAACTAATTTTGAATCTCTTTCTTTTTGGTTGTAGCTCATATTTAGAATGATTTTGCCCATTCATTGAGAGGATGTTTCTCTAATATAAAGCCACATTGAAATCTCTTCTTACTATGCAATTTTTATTTTTTTCCTACTCTTATAAGGCTATTAGAGTTCATTAAAAACTCAACTTCTCCACCTATTGTACTGGGGCATAAAACTTATAGATCTTGATTAAGAACCCTACATCTTTTTTTCCAACACAATGATGAGATAGTGTTGAGTTGTAAAATGTGTTATTTTCTTTAAAACTCTAAAAATTCACCTTTTTTTTGAAAAAAATTGCTTGTAGCACCAAAATTATGGTATTAAAGTCAAAATCTTTCTCTATTGTTGTTGTAAGTTTATAGTTTAATATAATTGAATAAAATGAAATATTGCCAAGTTAATCCTTTTTATGGTCCCGTCAAGTTATTTCCAAGTCCAAATTTTGCAACACTGGTTACTGCTTTCTGGATCTCGGTATATTGTCCTAATTCTGAACCTAGGCGTATGTATTATAACGTATTTAGATGGCTGCATCCAGTAGTATGTATAAGTGTGATAGTAATCAATGACTTACCTTTCATTTGTTATTCATCCATTACTCATCAATCTACAGTGAGGCTTGGCTTTTCCTTTTGTGTTGAGTACAACTTC
This sequence comes from Larix kaempferi, assembly GCA_027924585.1. Taxonomy (NCBI): domain Eukaryota; kingdom Viridiplantae; phylum Streptophyta; class Pinopsida; order Pinales; family Pinaceae; genus Larix; species Larix kaempferi. Next base: position 55,076,537 of record BSBM01000001.1, read on the forward strand.
AGGATTTACGGGTTATTCCAATAAACTAGCAGAAACACTATATTTATATATTTACAAAGACATGGATTGTCTTCTTTTGAGCATGAGGGTTGACTGTCAAAATCTCTGCTAATTGTATATTTTTTCTGCTTCCCCGGTCTTTGTTATACTATTGTTTTCTTCAATTGCCAGGAAACTATGGTTGACCATATCAAAATGGCAGAGGATATGATTGTCTTGAAAATGTGGGATTACCTCTATTGCAAAAATCACTGATTTTTTTATTTTCCCCTAGTTAATCTCCAACCATGAAATTGGAATAATTTTTTTTGGAAAATTCACATTTGTTTTTGAAAAAATTGCAATTCATATCGCCTGCAGCATGGAATTTTCTATATAAAATCCAAAATATTTCTTTGTTGTAAGTTCATATTTTAATTTAATTGAAAAAAATGAAATATTTTGCATTTTGAATGCTTGCCAACTTTTGGTCAAGTCATTTTGATTTTTTGGCCCTGTCAAGTTATTCCCAAGTCCACATTTCAACACTCAATATCAATCTATAGAGGTGCTTGTTTTTTTGTGTGTTGAGGACAGCTTCAGGATTCATCCATGCACAATCCTTTGTGACAATAATCTCTGTGAAATAGGCAACCTCACCTTTCAATCCACCAACTCAACAAACTGGGACTGTGCTTGATCCTTTAGCTTATCAAATTGCTTAGTGACATCAATAGCCTTTCCACTTATATCCTCCTTCCAATCCTCTTTACTGATCATGGCTTCGTTTTCAGAGTCAAGGGTCCCTTCAGTGAGTTTGATTCACAAATTGTGGACTTTGTCTGTTGATTTATCCAATGAGCCAAGAACATCTATCATCAGTTTCTAACTTATTGTAAGCAAACTTTTCAAGAGGGTTCCTACCTTTATGGTTTCCGAACTCTTGCACCAGATCTTCAATGGGATTGACTTCTTCATCCATTATTCCTTTATCACCATCTTTATTCACCGGTGAAAATTGATTTCCATATGTCATATCCTACTGCTGTTAGGAACCTATGTAAACCCTTCTCTTTACTATGTTAGTATATTGTTGTTGGACGCATATGCTTTGTAAGTCGTCCCATAGTATTTGTTGATCCGTAGTTTATATTAGCCCATAGTATTGACCCATAGTATTGGACGCATATGCTTTGTAAGTCGTCCCGTAGTATTATATGTCCCATGGTTTTGACTCATGGTATTGGGCATAGACTTAGTATATAAGTGTGTGTTGAAGTCGTTGAAGGCACCGTGAAGTTAATTGTATTGAGCTTGCTCAAAGGAGGTTGCCCCCTCGAAGTGGCTTGTGATCAATATAAAAGTGATTCTGTTCTGTTATTTCTGATATCAGAGCACTTTCCTTGGCACAAGTGGGAATTTTTTTTTCTTTTTTTGGGTGGCGACTTTCAGATCAATTTTTGAAACTTTCTGCACAAAATCAGAAGAAACCAATTGCATATCTGAATTCCTCTTTCAAAAATACGCAGTTTAAAAAAAAAAATCATTTCATTTGGAGTTCTAAAAGTGGAGATATCGCAGATTTAAAATCAGCAATTTTTCAGAATTTCAGTGACGACCGCGAAAATTGCGGCGAGAAAATCTTTTGACCGAGTGCCCAGATTTCTATTCCGCTTTCATGGGTAGAAGCAGAGTGGTTGTTCCAGTTCCGGAAACATGTTATAATAGCGATTCTGAGCAATATAGATCTGATTTTTGAACATTGGGTGGAATTTCTGCCCAAATTTTTTTTGTTGCAGGTTCGGATTTGGGAATAATCCCTATCCGCTTAACTGTGGGAAGTACTTGGGCATAAGCCCTAAAACTCATTGTGAGGAGTACCATAGGAACCCCGAAGTAGCTGGCCCATTGAGAGGACCTGCCAGCGAAAAGGGCAATGACCCCTACATGATTGACTAGTTCCCACCCGTGAGGTAAACCAAGAGCTGTCGTTTGTGGCAAAGCGGTTATCAGTTTTACCTGAGCCATGGAGTGAGGGGTACTGCCCCAATACGCAAGCCGTCAGACAGCATTGGTGGCCGAGTGAAAACCCTGAACTGTTAGGAAGCCACACATACCTGGGGTCCATATCTACTTTCAGCTGAACTATTGTCGATCACTGCTGCGCCGTTTCAGATCCATTTTGCAAGCCGTTCCAGATCCAGCCGTTCGGCGTTGTTCCAGATTCCTTCTGAGCCGTAGCCGCTCCAGTGTAAAAAAAAAAAAAAAATTCAGTTTTTTCTCCATATCTCCCTTGTTTTACCTCTGTTTCCCTTGAAATTTTCAGGGAACCCCTGTCATTCCATTCTGCATATTTCATTCCTGAGGACCCTATCCTCAATTCCCCTTCCTACAGCCTGAAATCTCACATTTTCCTATTTTTAGGGTTTGCCATAACTTCCTCAGATTTCACCCAATCACCTTCAAATTTTACCACAGAGTTCCTTTCTGAATTCTGCTTCTTTGTTCCCTTCTGCCAAATTTTCCCATTCTTTCACCCCGTTTCTGAAATCCTCATTTTTGCTTCCCTATCTATCCAACAGTGTCCAAAACCTAGTCAAACCCCAATTATGCTTCTGATTTTTTCCCAAATCCAACTTTTCCCTTACTGAAGTAGTTCCTGTTTTTGTTTTCCTACCCAGTCAACCAAAAAAAAAAAACTGGTTATGGTTGTCACCTGTGCGGGAGCACACACCATGGATGAAGCACTGGCAGCCATCCAAACCAAACTCCAAGATCTGGATGAAAAATTTCTCAGCCTCCATCCGCAGCATTCAGCCATGAACAATACCAGACAGCCAGAATCTTTTGCAGCCACCGGGTTCTCTGCTTCTAGCAATTTTCGTGGGCCGAAGCTTGATTTTTCTCGCTTCAATGGTACTGATCCGACTGGATGGATATACTGAGCAGAACAATATTTCAGTCTGCATAATACTTTTGATGTTCAGAAAGTTACACTTGCATCCTTTCATTTGGAACAGGAAGCCCTTCAATGGTACCGTTGGTACATCAAAGCTCATCCCGAGCCAAACTGGACATATTTTTGCCACGATTTGGTCCTAGTGCTTTTAACGACTTCACAGGAGCACTCACTAAACTTCACCAAACTGGAACAGTGAGAGAGTATCAGATGGAATTTGAGAAACTAGCCAATCACACAGAAGGATTGTCTGATGAATTCTACATGAGTTGTTTTATCAGTGGTCTCAAGGATGAAATCCGCTCAGAGGTCAAAATGTTTTGTCCCAACACAATGATGGAAGTCCTAGGGTTGGCTAAGCTGGCCGAGGACAAGATCGCAGCTCAACAACGCTCCAAACCCACCTTTGTTCCCTTCAGAAATATGGGTTCCCAACGACCTCCCATCATGCCTGCTCCTCAACCAACTCCTATCAAGCATTTGTCTGAAATAGAAATGCAGGCACGCCGAGAAAAAGGGCTTTGCTATAATTGTGATGAGAAATTCACTCGGGGACATAGATGTGTTCAACAAAAGCTCTATCTCTTGGATGTGGATTCTCCGCCTGCCTTAGAACTTGGTGAAGAAGCTACAAATACAGTAGATGATCCGGTCGACATGCAACACCCGCCTGTTGACACCCCATCTCAGGACGACCCACCCGAGATCTCTCTCCATGCTGTAACCGGCGTCACCACCCCACAAACAATGCGGGTCAAGGGATACTTCAAGAAGCTCCCTCTTACCATACTCATTAATTCTTGTAGCACTCATAACTTTATTGACCCTCGAATTGCCAAACAAGCTGATTGTTTTGTCCATCCTTGCTCCAACTTTGAAGTCATGGTTGCCAATGGGGGCACCTTACCTTGCAAGGGAAAGTGTCACAATGTGCGTATCTTTATGGAAGATTATAACCTACGCTTTGACATGTTTTCCTTGTCCTTAGGTGGATGTGATGTGGTTTTGGGCGTTCAATGGTTACGCACACTTGGCCCCATCTTATGGGATTTTGCTGAACTTTGGATGTAGTTTAAAGTCAATGGGGCACAACACAAATTTATGGGCTTACAACCAGGGTCTCTCTGCATCATCAGTTCACATCGCCTAGAAAAAATCCTTAAGAAGAATTCACATGGTGTCATCGCTCAGCTCAATTCCATTCAAATGCACCCATCAACAGTCTCCACTACTTCCTTGGATAGATATGCAGGTATCTTTGTTGAACCAATGCGTTTGCTACCTTCACGAGACCTTTCCGGTAAGAATTTAGCCACATCTACCTCTCAGCAGGAAATGATGGCTATTTTGCATGCAGTACAGAAGTGGTAGCCATACCTATTAGGGAATTATTTCGGCATCAAGACTGATCTCCCAAGTCTGGAATTTTTTTTGGAACAATGGGTCTCCTCCCCAACACACCTGAAATGGGTTATCCAACTCATGGGTTATCCCTATGTGATCACTTACAAGAAGGGTAAGGACAATATGGTGGAAGATGCTCCTTCTCGCACAATTGATGACCCAGTTTCTCTTACAGCTCTTTCTCTGCTTGTTCCAAATTGGTTGCAATATGTTCAACAGGGCTATCTCTTCTATGAACTCCATGCTTCTTCATCAACAGGGCACTCTAGGTTCTGCAAAATGTATGACCAGGAACAATGTCACTTCTTTTGGCTGGGACTAAAAATGACAATTCAACAGATGGTGGCTGACGATGATACTTTCCAAGTCAACAAGGGTGAAATGACACTCCTTTCGGGATTGCTCAAACCCTTGCCCATCCCTAAACAGCTTTGGCCAACTATTTCTATGGATTTCCTAGCAGCACTCTGGTGGTACAATACCACATCTCACAAAACACCATATGAAGCGGTCTATGGAAAAACACCGCCAGTTCTTCTTCCATACACCCTTAGCAGCTCCCTAGTTCAGGCAATTGACTCAGTTCTTTGAAACCGCGATCAGATTCTTCTCATTTTGCAGGACAATCTTCACATAGCCAGAATTCGCCTGAATCAACAAGCCGATCAGCACCGTTCTGAGCGCATTTTCCAAGCAGCTGACAGGGTTCTTCTTCATCTACAGCCTTCCAAGCAATCCTCCTTGACACTCCAAAGACGTCAGTGGCCTGAAATGCACCCCGAGGATGCTACCGGGGAACCACTCCTTCAGCTTCTGCAGCAATTTCTCCAACCAAAGCTTTTTCTAAGGGAGAGGGGATGTTAGGAACCTATGTAAACCCCTCTCTTTACTATGTTAGTATATTGTTGTTGGACGCATATGCTTTGTAAGTCATCCCGTAGTATTTGTTGATCCGTAGTTTATATTAGCCCATAGTATTGACCCATAGTATTGGACGCATATGCTTTGTAAGTCGTCCCGTAGTATTATATGTCCCATGGTTTTGACTCATGGTATTGGGCATAGACTTAGTATATAAGTGTGTGTTGAGGTCATTGAAGGCACCGTGAAGTTAATTGTATTGAGCTTGCTCAAAGGAGGTTGCCCACTCGAAGTGGCCCGTGATCAATATAAAAGTGATTCTGTTTTGTTATTTCTGATATCTTGTGTATTTGCATTAATTAATTATTGCAGGTTCATCACAACTGCCCCATTCATATCCTACTTGCTTCCAAAGAACATTGGTTCCCCATTCATGGAGAAAGTCACTTGTCCATCCATTGTGTGTGGGCTAGGATCTACTTCAAGTTGGTTAGACTTGTATGAGGGACCTTCTTTGATACCAATTGTTGAACACACCAAGATATTGAGAAGAGGGGGGCTGAATCAATATCTCCACAATTAGCCATGCTTTTATCTTATAAACAACCTGACGTATAGGCTAATTAAGAAATTTGGAGTCCTAAAGTCTTATGACTCCTATTAATAATTGGAGCATGGTATAAAACATCCACTAGACATGTAAGGGCCTATAGACATTTTGCATTGGCATATACACATAATGACAAGTAGCATAAATTGGATTGGAAAAGCCATTGCTTGAGTTATTGTTGGATATTTCAAACAATTGAAGGCTTACTAATTATATTATCTTATAGAATATGAATGAATTGGCATTTTATGGGATGTTATATTTGCTAAAAACTTGTTAGGATTAATTGGCCTTATTGATAGTTTTTTTTATCTTATTTTCCTTAAAAATGGTGACAGATATTTATTGCATTTTCTAATTCTTCAAGATATTTATAAAATGTTTGATTTCTCATTTTGTCTTAACAAGGACACATGGATCGTCCATATACATCTACCATCGGTGCTAGACGAAGACATGTGATCAGTAAGGTATATTCGATTGTTAATCTGAAATATATTTATCTTGTTTGACACGTTCTGACATGATTTTAATGTGAGAATTTCTCATCATGCACAGTTGCACAATGTTAAATGTTAGGAACCCATGTCTTTACTTTGTTAGTATATTGTTGTTGGACGCATATGCTTTGTAAGTCATCCCGTAGTATTTGTTGATCAATAGTTTATGTTATTGTTGTTGGCGCATATGCTTTGTAAGTCGCCTGTAGTATTGTTGATCCATAGTTTGTAGTGGCCCATGGTTTTGACCCATAGTATTGGTGCCTAGACTTAGTACATAAGTGTGTGTTGAGACCTATGAAGGCACGGTGAAGTTATTTGTATTGAGCTTGCTCATAGGAGGTTGCCCCCTCGAAGTGGCCTGTGATCAATATAAAAGTGATTCTGAGTTCTGTCATTTCTACTATTTCGCATATTCTTATTAATTAATTATTGCAGGTGCATCACATCTGGTATCAAAGCACTTTCTTGGGCTCACTGGGTGAAATTTCTGCCAAATTTTTTTTTGCATCTGTTGCAGGTTCAGATTTGGGAATAATCCCTATCCACTTAACTGTGGGAAGTTTGGGAATAAGCCCTAAAACTCATTGTGAGGAGTACCACAGGAACCCTGAAGTAGCTGGCCCATTGAGAGGACCTGCTAGCGAAAAGGGCAACGACCCCTACCTCATTAACTAGTTCCCACCCGTGAGGTAAACCAAGAGCTATCGTTTGTGGAAAAGCGGTTATCAGTTTTACCTAATCCGTGGAGTGAGGGGTACTGCCCTAATACGCAAGCCGTCAGACATCATTGGTGGCTGAGTGAAACCCATGAACTGTTAGGAAGCCGCACATACCTGGGATCCATATCTATTTTCAGTTGAACTGTTGTCGATCACTGCTGCGCCATTTCAGATTCAGCCATTCAGATCCATTCTGCAAGTCGTTCCAGATCCAGTCGTTTTCAATCCAGTTGGCGCCGTTTCAGATCCCTCTATTTCGGCCCACTTCTGGGCCGTTGCAGATTTATCTGTTCCAGATCCCTTCTGAGCCGTAGCCGCTCCAGTCTTGAAAAAAAAAAAAGAAGAAAAAAAAAGTATAAAATTTAGTTTTTTCTCCATATCTCCCTTGTTTTCACTCTGTTTCCCTTGAAAATTTTGGGGAACCCCTGTCATCCCATTCTGCATATTTCATTCCTGAGGACCCTATCCCCAATTCCCCTTCCCAAAGCCCGAACTCCCACATTTGTCTATTTTTAGGGTTTGCCATAACTTCCTCAGATTTCACCCAATCACCTTCAAATTTTACTATAGAGTTCCTTTGTGAATTCTGCTTCTTTATTCCCCTCTGCCAAATTTTCCCATTCTTTCACTTCGCTTCTGAAATCCTCATTTTTGCTTCCCTGTCTATTCGACAGTGTCCAAAACCTAGTCAAACCCCAATTACCCTTCAGTTTTTTTCCCAAGTCCAGATTTTCCTTTACTGAAGCAGTTTTTGTTTTTGTTTTCCTACCCAATCAACCAAAAAAAAAAAAACTCCTGGTTATGGTTGTCACCTGTGCAGGAGCAAAAACCATGGACGATGCACTTGCAGCCATCCAAGCCAAACTCCAGGATCTGGATGAAAAATTTGTCGGCCTCCATCTTGAACATTCAGCTATGAACAACAAACGACAGTCCGAGTCTTCATCAGACAATGGGTTCTCTTCTTCCAGCAATTTTCGTGGTCTGAAGCTTGATTTTCCTTGCTTCAATGGTACTGATCCAACTGGATGGATCTATCGTGCAAAACAGTATTTCAGTCTGCAAAATACTTTTGATTTCAACAAAGTTCCACTAGCCTCCTTTCATTTGGAACAGGAAGCTCTTCAATGGTATCGTTAGTACATCAAGGCTCATGAAGAGCTAAAATGGCCAGACTTTTGCTAGCTCCTTTTGCAATGATTTGGTCCTAGTGCTTTTGATGACTTCACAGGAGCCCTCACTAAACTTCGCCAAATTGGCACTGTGAGAGAGTATCAAACCGAATTTGAGAAACTAGCCAACCACACTGAAGGATTGTCTGATGACTTTTACCGGAGTTGTTTTATCAGTGGTCTAAAGGATGCCATCCGCTCTGAGGTCAAAATGTTCTGTCCCAACACAATGATGGAAGCCCTAGGGTTGGCCAAGTTGGAAGAAGACAAGATTGCATCCCAACAATGCTCCAAGCCCACTTTTGTTCCCTTCCGAGATATGGGTTCTCAACGACCACCTATACCGCAGCCTCCTCGACCAACTCCTATCAAGTGTTTGTTTGAAACAGAGATGCAAGCACACAGAGAAAAGGGGCTTTGCTATAATTGTGATGAGAAATTCACTCGGGGACATAGATGTGTTCAGCAAAAGCTCTATCTCTTAGATGTGGATTCTCCGCCTGCCTCTTAAATTGGTGACGAAGATCCAGAAACACTGGATGCTCTGGTCGACATTCAGGAACCGCCTATTGACCCTCCATCTCAGGATGACCAGCCAAAAATCTCTCTCCATGATTTAGCTAGAATCACCACCCCCTAAACAATGCGGGTCAGGGGTTACTTCAAGATGCTTCCTCTTACAATACTCATTGATTCTGGTAGCACTCATAATTTCATTGACCCTCAGATTGCCAAACAAGCTGATTGTTTTATCCATCCTTGCTCCAACTTTGAGGTCATGGTTTCCAATGGGGCCACCTTACCTTGCAAAGGGAAGTGTTGAAATGTGCGTATCTCTATGGGAGATTATACCTTGCGCTCTGACATGTTTGCCTTGACCTTAGGTGGATGTGATGTGGTTTTGGGTGCTCAATGGCTACGCAAACTTGGCCCTATCTTATGGGATTTTGCTGAACTTTGGATGCAGTTTTCCCTCAATGGACAAAAACACACATTGACAGGATTACAACCAGGTTCTCTCAGCGTCATCAGTTCACATCGCATGGAAAAACTCCTCAAGAAGAATTCACATGGTGTCATCGCTCAGCTCCATTCCATTCAGATACAACCATCCGTGATCTCCACTACTCCTTTGGATCTAAAACAAATTTTGGATCGATATATAGGTGTCTTTGCTGAACCAGTGGGATTGCCACCTTCCAGGCCAGAAGACCATCGTATTCAGCTCCTTCCTGGAAGCATTCCTCCCAACATCAGGCCCTATCGCTACCCATTTCACCAAAAAATGAAGATTGAAATGCTCGTTCAGGACTTATTGAAGCAAGGTATTATTTGCCCAAGCACTAGTTCCTTTTCTTCTCCAGTTATTCTTGTCCGCAAAAAAGATGGGTCATGGCCCCTCTGCATTGACTTGCGAGCACTTAATCACCTCACCATCAAGGATAAGTTTTCAATTCTTGTTGTTGATGAGCTTCTTGATGAGCTTCATGGGGCTCACTTTTTCTCCAAGTTGGATCTTCGTTCTGGGTATCATCAAATTCGGGTTCATGAGGATGATATCCCTAAAACAGCTTTCCGCACACATGATGGCCATTATGAGTTTTTGGTCATGCCCTTTGGCCTCACTAATTCTCCTTCCACATTCCAGGCCTTAATGAATAAAATATTTCGACCCTACTTGCGGAAATTCATTCTGGTATTCTTTGATGATATCCTCATCTACAGTAAAACATGGGATGAACATCTCCAGCATCTGGATCTTGTCATGCAACTTTTCTCTGACCATCATCTCCATGCCAAGCAGTCTAAATGTGTTTTTGGACAGAAGGAAGTTGAGTATCTTGGGCACATTATCTCAGCACAAGGGGTTTGCGTGGATCCTGCCAAAATCAATGCCATGAACAATTGGCCGCATCCTCAGACACTCAAGAGCCTTCGTGCTTTTTTGGGGTTGACTGGGTACTACCACAAGTTTTTCAAAGATTATGGGAAGATTGCAGCTTCATTAACTGCTCTATTGAAAAAGGATGTTTTTACATGGACACATGCTGCTCAATGTGCATTTGACAAACTAAAACAAGCTATGTGTACTACACCTGTTCTAGCTATGCTCGATTTTTCCAAGCCCTTCACTATTGAGAGTGATGCTTGCGGAAATGGACTTGGTGCTGTTCTCCTTCAAGATGAACACCCCATTGTGTTCACCAGCAAAGCCCTTTCAGGTAAGAATTTAGCTGCCTCTACCTGTGAGAAGGAAATGATGGCTATTTTGCATGTAGTATAGAAGTGGCGCCCATACCTATTAGGGAATCATTTATGCATCAAGACTGATCACCAGAGTCTGAAATATTTCTTGGAACAGCATGTCTCCTCCCCGGTACAACAAAACTGGGTTAGCAAACTCATGGGTTATGACTATGAGATCACTTACAAGAAGGGTAAAGACAATATTGTGGCAGATGCTCTTTCTCACACATTTGATGCCCAAGGTTCTCTTTCAACTATTTCTATGCTTGTTCCAAATTGGTTGCAATCTGTTCAACAAGGTTATGTCAATGACTCTTCCTTATCTCAAATCATCCAACGCTTGACCAACAACTGTTCTGTTGTACCACATTACTCTTGGGATGATGATTCTCTGAGATACAAGGGTCGTCTGGTGCTTCCCCAGAGCACAGATCTTCAACAGGTTGTCTTCTATGAACTCCATGCTTCTCCATCGGCAGGGCACTCTGGGTTCCTCAAAACGTATGAACGGGCACGACGTAACTTCTTTTGGCAAGGCATGAAAAGGACAATTCAACAGATGGTGGCCGAATGTGATACCTGCCAGTGCAATAAGGGTGAAACAACACTCCTTCCAGGATTGCTCGAACCCTTGCCCATACCTACACGAATTTGGACAGATATTTTTTATGGATTTCATTGAAGGGCTCCCTAAATCTGGCGGGAAGATAGTGATTCTTGTTGTGGTTGATCGCCTCTCCAAATATAGTCATTTTTGTGCTCTCATCCATCCCTATATAGCCTCCTCAGTCATTCAAATTTTCCTGGACCAGATCTTTCGTCTTCATGGCATCCCTTCTTCCATTGTCTCGGATCGTGATGCGACTTTCACCAGTCATTTTTGGACAGAACTATTTCGCCACACTGGCACCAAACTAAAGATTAGTTCAGGGTATCACCCACAAACAGATGGTCAGACTAAAATTATCAATAAATTCTTGGAAACTTATCTTCGTTGCTTCACCTCTGAACAACAACATTAGTGGGCAAAGTGGCTCCCTCTCGCTGAATAGTGGTACAATACCTCTTACCACACTGCCTCTAAAATAACCCCATATGAAGTAGTCTATGGTCAGGCACCTCCAGTTCTTCTTCCATACACCCCCACCAGTTCACCAGTTTAGGAAGTTGACACGGTCCATCGAAACCGCAATCAGATTCTTTGCATTTTGTGGGACAATCTTCACATGGAAAGAAATCGCATGAAGCAACAAGCTAATCAGCACCATTCTAAGCGCACTTTTCAAGTTGGCGACATGGTTTTTCTTCGTCTCTAGCCGTACAAGCAATCCTCCCTGAAACTCAAAGGGCGTCATAAGCTCACTCCAAAGTTCTATGGGCCATATCAGATTCTTCAGAAGATTGGGTCCGTTGCTTATAAATTGGAACTTCCTCCTTCTTGCATTCATCCAGTCTTTCATGTCTCTTGTCTGAAGAAAGTTCTTGGCACCAACATCAGTGGACAAACGATTTTACCCAAACTGGATAATGAAGTATCCATCCTTTTGGAGCTGGAGGCCATCCTCAATTGACGCACTCGTCAGCTTCACTCTCGCTCTATCACAGAGGTCTTAATTTAGTGGCACGGCATGCAACCAGAGGATGCTACATGGGAACCACTCCTTCAGATTCAACAACAATTTCCACATCTAAAGCTTTGAGGACAAAGCATTTTTTAAGGGGGAGGGGATGTTAGGAACCCATGTCTTTACTTTGTTAGTATATTGTTGTTGGACGCATATGCTTTGTAAGTCGTCCCGTAGTATTTGTTGATCAATAGTTTATGTTATTGTTGTTGGCGCATATGCTTTGTAAGTCGCCCGTAGTATTGTTGATCCATAGTTTGTAGTGGCCCATGGTTTTGACCCATAGTATTGGCAGTTAGACTTAGTATATAAGTGTGTGTTGAGACCTATGAAGGCACGGTGAAGTTATTTGTATTGAGCTTGCTCATAGGAGGTTGCCCCCTCGAAGTGGCCTGTGATCAATATAAAAGTGATTCTGAGTTCTGTCATTTCTGCAATTTCGCATATTCTTATTAATTAATTGTTGCAGGTGCATCACATTAAATTTGGTAAATTTAAATTTGACATGTTTATTAATATGTGGAAAATTCTTATCATGCACAGCTTCACAGCTTCAGGGTGAAGCAAACTTGGCTTCTATGCAACGACACTCCATGAGGTCATCGTCAGGTAAATTCAATTGTTATTCAATTCATGCTCAAGTATATATAAACATAAATCTTCTTTTACACATCTTTCTAAGATCTTGTTGTGCACAGGTGGTGTCTCTCACAATGACAGACGTCTGCTTGAGGGGTCTACGGGTGCCGTTGGACAAACTCAGAGGACACGCTTAGTGTCTGATTCTTCAAATATGCCATCACTAGGTAGAGATTTTTTACATACATTTTTTACTAGAATTCTTGTTTGACATGTTTATTAATCTGTGGAAAATTCTTATCATGCACAGCTTCATAGCTTCAGGGTGAAACAAACTTGGCTTCTATGTAGAGACACTCCGTGAGGTCATTGTCAGGTAAATTCAATTGTTATTCAATTCATGCTCAAGTATATATAAACATAAATATTCTTTTACACATCTTTCTAAGATCTTGTTGTCCACAGGTGGTGTCTCTCACAATGACATATGTCTGTCTGAGGGGTCTATGGGTGCCGGTGGACAAACTCAGAGGACATGCTTAGTATTTGATTCTTCAAATACGCCATCACCATGTAGATATTGTTTACATACATTCTGAATAGAATTCTTGTTTGACATGTTTTTTAATATGTGGAAAATTCTTATTAGGAACAACTTCATAGCTTCAGGCTGAAGCAATCTTGTCTAGTATGCAGCGAAACTCCATGAGGACATCACCAAGTAAATTCAATTGTTATTCAATTCATGCTTAAGTCTATATAAACATAAATATGATTTTACACATCTTTCTAAGATCTTGTTGTGCACAGGTGGTGGCTCTCACAATCACAGACGTCTGTCTGAGGGCGGGTCTACAGGGGCCGTTGGACAACCACAGATGATACCCTTAGTGTCTTATTCTTCAGATATGCCATTTCCAGGTAGAGATTGTTTACATACATTCTGACTAGAATTTTTGTTTGACATGACTTTTTTATTTGTGAAAAATTACATGATTTTTCATGTAAACTTACATGTGATTGCCAATTTTTGGTTTCCTACAGGGGATTTTGGACAATCTAACAATAATGATGGGTCAGCAGACTTTATTTCTATTTTGCACCATGTTCATGCTAATGCAGAGGTTTCATCAGGTATTTATAATGAACACATTTTATTTAAATGTGTATAATTTGATTAACAAATTATATATATAGATTTTAATACTTGCACGTGCATTTTATTTCTTACAGGGTTTGTTGCTCTTGATCCTAATCCACCTCCCCAGAAAAGGAGAGGTCGTCGAGTGCATCAGTATGCTCGCAATGAAAGATATGATCCTCTTTACAGTCATCCTGGAGATGTTCCTGAGGAGACTCCTTGGGAAGACAACATCGCTATGCTGACTGTGGAAGAGATGAAGGAGCATTCCTCGAGATTGCAGGCAGAACTTGACACTTCAAATCTCTCTTTTGGTACTCAACAGTGTCTCTAGATTGTTTTGCACAATCTAAATAGTTTGATCAAGACATATCTTGGGGTTAGACCATCAACCCATATTTTCATGACATGATGCGTAGGAGGTGGTTTTCAGTGATGGGCCGCCACAAGTTTGAAGAAATAAAAAAAGTTGTCACAAAAGAAATGGTCTTTTCATGTTTTCAATTGTGGCCTGAAGACAAAAAACGTCTAAAGATCGCAAGATTCAATGATCCATTGATTCCACCCCATATTTATTCCAGGTTCCTGTGTGCATATGGGAAGTTCCCAAATAATGATGAGTTTCCTCAGTATTTTGTTAAGATGTTGATTGCAGAGTTCCGGTTTCACATGGATCCCAACTATATAGATACGAGATCCATTTTTTATGGTGATGGCAAAGGTCATACATATGAACAAACTGATGCACGACGCGATGTTCAGTATAGCGTCTGATGCCTCAGTTAGTACAGCCACATCCTAGAGTCATTGCATTACCAGAGGAGTTGGAAATGACATCCCAAATAGCAAGAGGGGTGAGGGAAGAGATAAAAGAGCATGTTGGGGATGCATTGGCAGGGGTGGAAATTGGAATAAATACTATTTCATCTTCAACCAGTATGGATGAAGGCCCATTTGATGATTATTCTGATGATCGCTTGAAAAGTATGACTTGATTAGAGCTTGAGCAGTATGCAACGTACTGTAGAGACAATTATAAGTGAGTCATCGCTGGACAAAATCAAAACAGAGGCATGGTACGTAAGTATGCTATAATATATGAAATTTATTATATGAAATCTAATTTTTTTATTCTCCAAATATAATGTCTATAAATTATATGGAATTTATGTAGTATACCAGATTCATGAGTGATGACAACTTTGATGATACAGATTTTATTGACCGGGAAGAAACAAAGGCTAGTGACATGAATACGCATGTTGAGGAAATTCTAGTTTCACAATTTCCACAGGGGATGCAGGTATGGATATTCCTGTATCATGTCTTCTAATCATGGGTCTTAGCTTTTGCTTAAAAGGTTTAGCTCCTAGTTTTATGTGTATTCTGTGTTATATACAGAATACTCAATTTATATTATGTGTTATATAAGGTTTAGCTCGTAGCAATATTCACTTCGATTTGTTAGAGTGGAGAAATTTGTATTCAGAGCTTTGAATTTTCTATGTTTTTGGTTCATGGTATTTTTTGTATATATCATCTCCTTGTATAGGCACAATATTAACTTCACATTTTTAATTTCCACATAAGAAGGAGTTATTACCCATTGACTATTTGCATTTAGAGCAAAGTCGTCGGGAAGGATGCATTTTTTTGGTATTAGTAAGTCTTGTATCTATGAATGTGACATGAAACTGAAATATAAAAAATATAGCTGCAAGAATGTTATATATAAAAAAACTCATTTAAAGACATAGTAAAAAGTATTGGCCTGAATATACCTAGGTTTTTTAATTCAGGAATTGGAAATAGATTATAAATTGCATAGACATTGTTTAGAGGATCAATAAATGTCAATGCAGAAGGCCATAGCATTATCCATGTCTTGGTAGGAGAATCTTCACTTTCAGTATGTGTAGGGACACACATTGCCAAGTGGCAAGTTCTTGGGAAACATGCCCAAGATTAATGATAAGGTTTAATCATGTTGTATGGATACTCAATAGTGCAAAGACGTGTTATTTGAATGGTGTACACATTACTTAACTTCCAACAACACTAAATTTAAGATTGATATCAGATACCTTTCCCAAAATGAGGCTATAGGGTTGTTCTGTGCATTTTTTACTGTAAACAATGGTTGTTCGTGCCCAAATTCTGAGATTAGGGTTTTTCATGCCTAAAAGACTAGCCAAAATAGCTCCCAATGTGCCCATAAATGATAATGAAGAGGTTTATTACTGTTACAATCCATAAAACTATCCAAAACAAGCTTAGAACTGCCCAAAATTAATGTAACTGCTTGTTTGATGGCTGGTACATGCCTAGAATGAGGTTGGGAATCAAGGTATGGAATTATCATTCCTATACATATGGGAGTAGTATCATTAATTGAGAATTAGAATCCTAAGTTGTTGACAAGAAACATAGGAGAGTGGAAGTAATGGAGTATATCTCGTCTTTGGTCTTGGGAGATTGCAAGGAACTTGGGTTTGTTCTAGAATAATGGATATCCCTCATGCCCACTCCAATACATGTGGTCCCTGTGAAACATCACAATTGAAAAGAGGAGTATATTACTGTGAAATACATTCATAGGAAGTTCAAGAATGTCATGGACCATGTTACCACTAAAACCCTCACTTAAGGCGAAAATGTCCTAATTACCTAGGTGAGAGTTGAAGGGAAACTATATTTGGTTCCATTACTGTCCCAACAACAAACTCCCTCACTTTAGGATAGCTAAATACTAAAACTACATGGGATTCCTTAAGGAAAACTAAGTCACTAACTGATAGAACATACTGTATGTTAGAAAATGGGGAAACTGGAGAAGGGATTGGGAACAAAAGTATTAGTTAGACATGCATGCCCACCAGAGGAAAATATTAGGGATGACTCCACCTATATACTATATATTTAGAAATATAGAGAATAATAGTAACTTTAGTTAATGGATTTTGATTTCACTCCATATCAAGATCATGTGATATAATGGAATGAGATGCAAGCTCAGTCCATTTACTTATGGTTAGGGTTTCCTACTCTAACCACTAAATTCAACCTTATTCGATGTGTGAAGATGCTCAATAACTCCTATAGATCCACGTTCAGATGTTGATGAACATTGATATACACCCCTATGTGGAGTTTTACTCTCAAGTCACATTTCACATGAATACCAATGGCTAAAATATCTAAGTGGATTTTAGATATGTTGGAATAAAATGTAGCCTCCAGTAGAATGGTTGGTATTTCCTCGAAGAGAATCAAGTCATCTATCAATCAATTACATTTTCTCAATAATATAGAGAACATTGCAAAACTTATTATCCAACACATTGGACCAAATAAAAAATCCCTCTTCTATGTGGATCGTATTACAATCACAAATTTATAGGATTATGGCCAAACCTTAAAAATATGGAGTCTTGGTTCCAAAGCCAATGGTTTCCCCTTATGAAAGGTACCATGCAGATTTATTATATGGTGAGAATTTCTTTGGTTTCCTTTTGGAATTTAGATGAACAAGCTTTAATCTTCCATAACGGCCCATGGTTGTGTTGTCAACAATCCTCTAGGGAGACTTGAAAGCATTGTTTTTGTCCATCCATTATTCCCTACTAGATCTTGAGTTGGAGCATACAAGAAGACAAATGATCCTCCCTAGCTACAACAAGTCCATCTTCCCAAGTGTTGATTCTTGAATATAATACTTTTTCATTATTTCAATAAAATTGGGTTATCTCCTATGTGTCAAATAGTATTGATTTGATTACCATTGATTGATTTACTAGAATAATGTTGATTGCTTATATTGATACAAAATGCAATAGTGACTTTGTTTTGAAGTACTTTCATACCTTGCTTCTTAATGTGCTTGATGTACATGTTCTTTTGTTGCATTCTTGTTTGGAAAGATGTACAAAAAGATGTCTTGTTTTTTGTAAGATATTGGTTTCATTGTTCACTTGCATTGATATGCTAAAAACCAAACTCTTGCTTGTGAAGAATACTGAGGCTCATATCAGAGACTATTAAGACTCTTTTCTAATTATAAATTAGATCCTTTATGCCCTACAAAAATGAAAACAATGTAAAAGTTGAAAGTTTTTTTTTTTACTATTCTAGTCTATGTTTTTAGGAAGTGCAGTCCCTCACAGGATATAATTCTAAGCCTACGAATCTCATTACTTTTGGTATTTTTTGTCCCCAAACTTGTATACATATATCACGGGGGCTTCACTAGAGGGCAATATAATACCACGTTCATTCATATTGCGGTATTAAATATTCATGAAAACCTAAAAATTATATTGCTTATATATTAAGGGGCAAAGGGTTTTTTTTATTTAATGTAACAATACAAAAATACTTTGGGGTCTTTTTTATATGGGCAGGTTGACAAATATCCGCCAAATGGAGATGGAGGGATCACGGTCATATGAGAAATCGGGTTGAGGCAAGGCTCGGGCTTACCAGTATGCAGGGAAACTACGTCTTGAGGCATGCTTGAGGCCAGGGGTTTCATGGTGAAGTGGGTTTCCAATCGATCATAGTTGAGAGACAATGGTCATTGACAGCCAATTGTTACCAATATCACTCAGCCAATTGTTACCAATAGCCTTGGGAGGCTTTAAGCCTCCAGGGCCCGTTATAGGCCCTCGATAGGCCTTGGGGGCTTGAATACCCAACCACTCATGCCTATTATAGGCCTTGGGAGGTTTCGTCAGCCTCCTAGAGATTGTTACAGGCCCTGGGGGCTTGGATACCTAGCTTACAACAGGCTTAGTCAGTGATTGGGGAATTGCAACATGCAATCTAAATGTTGTACTATATGCATTGGCTCTAGTGACATACAATAAGTGATCTCCTATCTCTTCATTAGACCATTAGATGTTTCAATTCATAATGATATGTGGTTGAGTAATTGCATTGTGGGTGAAGTAATGTGCATCCACGATATACATCGAAATAAGCAAGGTGCATTGTAGAATGCATGTGGGGTCATAAGAGGGGTATCATAACAATATACTAGGTAGAAATATAAAGGGGTATAAAAAATGTTAATGAACAAATTGATACATACAATATCTAGTGAAAATAGGTTTTTTTTTTTTAAATTGGGAAGGCATATTGGGAGGGGGTTAAAAAAACAGATTTTGGAAGGTATTTTCCAATATTTAGTGAAATTAGGGGTATTGTTTCATATGCCACGATCGAACGTGATATGATAGTTGTTTATTGAGTGAAGCCCCCGTGACATATATATCTATCTATATATATATATATATATTAACTTTTCATCTTGAATTTACAACCCACAAAAAACTAGGGGCCATTGGTGTTCCGGTTCGAAGGTTGAGATCGATCTGCTCGAGTTGTAAATCAATTGTCACCATTTTTGCGATAGTATGAAATGACCAATGGCATGAAAATCATTTTTGGTTACTTGAACATAGTTTCCTTGTGACTGAGGAAGCTTCTGGAAATCAAACTATTTGGTTATGGTAGGTATTGGAATACCACTTTTGTTTTTGTCATGTATGGTTTGAAACTATATGGTTACTCGAATATCTGATCATCTTATTCCTTCCTCTTGCAGCATCTCGAGTGAATCCTGGTCATCTATCCCATTTCAAGTTTTGCAGCCGTGTTATTGGTTTGTTATTGATGCATAGGGTCCACATCAACAATTCCGTAACTCGAACATTCTTCAAACAATTGGTTGGTCTCTCTATCTCTTGGGAAGATACAGAAGGTCCAGATCATACTTGTATTCAAGGTGCAAGAAAATATTGGAAATGGATCTAGATCTTCTAGACAAGGATCTTCTAGGACTCACATTTGTGACAGAATTGAAGAACTGGGTTCCCGAGAGGTTATGGAACTTTGTTTAGGGTGCAGGGGCTTGATTGTAAAAGGTAAGAATTGACATCAGCATTAAAAAAAACCACCATGAGCTAAGTCCGCAAGGAAGAAACACCTAATCCATAAAAAATCACCATTCAAGGAATCCAAAAATTAAGAGTCATGAAAGTGCACAGTTCCTGAGGCAGAAAGCATACGCACAAGCAAATAAGCTAGTTGGATAGAATGAACGGGTAGATCAAGAAGCTGTTGGAACTAAACCTGTTGTAGGAGGGGGCTATTCTTCTTAAGGAGGAGGCCCCTATCCATCAACTGCAGGCTCAAGTGAGGTCACAATGGGTTCGCTTCCATTGTTTTGTTGCATGGATTCATGAGAATGCTCTGGTTCATGGGTTCATCAAGATGGTCTTGTTCAAAATCTAGATATGGATAGAGGGACAGTCAGGAACTTATCAAATGAGGGGACATCCAGTGAAAAAATTATTGATAGCAAACTAATATCTATTAAGATTGTTGAATATGGAATTTGTTATCTACATTACTCCAAAAGAGTTTATGCCATACTTGGGGGACTTCATGTGATGTGGAGTGCATGGTGTAATGCCTACCCATCGTTGTATCTTGGTGGACATACACATTGGAGATATCTTAATCATGGATTGATTTATCTTGACTTGATGCTTATGTGATGCACTTTCTTAAAAGGTTGGACAATTGTGTGGCATGATGACATTTTTCAGGAGACACACATGGAGGGTATGGTTGCTTGCTTGGCAAGATAGGCTATTTGGAGGAGGAGAATTAGGCCATTTAGGAGGAGGGCATTAATCCTATTACTCCTCAACCATTTTTAGGTGTTTTTCCACTATAACGATTTTGAAGAATTTATGAAATTATTTTTTGCATCTTGTTGCCACTTTTATATTTTGTTTGGAAAGCTTGACATGATGCATGATTATGTTTTGTATTGTAAATTATTTGGTTGATAGTTCTAGTGTAAAAATGTTGCTAAAATTACTATTATGAAGAAGGAATTCATTTGAGATTAAGTTGGTCTATTTGAAAAATTAGCTTGGAGTTGTTTGCTAGAATTCATACTTACATCTGTTAATAAGCATCTTTCTGGATTCATGGAATGATGACGTTCAACTCAATGTTAGTAATTAGACACTCTGTTTCTCTTTCACATAGCTCTTCCGCAATTAGAAATTTAGAGCGTTATTTGTATCCCTAACTAAATATGGAGAACTCATTTGAATTTTAATTATTGTTATGAATATGTTTTTTTTTAATCCCAATCTCGATCCTAAACCTTGAAACCATTTGAGGGATACCCCTTTTATTGTTGTTGGACCCTACTGGGTTTTGTTTTCAAGTCCTTGAAAATAGTTTGTGCAATATTTCATATAGTGTTAAGCAAACCCCAAATTAGTACATATGCAGTGAGTTGGTGAAAATGCATTTTCTCTCATTTAGGGGGTTTGCTTAACACTGTGTGAAATATTGCACAAACTATTTTCAAGGACTTGATGCATTTTGACCAGCTCACTGCATATGTACTAATTTGGGATTTGCTTCTCCTTGGACTTGGATTTGGGGCACCTTATGTAGCACTATTATTATATGTTTTTACACATTAAGATTATTCCTTGCATTTCTATGAATAGGTTGTTTACTTCAGCTACCTAATTGTCGCTTGCCTTCACACAACAACAACATCTGTAAACATAATTTTATTTTTGTAAAATGCCATGAAGAATTGTTTAAGAAAAATGTAATATGGTTAGATCTATTATTTTTCTTCTTTTAAAAAATGGAACAGACACATTTATATATACAGGTTTGCAGGAGTTCCAGATTATAAAAACACTAGTCATTCTTTGTCAGAGAGGGATTATTTACTGTCATTTCATGTGTTTGCAGGGTTACTGATGCATAAGAGAATCTAGGTGAAAGTGAAGTATGACAGGCACATCTTTCCAAATCCTTGTATTACATATGCATTGGTGAGAAGGTATATAATGATTTTCCTATATTACTTCATTGATTCAGGAGTTTATATTTTCAACATACTCTATATATTCTTACCCTGATTGAATGGATTCCAACCTTATTGTTTTATTCTCTATAGGAAAAAGATTTGTAGCAAATCAAAGTCACTAAGGGGAAGGAAATTCTTGTAGGCCATAAGATGGACTTAGTTTTCTGCACCCGTAAGCTTGGGTTCTTTTCATGGAATTTGATTTGATTTCAAAAGGAATCGATAAAGCTAAGAAGTATGTCATCTTATGTTGGTCTCTTATGCTTTTCCTTCTTTCAGTCCAAGCCAAAATTGTGTTTATTGACTTTGGTAGGCATCATGCAGTTTGTTTGACAAAGGGGGTGATTGGGAAAGGAAAAATCGACTGAGGTGATTTTGTGTATGAAGGTATATGTCTACACAGAATTTCAAGAAATCCACTGAGCTATTTTTGGTTTTTGTTTCAACATTCACAACATATAAGCTTTTCCCATATGATAACTTCATTTTATACAATGTGCTGACAAGTATCATCTCACTAGACAAAGTGTCCCTAAAGCAAAAGGTTTTGTATTTTTTCAGTCTTCTAGTGTTCATGGGGTGTATGTAAAGTTTCCTTGGAAATGACGAAGATGTGCAGAGGCATTGAAACAACAACAAAACAAGGGTTTTCCCAGTAAAATCGCAAGCTCATCTGCTTGAGATAAGTCAAGGTTGCAGATCCGAATCCCGCATTAGGAATTTGGATTAGGGGTTATTTGTCAGTCAACTGTGCCCTCATAGAAGCAATGATCGTGGTTTAGTATTTCATTTGTGGTTTCATTGACAATAGTGTTTTGGGCATGGAAGAGCTGTAGAGCGTATTGCAACTAAGCTGGACAGCATGATGACTATTGTAAGTAATCCAAAGCAGTTCAATATCCTAGATGGGTTTCTCAATAAATAGAATAATTGCAAGGATGGGTGTACCACTTAGCTCATCTCCAATTCCCTCGACATGAGGCTCAGAGATGACTTGGAGTGTCTAAGGAAGATTAGGTAATTTTAATCCCTCACTATACACATTTGAAATTGCTTTTTTCTAAGAAATTTTATCCTATGATGACTGAATCGAACTAGGAAATTTAATAGCTAAGCTTTTTAGTTATGGAAATGAGATCTTAAAAATTCATTTTTGTTCAAATACTGAATAAATTCATTTTTCAATTATGAATCTAAGAAAGGAGGTTCAGTAGACAAGAGAGGTCTCAAAGGACATTTAATATTTAATAAATATCCTACATATTTACTAGAAACTGTTTGAGGGTAAATGGTGTAAAAAACAAAACCCTGCATTGACTAAGGAGACTAAGAAAATAAAAACAGATAGCTAGAGTGACTCGGCATTTAAGTTAGGTCTTAATGTGCTTTAATCTGTTTAATTCAGGAAATTTCTTTAAATTTTTGTCCACCTTTTTTCCCAAAGAACAAAAATCCTTGTATTGATATTTCTTAGCAAGAAATCAAATATAAATGGGACTACCCTGCTACTCCACCCCACTACAACTCCACCCCATCATAGGTCTTGCAATGTATTGGAAAGGTAGCTTCCTAAGATGCAAGTTTTGGTATTGCCACCGACTAAGGGCCTCCACACAACCCATATTCTCCATGGTTTCCTTCACCAAACAAAAATGCAATTTCTTTTATTGCAACAGATCCACAAACCTTTAATGAATTGTTCAAAGTGAATGGAATTTTTCCCAAGAAGACTCCCTGCAGAGAAAACAAATAGAGCTCTAGCTGTGCAGTTCTTTGAAAAAAATATTGGAGATAATATAAATGAGCATAAATAAAAGGGATTGCAAATTCAATTGCGTTTTTCAAGATAATTTAGCTTTATTAGGTTGAACTTAAACTTACAACACACACAACTAGATTAGGTTGAACTTAACTTAGGGCCATGAAGGTGAGGATGTTGTGTTTACTTTGTGATCAGGTGCAGTAGCAACTAATGTTGTTGCTATGATGCAAGGTAAAGGCTCAAACAATTTGCGTAGATGCAATTACCGCTTGACAACTGGTACAGTTAAATATGTGGCTTTTCATGTTCTTTCCTTAGAGGGAAGTCAAGGTCTAAAAATCTTAGAAGCTGCAGATAGGAAATTGCCCAAAATTAAATTATGATGCCAAATAATTGTAGGCAGAGATGATTTTTGTATTTTTCATGTTTCTTTCTTACCTACAATTGTTGGTTCACCATAGATATGCCCCTTTCAATCCCAAAAATCACAAATTTGGGTTGTTTACTGCCAGTTAGATGCTCAGAAGTGCCTCTTCCATGGACAATCCTGCCTAGATTTGCATATAATGGAATTTTGATGTTGGAATATAATTCAGAACCCAGGATGGAGGCTGTTTACATTGTAAATTATTCCCATAATCGAGAAACACACTGCTTGCAGTCAATGTTTGTTATTCTTTTAGGGGTGTAACTTTCCCAGAATTGCAAGAGAAAATACCTCCATCAAGCAATTACCACAAGAGAAAATAATGCTAGAAGTTGACACCTCACACATGGATGGGATATTTGGGGTTGGGTAGAATCTATAGGTACTTTATTAGAAGCCCCAAATTTGCCACAAGAAGCTTTGAATAAGTCACACAATTCTTGAATGATTTTAGATCATCAACTAAGAACAAGTGGTTGCAAACTTTTGGTGAGGTCTATGTGGAGAGTAGTTCTACCTCAATCATTGTGTCAACTTCATTTTCACCATAGTTTTGCTTTGAATAAGTCACACAATTCTTGAATGATTTTAGATCATCAACTAAGAACAAATGGTTGCAAACTTTTGGTGAGGTCTGTGTGTAGAGTAGTCCTACCTCAATCATTGCGTCAACTTCATTTGCACCATAGTTTTTCTTTATGTTTCCATATACAATACTATATAATGTTTTCTATCTTTGTAACACATTTAATTTAAATGCTAATGTGTTTGTTATCTTGTGTTGTTTCCTTTTCTACTATCTATATAATGTCGCTCATTAACTAATCTGGTCTGTTTTCTTTTCTATAGGAAGAGTGGCATACAGGTGCTACAGTTTCCATTAGTTGTCCTCACACAAACATCACACTAAAGGACTTTTCAGCAATGTGACCTAGGGCTATTCAAAGTTGGAAATCCGTGTAAATAGTCAGGAAAATATCTATGAATCAGAAGTCAACGAATCACAGCTTAGTGCAGCAGAAGTCAACGTAATCACAACTTAGTAATACAACTGATAGAGTGAATGGTGTTGGAAAACGAGACTTGTTTTGGATTGTCAGGGCATGATCTCTCATGTGTTATTGTTTATTGGGATGGATAATGAGGAGTTACATCCTTTTCACACAAAATTATTTCTGGACCTTCTAGAGATACATATCTTGGAGTTTACCTTTAGAATCATAACATTTATGAACTTATCACTTGGTAAACCCATTTGCATTCTTATTCCATGTGGGATAATATTGCATTCTATTTCATTTTTATATATGTTATCCCTTAGAAAATAACAATGGACCTTTATGTGTTTGGATCTCTTGTGCATAACATGTTTCTTTACCATTTTTCAAAACAATTTGATTATTGTAGACTATTGTCATGAGCTAAGTTGATGGAATACACAAATCACTTAAAGTCCTGCAAATCCAGATCGCTCCACATATAACTCCCTACTTTGCTTTCTATTCTACTTAAATCCAGATCGCTCCACATATGCATGCTTCTTGCTTACCTATGAAACTTCCCCTGAGTCTATGTGAAAAGCATACCCATATGTTGATCGATGATTGTTACAACGTAATTTTCCACCTTGTGAGAATCAACACTCTTTGGCCTAGAGGATCCATTTCAGTGACTCAGAACCACTTTATATCCTTTAGACACTATTTTTCCCTATTTTTTCCCTTGTACGATTGCGGCATCATTATAGTGGGCGTACCCACGAGTTGCATCACTATAGCCCGCGGGTAGCATGTAAAATGGTAAAAATCACTAGTTTATTACCTTTTACTCCCAAAAAGCGGTCATTGGGTGACCTTTGATCCTCCATCTGCCCAAGAAACGCCTCTATGTGTCCTTTCACTTACCTTTGAGAAGAATATATATTGAGCACATATGGCTTATGGACGGGAGGAAAAAGAAGAGCAAGAGAACTCTAGTGGATTTTTGCCCTATCTTGAGTCTACACTCATTGATTCTTGTAGTTGTGAACCCTTTATGTTCACCTTCCAAACTCCTATCATAGTTTGAGTTTTCCATTCCATGGAGGATTGAAGTGGTGGAGGCGCAAGTGGCTTGACCTAGATCTTGGTTCAGATTGGTTGTCGGCAAGAGGTCGTATCACATTGTACTTCTTCTTGTTTATTAATAGAAATACTCATATTCTCGTCCATTAATGTTGTAAATGTTGTTTATACTACATTGGGTTGCATTTACTTGTTATATCATGGGCCATTGCTAGTGATGATGTTAATGTCATTTATATATTATAGGTACTTGTTGTATATTGGCTGTCAAGACTAATTTGCAGATTCAAGTGCACGGATTGAAAAGCTCCAATGGGGATCTACAACAAACATTTGGATCGAGGTTGGTTATATTCTTCATTATCTTAGCATTGTCATTTATATAGCATAGCATTGAGAATTGAGTTGATTTCTGGTAGTCAGCTGTCTGTTGTGGTCTACCCCAAGCTGTAGTGAGTTTTCTCCAATACAGAAATGGCGACTCCACTGAAGAAAATATCCATTTTTGGGGATTTTTTAGCATTAGTCCTTAATTAGAGTTGATGTTTGTCGAAGCTCTGTGTCACTGATTGGATGTTGAGATACACTATAGAAAACTGATTTTTTCTGAGCCATTGGACTCTTTGTTTTCCCATTTTCCTTTCCTTACATGCGGGTGAGGTTAGCTTTGCCTGTGTACACCCGCCTCTGTTTACTCTACTGCTCGCAGGTACCCACATGTTTTCCTTCGACAGTAGCATACAACTCCATCTTTGGTTGATTTATGACTTTTGGTTGTTGCTGGGTTGGCTTTAAATGATCCCGAGTCTTTATTGGCCTGTTTCTTGACTGTTCCATGCATTGGTTGTGACCAGAACTCTTCTTTTCTCTTGGTTGAGCCTTGTTGGTGTTTTACCCATCTTTGGATTTAGCCTTGTTGGTTTTTTCCTTTTGAGCTCATTCTATTGGCCGAGTCTTACTATTTGGTATATGTTGGATTGTCTTAGTGATCTTCTTGGCATATCAGTGACTAGATAATAGGATTTTTCTTGCATTTTTCATTTCTTTATATTGAAAAATACAAAAATATACATATAGTTTTGCATTTTCCTTTTGTTTATAAGAGAAAATACAAAAAAAATAAAAATTATGTACTACATATTGCATTGAGTGCTTTCTACCTTCATTTAGATTCTGATTGTGCATCGAAAAAATAAAAGGATTGCATATTTATTTCGAAACCATTGGATTGATTTTGCATGCTAGTGGCATTGTTTTCATTGGATAGATGAGTCTAGGATTTGATGATTTTGCATACTATTGAGTCATACACATCACTAGTTTCACGACCATATCCCTTGAGTAACCACAGCCATTAAAATTAACGCTTAATCTTAAAAATTGATTAGACCGATTTTATTTATAGGGTACACCAACTAGCATAGGTTTAGAGTATTGGAATAGATCATTATGAGTTAACAATCCAAGACTACTAGATGAAACATTAGGTGTCTGACCAGGGAGTGGAGGAATCCATGGTATACATCAGTGTTCTCAGGAAGTTCTACTCAAACCAAAATTAAGCACGAGGTCACGGGAGGTTGGTTGAAGAGATATCCCTCTGATACCGGCTGAACGTGGGAGATATTTCCAGGATTTGTTCATATCTGGGGACTCTTGGGGGATTTGACCCTCATTGAGTTTCAGGCTCAGCTACCCTTCCCATACGATGGATCCCACCTGCGACTGTCCCCCTAAGCATTGGTTATATTGTGATCACCATAGTTTCCTTACCTAGGTATCGCATAGGGTACTTGCAGTGGTTATGCTGTTTGTGTCTTGAGTCAGATAAGGGTCGGACAACATAGTTTCCGTTGTATAGGGACTTGATCCTGTGCACGCAGTGAATTCTGGGGGCCGTTATAACTGATTCTATTACCTTCGGCTATAGTTTGGGAGTATCAAGCCTCTCCTAGGAGAGACATACCAGCTCTAGTGTCGGGAGCTCATTTAGGCACTCTGTTTGTATGCTCTTGGCTGTAGTCTCTCTAGGTGTGTTCTTTTGATTTACTGGTTTTTGATAGATAGTTGGCCTTTAGGGGACGTTTTGATTTGTCTCTGGAGATATCACGGCGTGGAGTCCTGCTCTCCGCCGATCCCATCGATTGGCTGGTTTACAACCTGTTGAGATTTCACACCACGTGGCTAGGGGACACCGGCAGGCTCCCTCTGAGTCTTCAGTTTCTTACGAGACATATGTCCTAGACATCATGACTGCTGCACATTCTGATACTGAAGAAATACCTACGACTCCATTGGGTAGAGTCGAACACACTTCAGACACCCCTACTCCTCGTGAGGCATGGGGGGGTGATCCACCTGAGACCTAACATAATTTGTTTGGTCCAGATCCACCTGAGGATGACCTGTTCGATCCTTCATTTCCACACAATTATATACACGGGATTCCAGAGTTACATGATGACACTGGTCCTATGGTCAACCCAACCACATTCTCTTTTAGTATGCCTAATTATAATATAGTTGATCCTTCCACTACGTTTGGTAGTCATGCTGGCACTAGCCATAGTGTTAACCACACTGCACCCACTGGGGGAAATACCCTCACCGGGGGCACCACGTTGTTCACTCACACACAGAGTATGGGGACTGGTCATATTCCTCCTGACAATGCTAATGTTGGAAGGCGACCACCTCCTAGGGCTACCCAACCTAATAGGAACACTGTACTCAACACGACTCGCCATCCACCACCTAATATCCATGCCACTACTCGTCAACCCAGGAATACTTTCGCAAATGTTAATGCTCCTCCTAACCACAGGGGTGGACATATACTGCATACTTTTGTGTCCAGTGCCGCAACTAGTAATGCCAATATAGGACGTGGGAATATATCCTATCCACATGGACATAACGCCACCATCCCTGCTACTAGTAACACCAATGTTGGGGTTGGGAATACATCTCATGCTTATGGTCACCACACGACTGCTCACGCTGATCCTAATGCTGGGGGTGGGAACATACCTCACCATTATGGTCATTACAACTCAGTTCCTACTACGAATAGTATGTATATGCCCCATACTTATGGTGGCAACCCTTACTACAACACAGTCAGTGCTGGCCACCAGTACAACCCACCCCAATATGGTGCCCAAAACATGCATATACTTGCTTACTCTCATATGGGTCAGGTCAGAGGAGGTTATCAACCTTATGGCCATGGTCAAGCTTATGGTCCATAAGGTCCTCATTATCAGTAGTTTAATGCTAATGGTCAACCTTTTGGTCCACCTTATAATTCGGTTTCGTTCAACCAACTTTTTATGTGAGCTTATAATCAAGCTTTCCATCCGACTCTCTCGTTCCTTGCACGTTTGAACCTTCCAGATCTTTCGAAGCTCACGAATGATTTGGTGTGTCACGACCCTAATTGGCCTCCAGTCCCTACCAAGCTCCCTTCGAACATTCATAAGTTTGAAGGGAAAGGTG
Organism: Larix kaempferi; assembly: GCA_027924585.1. NCBI lineage: Eukaryota > Viridiplantae > Streptophyta > Pinopsida > Pinales > Pinaceae > Larix > Larix kaempferi. The sequence continues at coordinate 55,105,998 of BSBM01000001.1, forward strand.
GTGAGGACCCGGGTGATCATGTCACAACATTTCACCTTTGGTGCTCCTCCAACTCGTTGAATCACAATTCCATTAGATTACAACTATTTCAATGCACCCTCATGGGGGCAACCGCAAAGTGGTATGTTGAGTTTCCTGGAAACACTTATAGGGGTTTTAACGAGATTGCTTTGGTTTTCTTGGATCATTTCCAATTGCCGGTTCGCTATGATACTAGTACTGAACTTTTGTCTGCCTTTCGTCAGAATAAGACCACACATATTTCTGACCATGTTCAAGAGTGGCGTCAATGAAAGAGGTTAGTGAAAGCCAACATTCCTCCAGAATTCATGTTGGAATGGTTCCTCAAGTCTCTACTCCCATACATTTCTAAGAATGTTTCGATGTATGGCATTGTGACTGAGGAACAAGCCATCTTGAAAGTCTAGCAGTTAGACTTATTATACTCTCAGTCTAGCATTTTGTATGACATTATTCCTGATGCATCGCGAACACGCCATGAGCCTTAGTCAGTTCCTGGACCGCATGTTGATGGCCTCGTAGGATCTGCAAGCACTCGCCCTATAGATTTGGTATCTAATCAAATGCAAAATTTGTCGCTAAACTAGTCTACTCCCGGATAGGTTCACACCTTGTTCACTTCCACCCCGTCGTCCAATGTACACAATGTGCAATCGACGAACCAATCAGATAACCAACAACCTGGTGGTAAGAAAAATGGGAGAAACAACCGTAAAGGTGGAAGCCATGGGAACAACAATAGAAATCACAATACCCCTCATAAGGATAATTCCAACCCTCCTCGAAAAGGTGGAAATGCCAATGAGGACTGTAAACCTAGGCATAAGGTGAAGTTTCCTTGTAAGCTTTGCGGGGAAGATCATCTTACTCACTTATGTCCTCGAATTGAAGAAGCATCGAAGCATTTGGCACAGAGCTCAGCTGTGTTAAAGGATCCCCTTCCTCATCATCAAAACATGGCTTCGCATGCTCCCACTACTGGTTATGGACCTACTGAGACGACAACGTCTTCTTCCAATACTGGTGGTTATGGATGTGTGAATATGGTTCAATCGGAGGTTAGTGTTGCCACTCATCAACGCGATTATGGTGCACCACAACCTAATATGGGGAGTGAGCCTCCCCCTCCTCCTAACAATTCCTTGCATATCGAGAAGCCCTCTAATATGTCACAGATACCAAAAGGTGTTCTTAAATGCTCTATGCATAATCCTAATGCTCGAGCCACCCATAACTACTCCATCGTGAAATACTTGGGCCAAAATCCGTGTGCCATGTTGGCTCTTGAAGTTTTGTAGGCATGTCCTTCTCAAAAGCATGCCCTTTTGAGTGCGTTAGGAGTTCAGGATGGGGGAAGTCCCAGTGTTATCAAGTTCGACACTATTGATGTTCAACCTCACTTACCTTACCACGTGGCTTTTCAAATCCAGGTGGCGTGCCTTCAAAATTTTGTCAAATGTATGATGGTTGATGAAGGCGCTTCTGCATCAGTAATGTTGTTAACTTGTCGGAAAGCTCTAGGCTCTCCTCCTCTACTTGTGTTTAGAACCACGCTCACTGCATTCGATGGTTGGTCATTTAAGCCGCATGGAATTATCCTTTCCCTTGTTTTCTGCTTGGGAGGTAAATCTATGCCTATTGAAGTCGAGGCGGTTGATGTGCCCATCGACTACAACCTTTTACTAGGTCGGAATTGGATGTATGCTATGAAGGCTGTCGCATCTATTGTATTCAGAGTTATCTGCTTTCCTCATGAAGGCAAGATTATGACTATCGATCAGTTGGATTTCATTAATTCCTCTTCCAAAGCATCCACGGGATCCATTGTCTCGCAGGTTACTCATTCTTAGCTGACAATTGGGAACATGGTTGTTGGTATGTACCCTTCATTGATGGGAACTTATGATTTTGCCGCATCTGTGAATTTTATTGGAACCATTACCAATGATGCATCTCCTGCTTCACATAATATGTCATTCCGGACTTCCTATTTTAATGATCCATGGACTTTACCATCCACGAGTTCCACGTATGGAGACATTACGCATATCGGGATGTCTATGCCACTGTCTGTAGCTGAGCTTGCTTACCAGCATATTCAACAAGCCACTGCAGAGCCGGATCTTTCTTCTTCTTAGATAGTCGAGGAAGATCCCGCTACACTGCCAGTTTGGGCAGCCAACTCGTCTTGTTCACATGACTGCCTTGATGATACTTTTCCTTCATATGAAGCTATTATGGAGGCCATGTGTGGTAGTGAGAGGCCTTGGGAAGATATGCACCATCGCTCTTATTTCCTTCAAAACCTTGAGCTTGCCGAACAAGAAGAGTTTAGGATGACTCTAGCAAAGATGGTTGTTCACCCTGTGGCTCTTTTAGGGTCGCATGATGTTTTTGCGGAGGGGAATATGGCTAACATTTCCCCGACTACGTCGATCAACATCTCTTGAGCTCCTAGAAAGGTCAAGAACGTTTACATCGGTGACGATTGCACTCCTAAGGAGATTGCTATTTACACTGAATTATTTACAGAACTCTGGGAAGCTTTCTCCTGGTCATATGAGGAGATGCCAAGAATAGACCCCCGCATTGTTGAACATGAGATTAGAACATATCACAATGCTAAACCGGTTCGACAATGCTTACGTGCTGTGAACCCTAGAAAAGAAGCCACTATCAAGGCAAAGGTGGAGAAACTGCTCAAGGCTGGTTTCATCTACCCCGTTCCCCTTACTGAAAGGGTGTCAAACCCCGTTCCTATGGATAAGAAACAAGGAACGATCCGTGTATGCATTGATTTTAGAGATTTGAACCATGCATGTCCGAAAGACAACTTCCCCACGCCATTCATCGATCAGATCTTGGATGCTTGTGCGGGAAGTGAGATTTTTTCATTCATGGACAACTTTTTTGGGTATAATCAGATTCAAATCAAACCCAAGGACCAGCATAAGACAACTTTCATTTGTCCTTGGGGAACGTTTGCATATCGAAAAATGCCCTTCGGCCTTAAAAACACCGGAGCTACGTTTCAGCGTGCCATGACCTACACCTTTCACGATCTTAAAAAGATTATGGAGGTTTTCTTGGATGATCTTGTCGGCCATTCTCGCAAGAGAATGGACCACCCCAAGCACCTCCACATGATTCTCGAATGATGTATACGATACAAGATTCGATTGAATCTTAACAGATGCATCTATGCTGTAAGGACGGGTCACCTTCGGGGATTCATAGTTTCGAAAGAGGGTATTAGAGTCGATCGTCTTAAAGTTGAGGCAATACTTCGATTGCCTCCTCCGCGCAACTTGTTACAACTTCAGAGCCTCCAAGGGAGAGCCACTTTTCTACGCCATTTCGTAGTCAATTATGCTAATCTTACCAAAGGTTTCATGCGCTTATTGAAGAAAGACACACCCTTTATCTGGGATGAGCGAGCCCAGCAGTCTTTCGATGCCTTTAAGAAAGCTTTGGTATCGGCCCCTGTGCTTAGTCCACCATACTTTGCACGAGATTTTATCCTTCATGTGGCTGCATCTCAAGATACCATTGGCATTGTCTTGGTTTAGGTTGATGATGCGCTTGTTGAGAATGTCATCTATTACCTCAGTTGAAATCTAGTAGACGTTGAGCTAAGATATACTCATGTGGAAAAGTTGGCACTTGCGGCTGTCCATTCAGTCGAGCGGTTACGACATTACATTTTGCTTAGAACAGCCACAATTGTTGCACATATCACTCCATTTCAGTTCATGCTATCATGACACCTTATAGGGGGGAAGTACAATAAATGGATTGTGATCCTTCAGGAGTTCGATCTCGATTTTGCTTCAGCAAAATCGATGAAATCATTGGTGTTTGCTGAGCTTATGTTGGACCTTCCGAGACTTGATGAGGATGTCATTCATGAAGATTCCTTTTTGGATGAGCAATTATTTCTTATCTCGTCCGAGGACCCTTGGTATGGGGATGTCATTGTATATCTACAAACTTTGAAGTTTCCTCTACACTATTCATGAGACAAGCGACGGCGTGGGAAACATCATGCTAAAGATTATACTATCGTTGGTGACACTTTGTATCGCTGAGGAAAGGATTCTATTCTCTGTCGTTTCTTACCTCATGAAGAAGCAGAGCGGGTGCTTAATGATTGCCATGCTGGGGCATGTGGCGGTCACTTATTCAAGCTTGCTACAGCCCAACGTATCTTGCGAGCAGGTTATTTTTGGACCTCAATCTTTAAAGATTGTATTAACGCTGTGAAGAGATGCCACCCTTGCCAGGTGTTTTCTCGGAATATACACTCGCATCCAACGCCCCTTCATCCGGTTGTCACCATCGGTCCCTTCACCAAGTGGGGGGTGGATTTCATGGATTGCAAACCAACTTTGGCTGGGGGGCATCACCATATTATAGTGGCCGTGGACTACTTTTCGAAATGGGTTGAGGCCATGCCTACCGTAAAATCCGATGGTGCTACAACATCCCATTTCGTGTTCAATCAAATTATCACTCAGTTCGGTATTCCGAAAGAGATTGTCACTGACCATGGCAGTCACTTTCAGAACAAGATGATGGAGGATTTGTCTCTCAAGCTTGGGTTTTGTCAAGAACACTCATCTTCTTATTATCCCCAAGCGAATGGTCAAGTTGAAGTAGTTAATAAGTCTTTGAAGACCATTCTCCAGCGTACCATCCAACAAATCAAGAACAACTGGCACATCATGTTATATCTTGCTTTGTGGGCATATCGAACTGCAGTTAAGTCTGCCACCGGGTTCTCACCATTTCAGCTAGTTCACGGTGTGGAGTCACTTTTACCGATTGAATGTGAAATCTCTTCCCTTAAACTGGCCATAGAGCTCCTCCCTGATATGACGGGTCTTGAGCAACACTTAATCCACCTTGAGAAACTTAATGAGCAGCATCGAGATGCCGTCGTGGCTATAGATGCCAACAAATGTCGTGTTAAGTTTCAGCATGATAGGTCTATCCATCCCAGGCAATATGCTGAAGGTGACTTGGTGCTCTTATATGACCAAGCTAAAGAACCCCTGGGAGCAGGCAAGTTCAACCCCATGTGGCATGACCCTTACATCGTGAGGCGTGTCCTAGAAAAAGAAGCCTATGAATTAGAAGACTTTGAGGGGAATGTCTTGAAGGAGCCTAGAAATGGGCTCTACCTCAAGCGATATTACGCTTGAACCTCTGGTTCAGGCTAATACTTTTGTATACTACTGTATAGTTACTTCTGTACATAGTTTAGCTTTCTTTTGGTTTTTGGGTCTGCTAATTAGCTTCCGTTTGATTGATAGATGTCAGTAGAGTTTCCTACATTCTTAAGGTTCGTGGATGGTGCTAGATTTGATACGCAGCAGCTTGCTTCTGCTGCCTGGGTTATTTTCTCACCTGACCACCTAGTTGTGTCCTTAGGAGGTGCTTGTCTTGGTCCTACATCTAACAATGTGGCTGAGTATAGTGTCGTCATTGAGCTACTTCGGGATGCCATTTCACATGGTATCCAGTCTTTAGAAGTCCACCTAGATTCACAACTAGTTGTGTCTCTGCTGAATGGAAAGTACCGTGTGCGAGATCCTACGCTACTACAGAAATTCTTAAAGGTAAGACTCTTGGAATGACATTTTGTTTCAGTCATGTACATTCATGTTCCAAGAAGTGTTAATCATATATCTAATGCATACGCTAACTATGTATTAGATTGGAATTTGTCACATTCACAATGAAGCACACAAATAAAAGAAGACATTCACACATTTGTACATACACACATATAGTAGAACCGGAGAACCAAAGTTTTTTATAAATAATATGTCCAAAATGGTAGTGTCATGATACAAAACTAGAGTCCGTAGCCCTCAAAAATATACACATCGATACAAAAAATGAGATCCTAAGATATCTACTCCCTACGAGGAGGCCTAGCTATCGTCCCGACAGGATGTGTCTCATAGAAGTACTGTATTGCATTTGCTATCCGCTGCAGTAGTCGTACCCAGTTACTCGACACCCCCACTACTTGGCGCTGCATAGCCTCTGGTAGCTGCGCCAACTTTTCCTGTGGTACCTTGGCAGTCAACCATGATATGTTGGACCGCAGAGTCTATAGTGTCCGCTCTGCTGCAGCACTTACCATCTCATCACCCCTTCCCTAGCGACGATGTCTCGGGAAGCCATCGAGTCTCATTGGACCCTTGTCTGCGAGCAAACAGTCAAACATTAATACAAGATACTACCCCCAAAAATATTTTTGCATTTACATCTATGATAAAAAATCCATAAAAATTTAATACACAAAAAACCTAAAAAGAGTACTCACCAATGTTTGCGAACGTTGCATCTAGTGGGAGCGGCATGTCTCGATCCTGCCGGAAGTCTATCCCTGCATAGGGGTAGTCATTTATCGCTATGATCTGTCAATCCCACTAGTAACACAACTCCTCTGTATAAGGTGATTCCTGACGGCCACCACCCTGTCGCGTTAAGACCTCGGCCCACTGGGTCATGGCTGGGTCGCGGAGACTATGAGGAGGGACCTCAACCCTTAGACTGAGACTCGGAACCCGCTTGAAGAAGAAGCTGCACAAAACACTACCATACCCGAAATTTTTTGCATCCCCCTACTTGCACTCTGTCAGCTGAGTCTTCATGGACCCCAATAGCATAGTACATCAGTCAAATATCATAGGTTGCATGCACTATGATGCATAGAACATAACTGGCCTGGATGCCTGGTGAAGAGCTTTGGATCCAGTGATCGACACTGAAGTTGCCACGACAACCTTCATGCTTAGGTTGACTATGGCTCAGATGGGCACTTGACTTCCCACTGCCCAAGTATTTGGAACACAATATCTCTCTATGTAGTCGGGGATGGTGATCCCACCACCCACAGTTTGAGACCGAAGGCTTGCCACCTCACCTTGGCGAGACAAACCTGTGATGAAATAGATATCTTCCACCTCCAGTGAAAGTATTTTCCCATCTAGGTTTAAGTTCTGTGCATCAACATCCCAATAGTCTATCAAACGACGGAGCAATAGGTTTTGGGCCCTCAAACCCCCTATGCTCCAAAATTTGTATAAACCACATGCTTGCAGTGCTTGCTGTGCATGCATGTCATTACAAACAACCTCATCTACTAGGTCATGTTCTCTCTCTCTCCAATCTAGAACCATCCTAGAAAGAGAAAAACCCAAATATTTGGTTAGTTTTGCTTTAAAAACTCACTTCACGGCCGTACTTGCCAGGGTATTTTTTAAGGATTCTAATATTATACTTCAGTATAGTATTCTAGGCGATTAATTTGGATTGGAAAAAACATATATATAGATAGGTAGGCGAATATTAAATATGAAACCTACAATTTACTATTGAAACATGTCAATGTTGGTGAATATTATGATAAAAAAACATATTTTATGTAAATATAGGTGATTTTAGAAACTAAAAATGACCAAATAGCGAATTTATTTTTTGAAAAAAAACCCGAAAAATAGCCAATTGGCGAAATTTTGCCCCTAAAAATTACCATGGTACCCGCGGGCAGTTGTGCTCATAGAGGCGGGTACCCGCAGTCAACGTGTACGTTGACTGCGCATACCTAGCCCTACCCGCGACCTGCATAGTTATAGCCAGCGGGTAACGCCATGACCATGTAGGGCATGGCCAAATAAAATTTTTAACCAATGAAATTTGAAATAAAAACATTGAAATGGAAGGTGGGGATGAGATTACCAACCTACTCCTGACGGTTCGATGATTGGACGCCTGTAGCTCCCGGAATCAACAACTGAACTTTGAGGTGAAAACTAACCACAAAAATCCAAATGGGTGAATATTAAAAATGAATTGTAAACTGTAAATTTTTATTACTATTTATAATTTTCAAGACCCACTTGTCTATAGTTTTTTCCATTTAATGTTGTTGTCAACTAATACAATGTCATGGAGTAGCGTTTTTAACCAGATTTCTTCGGCAAAAGTTGTTTCTGAATGTTTCACACCTACGGAAGGTCCGTTTCACACCTAGCATATAGGTTAGATATCATTTTCACATGCATTATGCATTTGACCCTTTGACCACTTTCATGAACCCTAGGTGCGACCCCACTTCTTAACTAACAAAGAACCTTCACACTATCGTAGAAGTGTCGTTATGTGGCGGTAGGGCCTTTCCGAACATGGGTACCCTAGATAGAACCCCCGTTTTCATTCTGGTGTCCATGATGTTGTTTGTCCTTAGGATTGGGAGTCCTTCGTAGTTACGCCATGACTATGTGATAAATACTCATACTCTACTTTGTCTTATGTTGGCCATCTGCCATAAGGACTCCCTCGTTTATATCAAGTTGTGATTGCATTGCATCATCCTACTTGCTGCTTGAGACTTGTTCTGGCTCCCGCTTACTATGTTATTAGCTTCGTTCCTGAGCACTTTTCCCTGTCGAGCCCTGCAAAGCTTACATTTTCCCTTCACAATTTGATGACCTTTTGACCCTGAGGGAACACCCCCCCCCCCCGAGTGTCCACATCCTGCATGCACCTCCTTGCATTGATCATAGGTATGTTCCACTGCTTGGAACTAGTATGCTCGCTATTTGACACTTGTTCCCTCACTTGTTGTACTATAAACAATTTTATTCTTTTTCAAGCTTTCTCAAATATGAAAAAGACCATAAAAATCAAATATTTCAAAAAGACAAATGGGATTATGATTACTACTTCTTGTTGGCAACTGTTGTGTCTCCTTTGAATAGAGCATTCATTCCAATCCATACATTATGAATTGGGACTATAGTTGGACCTTAGGAGTTGTACTTGTTTCTTAGTTTACTCCACCGATTGGTTAAGCTTCCAGTCATTATGGAGCCCTTTGTGGCACCTCTTGCATCACACAGTCTATATTGATTCTATGCTACCTGAGTCTATCCATCTGCTCATGCTCTTGTTCAAAGGAAGTCCTGAAACCAGAGTCGGCCACTCCTCAGATATCTTGACTATTGCATGTCAACCATCCTTATTGAGTCAGTCCGTTTCACCTGAGATATTCCAAATCTTTCAACGTAACTGATACCTCGTGCTGGTTGATGGGGGATTCCTTAATGCCCTCCTTCCAGCGAGTCTCGTTCCGTCGACTTCAACCCATTTATTCCGGAACTTGAGGCCTAGAGCTCAATTGAGTACCTTGAGGCTTGTAGTCATTAGTGGTAGGTTCTCTCGCCATCGACAATTTTGGGAATACATCAATGTTCCCTGATCGATGGATTCATCCTAGTGTTCGATTTCAACTCATCTATTCACACTTGGATGATTGTGCTCTGTGCCTTGATGCCCATTTTCATTATTGGTGGGTTATCTCGCGTCTGTTAACGGTATACATCATTGACCGTTAATCAGATTATTTCACATCAGGTTTGACCTCAAATCCTTTATTCACTTGATGAGACTTGCACTGTTGAAGACTTGCGTAGAAGACCCCAGGCGATAGTGGCATTTAGTATGCTACTTATGACGATGAATTTACATCTGAGATATCACCTCTCAGATATCAACAGTTTGAACCTCCAGTTTGCAAAAGTTGTTTCCTTTTCAGCAGGAGACCATATCTTACTGCAGAGGGATCATGGCTATGATCACTTATGACATGTATTTGCTATGTGCTGCCTATTCACGGCCATTGTATCATATTATTGTACTACTGACATGTATTCAGGGATACTATTGTATTATGATGAGTGAGCCGCTCCTTCCACTTGTGTCTCCATCACTCCACTTCTGAGATTTATAATGTATTTCGACCATTGTAGCATCAGTCTCTGACCTCACACATTAGGGGGCATCTGTTACAACGTAATTTTACACCTTGTGAGAATCAACACTCTTTAGCCTAGAGGATCCATTTCACTAACTCAGAACCACTTTATATCCTTCAGACACTATTTTTCCCTATTTTTACCCTTGTACGCTTGCGGCATCATTAAAGTGGGCATACCTGCGAGTTGCATCACTATAGCCCACGGGTAGCATGTAAAATGGTAAAAATCACTAGTTTATTACTTTTTACTCCCAAAAAGCAGTCATTGGGTGACCTTTGACCCTCCATCTACCCAAGAAACGCTTCGATGTGTCCTTTCACTTACCTTTGAGAGGAATATATATTGAGCACATATGGCTTATGGACGGGAGGAGAAAGAAGAGCAAGAGAACTCTAGTGGATTTTTTCCCTATCTTGAGTCTACACTCATTGATCCTTGTAGTTGTGAACCCTTTATGTTCACCTTCCAAACTCCTATCATAGTTTGAGTTTTCCATTCCATGGAGGATTGAAGTGGTGGAGGTGCAAGTGGATTGACCCAGATCTTGGTTTAGATTGGTTGCTAGCAAGAGGTCGTATCACATTGTACTTCTTCTTGTTTATTAATATAAATACTCATATTCTCGTCCATTAATGTTGTAAATGTTGTTTATACTACATTGGGTTGCATTTACTTGTTATATCATGGGTCATTTCTATCGATGATGTTAATGTCGTTTATATATTATATGTACTTGTTGTATATTGACTGTCAAGACTAATTTGCAGATTCAAGTGCACGGATTGTAAATCTCCAATGGGGATCTACAACAAATGTTTGGATCGAGGTTGGTTATATTATTCATTATCTTAGCATTGTCATTTATATAGCATAGCATTGAGAATTGAGTTGATTTCTGGTAGTCAGCTGTCTGTTGTGGTCTACCCCAATCCATAGTGAGTTTTCTCCAATACAATGATCATCAACAAAGCCTACCCAATCTGTAGTGGAGTATCTAGTCAAGAAAAAATATACCCATTCATTGTGTACTTTAATACAAAATCCAAAGTACCACACAAATATATCAACACTTGCTTCATCGTTGTCTAATGAACTAGTCTAGGTTCTATCATAAATCGTGAGATAGTTCATAGAGTGTTCAAAATTTGGTCTAGTGTTTGTTAGATAAATGAGACTTCCAATGAACTATTGATAAAGAGTAACATTAAACTTATTTTAATGATCAAATTTAGAGAACTTGAATCCTAGTTATGTAGGATTTTTCATTGGCTTGCACTTAGACATCTTGAATTGATTTCTTGACATACTTTCTTTGTGTTAGAAAGATTGTCTTTTTTCCTTGCTTCCATGCCGACACAATAATGCAAGAGTCCAATATTTGTCAACTAAAATGACTTGTTCAAATCTTGTTTCATTTTCAAAATCAAGTCTTCATTGTTCTCGATGATCACAATTTTGTCAACATAATAATCAAGATAACAATTTTTCTTTTCCCCTCTGGATGTATAAGATGTAAGTTGAAAGGCTTCGATAAAAATCATGTGGGTATAGATGTTCGTCTATATTTATATACCATGTGCAAGGAGATAATGGGGATATTTATATGCATGTATACTTCTTCTTAAAGATACCCATTTAGAAATGTGATTTAAACATCCATTTGATGGATGTTCCATCCAAACTATTTTGCAAGCAATATCATAAGTCTAATAACCTTCATCTTTGTTGTTTGCACAAAAGTATTCTAATAGTCGATTCCTTCTTTTTGTGCACAACCTTCCTCAATTTGTCGGGCTTTATAAATTGATCAATTGTGCCATCATATTTATGCTTTATTCGAAACACTCATTTACAACCAATGGGTTCCCACTCACAATCAACTAGATCCAAACTTTGATTGTATAAGAGAGCAACATACTTTGCTTGCATTACTTCAATACACTTATTGCACTTGAATACTTCATTCGTAGAGTTCCATTCTAAGGAATGTGTTGATGCTCAAAATCATGAAAGTTTAGCATGGACAATCAATTACTCTCATGGGAAAGAAGCTAATTGGGATTGGTATCCATATTTTATAGCCCTAAAGGTCCTCAACATCCAGAGTACTAAAATGGGATTGAATATGAAGAAGGGTAGACAGATATTTAAGTGCTAAAAATATTTCTTTTCATTATGCCATTTTTTTCTATTATATGATTTTTTATATTTTGTAGGAGAACTTGAAATAAAGAAAATAGTGACCGAAAACTTATGAAAAAAAAATAAAATATAGCTATATTATTTTCTGGAAGAATAAAAATTCAATGCATAGCAAGAGGAATCGCAACTATTGAACACCAATGACCTAGTTACCCAATAAATAAAATAAGTAAAAAAGTAACTTCAAGTTATGAGAACATAATGCAAATATATGTACAATAACACCCCAAACTAGATGAAGATTGTCAAGAAAAAGGAGAAACAAATTGATGAATTGCAATAAAATTTTATTCAGGTGTAGAATTGGCTGATCAATTGGTGGATTTAGATGAAAACAAAATGCAACTTAACAGGAAATACAATAGGATGGCGAAGAATTTTACTGACCATTCTAGTCATCACAAGAAATAGAAAACCAAAATCATAAAATCAAACTAATGACACTTGAAAGATACATTACAATACAAGTATTCCAAAATGTTGATGAAGATTAATTGTCCATTGTCCAATAGAACCAAAGAATGAAAAAGTACAAGCATATCTTGTTGGGATGATAATTTTTGAAGGAAAATGGTTGAAGGAATTGGGCCCTTTGTTTGGAGAAAAAAATCCAAATTTCACTCAAAGTGAGCCAATAGATGCGGTCGGAGCTTGTTGGGCCCTTGATTTTGATAAAGGACATGTTGGCACCAACTCATTAGATATAGAGATAGATGTTGTTCCAAACATCATGTATGTCATTATTAGTGATAAAGAGTATTGAATATAGTGATAAATATGAAACAAGATATCAAGGGTGACTTTGATCCTCCTATGAATCCTCAACATGGCACAATATAGTGCCCAAATGGTGTAGTTTAAGGAAAAATGTTGAAGGAGTCTAGTGTTGTCTATCTTAATGTTATTTGCAATCACTTTATACCACTAATACATCCAACCTTATGAAAGGAGGTAATCTATGTAGCTATCACAAAAGGGATCATATGTAAATTTTGATTGAGAGTGAATGCGTCTCTAATGTGCAAATCAAGGAATTACTAGTGAAGGCATCTAAATATGGTCAATAAGGATCTATTGATCCAAGTTGGATCACTATATAAGTTCTCATTTATTTTGGTGTACTTTATGGGTGGAAAATTGGAGCCTAGCATGAATGAATCCTATTTAGAAGGAGTCATTAATGTGATCATTGTCATATAATGGTGAAGTTGCAAGTTCAATATGAGACTTGAGTTATCATTGGATATGTTGTTAAAAGGAGCTTCTCTTAGTTTCGAGAATTATATATATTCTCTACTGACGAGGCCAACCATGTGAAGGTGGAAGCTCATTTGGACCCACCCAAGAATCAAAGAAAACATTCATCAACCTTGATGTGTTCTTGAATCATATGAAATGTGCTAGTGGCATATTTTCAAAAATGGCATTATGATCTTCTATCAAGAATTTCCATTGTCGATGCTTGGAATTTTTCCTACCCTTCACTACCTTCAATAGCAATCGGGCTGCTATGACCAAATGACTATATTGAGCACATATAACATCTGACTCGTAGTCTTGAAAAAGAATATCGTCTTTACATTTCCTTACTTCTGCAAAGAAATGTCCCATTAAAACCATTGAACCCACTGCATATGTATAATTTGATGAGTTTTTAAATTCTTGCATCAATGTGCTTTTCGACCTAGTGCATCTCAATAAATAATAATGCACATTTTCTGGATTATCTACCGGTGCAATGACTGCAAATACATCACCTTCTCTAACCAAATCAGAAACACGATCATAATCTTTGTCAATCACAAATGCTTCATTGTCACGCTCTACATCGCTAATATTTCCAAATGGGGGCAATGGTGTCAATTCTTGGTGTCTCCATGGTTAAACAAATTTGTTAGTTTGGTTTTGACACTCATCCAAAGACTCTACATCATCAATACATGCAAGACAGAAGCAAGAGTACTTTCGTTTCTCGATTGCGTGTATATTTGTTATTTTCTTATTCCTAATGGAGTGTAAGCCCCTTATTTTCGGGATTGCAGTACAATTATGTGGCATTGATTTGTCAACATCGCCCATTGCAATATTCCAGAAAAACCTTCTCACATTACCCATCCTTTCATTGAATTCATGGCTCACATTTTGTTTGCACCAATTAACAACATCGTTTGAATTTGCAAGGTGAGAAGCAGAGTGATTCATTTGATATCTCCTAAGTGCACGGCCCTAACACCATCATGTTCTCCTTTTCCATGTCCCGTTTCAAAAAATCTCCATGTGTGGTGAATATCCGTGTTTCTATGAAGGCGAGACAACCATAAGAATGATCGTCCCGATTTAAACTAACTAGCACAACCATTTGACCACACCTAATGTTCTTTAAAAGTGACCCTTCTTCTTTTTAATTCTTGAAAAAGCATACCAAAACAATGATGGACAAAACATGTATCATGTGTATGTTGGCAACTTGGCTTGAAGGATTGGCATTGATGTCAATCAGGGATATGTAGATGACATGGTTTGTGATGGTACCAAGGAACCTAGTGCATATAGCAGCCCTGTAGATATGTTTAAGCATGTGAGAAGAAACATGGAGTTAGACATGACAAAATAGAAGAGAGACAAAGCAGTATGTCAAATAATGCATGCTTTGAAGACATTTGTGAAGGCCATGGTATTACATTGAGAAGAGTTGTGACCTCTCTGCGTGAAGACTGTTTTGTCTTCTTGATGTATGAAAGCTAGAATGATCTTGAAATGATGCACTGATGGATTAGCAATGTTGTGTATCTCTGCATTGGAAGATTGTAGTGCTGCGTTGAATTTCTAGCATGTAAGCCCAGGCTACACATAGAGATATTGGACATTTTTTGAATTCAATACATATGGAGGAATTATAGTTTGGTGTCTGCGCAAATTTCTAAGGGACAGTTCTACATGAGTGATATTTCCATCTCCTAAGCATCGGTTGTGTTGTGTTGTTGTTGGTGAATGCATTCAAGACTGACTAGTGCAACTGTTGATTTGGTGGTTGGTCCCGTTGAAGGATGTTGCCTTTGAAAGAGCCATTATAGAAGTTTGAATATTGTTCACATATTGTGTGATGCGTTTTTGTTGCACACTACATTCAAATGTATGCTACGTGAAGCATGGAGCATGTAGATGTTGCGGTGTTACCTTCTCAATGAGGAAGTTAGATCCTGTTTTTGTTTTGGAAGAAACTCAGATTTGTGTATATGTATAGATTGGTTGGTTTTGTGCAATCTGGAGGCTAAACTGTTGGTACTCGTACTATGCTCTCTTGGATAATTTTTACGCTATCTTAAAGGACTCGATAGCAATTGCAAAGCTCATTTTTTAACCTATGATATGAGAGGAGGGAAACTCTCTTTGTAGAAGGATCCGATGTCGTTGGAAACAAATGTGTTGAGCACCACATGAAGCGAAGGATAGTGAGGGTCGATGAACCATAATGTTGGTTGTATCAAAAGCTTTGGAAAATTATGGACTCATTGACCGAAAATAGTGGTAACTCGACTTCATGAGTTGTCTGGTCCTGCATTGAAGTGTCTTGTTGGTGTGTGTTGGCAGCGGTGAAGACACACAACATGCTCGAGTGCTCCGTGAAGGAAGAAAGATTCCAGAATGAATTCAAGTTGTTGTATGAAACCCATGATCTAGTATGTTGGTTCATTAAGAGGCACAAGAGGTTGCAACCTGTGTGAGGATCATGCATGACTGGTGTTCACTCTATTGACAATCACTCATTCTCTGAAAAAAATGGTATAGCACATGGTTGCAAGCATAAGATTAAGAGCATGAGTTCGCCAATACCATTCGTAGCAGTAGAAAGAATTAGGTCATGGATTGTGTTGCAAATTGTGTCTACCAGAGCATTGAGTAGAGTCGCCGGTGAGAACATAAGACACTGTACTTTCATATTGGCAGTGGTTAAGCGAAGAAGAGCCGAGGTGGCAGTTTTTAAAGTAGAGAGGAGCCGGTGCTCTTAAGATCCAAAGGGAATAAAAAGCCTATGTGCTAATCATATGAAGATGGTTCTATGGGTAAAATAACACAGTGCTAGAAGGCCTAAATACAAAGAGCCGAAGCTCTTAAAGCTCTATGTTAAAACACTACATTAAAAATAGGTTTTAGTGTTAATATCGAAAAAGGACTAAATGTAGATATAACTAAAACAAAGTTTAAATTTCATTTGTTAGTGTCTTTGCACAATAAACACGAGAAGACACATTGTTTAATGAAGAGATGTGATGATACGAAGAGATACATGAACATATATGATGATTGGTGAAAAGACCTGTTAATGAAAGTATATAAATATGGAGATATCATATAAAATGTGTGTCTCGGTGGATTATAAAATATATCTTGGTGGATTTTCTACTATTGATATGGACCTTGTGTTCATTGAAACATATTGGTGTCTATAATCAGGTTAGAGCCTAAATGAGGATTGGATTCGTCTCTACATGCTGGATCATGTATACAAGCTGGGTCTTGTAAGAGAACTGGGTTTCTCAATCTAGTTGGGTCTAGATAGTTCATGCTATGTAATGTAAAAATTATTTAATAAAAATACATTTGACATATTCATATGTGTTTGTTATTTCATATATATATATATAATTGGTAAATGTCATGAATGTTTCATAATACATATGACTGATTAAATAAGTGTTCTCGCAAGATATTTTTTAAGATTCTAAAGATATTGATTCACCCCCCCTCTCAGTGTCTAGGACCTTGTTCTACAATTGGTATCAAAGCCAAGTTGTCTTTGAACAGCTCACTGCTAGAAGGCTGATCCAAAAGGAAAATAGGTCCACTTTTAGAGCCAAGCACTAAATCTAAAGATAGATGCTAGAATCAACATTTTAAAAATGGCTGGAAATGAAGATGATAAAATCCCCTTGTTTAATGGAGATGACTATGTCAATTAGAGGGATGATTCCTGGAATACCAAATGGTGGTCTGAGCAGTTTTATCCACTACATGCAAGAATTAAATCAAAGGTTAATAGGATGGGAGATGCATCAAGTGAACTTGTGAAACATGGGAAACAATCCCGAAAGAAAGTATATGATGAGCAACACTCTTATGGGCCTGAGGCTATATGACAACGAAAGCTTGTATCCTTGCAACCATCTTTGTTGGATATCAACGAAACTGAACACGAGTCTCATTTGAATACAGTAAATTCTGTTTACCTGTCAGCATCTGTGTGCCCCTCACAACTTTTACCCGCAGGCCATGCATTATTATTATTTGTAGGATTCATGGATTCTCACAATTGTACAAACCTCAATGTTTCAGAAAGTTATATGTACTTCCAGCAATTAAGTAGTGATGTAAGCCTCGTCCCTCCTGGCAGCACTGAACCATTGATTGACGTCAATATTGGACCACTCCCCAAGTTCCAATTTGAAGAAGGCATAGTTCAGAAGAAAGTTTTGATTCAAAATTCAAACTGTCCATGGCCTCAAATCTCTTATACCCATCCCATGGAAAGGGAAGCTGTATTTATTGGATACAGATAAATTGTTGCCATTAACGTTCCCATGCACTTCGACTTCTAGACAAATATGTGGGCGGTGAAAGACGCTTCATTATCGGATGACGTGAACACTTTTTTCAGCGGGTGTCTAGCGATGCTGTCAAAATGGTGCTTTACTGGACACGACATGAGATATATAAAATCTTCAAGGTCCGAAACACTATACGCTTGGATGATAAAAGATATCTCTCGACAGCAACTACAATTTGCAATGTTTTATTTACACAAGGTTATAGGTCTGATTGGACTTTATATTAGCTGTCGTGGAATAGCGGAATGGTTAAAACGCTTCTTGCTACCTCAAATATATGCCACCCTTATGAGCGTCCGCTTTGACCAGGAGCTCTTGTCCTCAGCTTGGTCCCTCAAAGTACAGCGTGGAAGCGAGATTAACATCAGAAAGGATGATGAAGTGCTAATACGAGTTTTATTTGCACTACCAATACATAGGATTGCCTATTTGGTTGAGTGCGGTACGGCAAAAGATGTATTAGGGAAAGAAGGTGAAATAAGGACGATTGCTCCAGATGCCCATGTTTTAACAGCTTATTATTGTGGACTCAGTTTAGGCTTCCATATGGCCACTGAAGAGTCACGACCTATGAGTCCGATGTCATTATTTAAAAAAATTCCATTACTACGTGACCTGACTGTAGGAGATTTAACTAGGGATGACTTATTAATCATAAGTCGTAACAATTCAAATTCATAAATCATGGTTAGTAAAAAATAAAAATTAAAAAAAAACAAGAATTGAAGAGGATGACATTCATACAATTATGTCTAAAAAAGAGTAGTCTCTTACAACTAATGAGATCAAAATGCATATGCATATTTTGATCAACATTATTAGTGTATAAATGATGAATATAATCAACGTTGCATGGGATGCACGACGTGAAAAGAATTGAGGCGTTGCAGCTTGTTGGAAGGACCAAAGAAAAAATCAATGTACCTGATAAAAAAACGACAATTCATGAGGCTACGATGAGCTGGTAAAATTGGAGAGTTTTGTCAGTGTATTTGTGAAAGTAAAACAACACTGTGTGTATGTTGCTTCGGATGGCGGCCGTGTTTTGTCGACCATTGGTGATTGCTGATAAAGGTGTTTCTAGAATAAAGGAACATGACATGAAAGAATTGAAGGATGGCTTTCGAACATTTGATGATTTCCTGCGAGAGGGCTTGGTGGAATATCTCGATGTTAATGAGGAAAACAATGGACTGTTTGCAAATGTTGAAGCAGCTGATCAGCTCAAGAGGAAAAAGAAATTGCAGAGAGGGAAAAGAAATTGCAGTTAAAGAATGATACAGAGCTTGGAGGACGGTCTTTGTCTCATCATATGATACTGAGCTTGTAGTAGTACGATCTTTGTCTCATGATGTTCCAGCTGATGAAGAAAGTGAAGAAAACAAACGGAAAAAAAAAAAATGGAACATGATTTACCGAAGTCTCTTCTTGGTTTTGAACGCTCTATTATAGTAGATGACAAAATGAAGACTACAGTGAAGAATGCAGTCTTAGCACTCATTAATAAAGAGAGTGAGGGAGAGACAGTTGATCGTTTGTTGTTGAAAAACATTGTGAACATTTTTGTGGGCATGGGATTCGATGGAGAAATAGAATTTTATAAGAATAATTTTGAAGCATCGATGTTGGAAGATACCAGAATTTACAGTTCTCAGAAGGCTGCTCTATGGATTTTAGACGATTCTTGTTTAGAGTATATTCTGAAAGCCAAATATTGCTTGAATCGTGAGAAAGAACCGGTTGCCCATTATTTGCACCCAAGCAAAAGGAAGAAAACTGCGACGAAATGGCCCATTCAATCACCACCAGGGATGTTGAAGATGATGAGAAATACTTTTTAAGTGATGTATCTTATGAAGATGAATGTGGGCCCTCTACGGCCAAAGCTTCTGCAATAGATACGAATGGAGAAGAAACGTAACATGTGATGTTGATTCTGCTCCAAATGCTAGACGGGAGTTTCAAGCAATTGATTCTCCATAAGCTGCAGAAAAAATTATCATCTCGAGTAATCTAGAACAATCACAGATTGAGACACTTAAGCATCTTTACTATGGCCTCATGTTCACTCACGCATATCTGGAAGGGAATCGTAAATACAGGTCCAACTTCGAATGTGTTGAAGGATTCAAAGGGAAGCCATGGATGCACCATGGACGCCGGCTAAATCTGTGCTTGAGCCAATTTGGCATTTTGTGACGGTTTTCATGCAACAAAGGTTTATATCCAAGACCCTGTCAAAACTGATGGCAAGTCGAAGAGTAGTTCAAGCTTAAATGTGAAAGGTGGAAGACATGTGACACCTATAAGCGAGGAACAGAAAACAGTGCTAATTGGGAGAATTCCAATCATGGTTAAGTCGCATCTTCGCCATTTGTATGGTCTCACTCCTAAAGAGCTGCTTGCAGAAGGTGATTGCTTGTTTGATGTCGGAGGATATTTCATAATCAAAGGGCACGAAAAGATCTTTGTTTCCCAAGAGGAATGGTGTACCAATCGGATATGGGTATCAAGTGCTCAACCTCTTTGTTTGACAGAGAGTAATCATTTGGAATTATAGTTTGACAAATCTCCATATTGGAGTGCCTTTCCAGTACTTGAAGAAGTTGCATTGGCACATCGATGGCAGAATTATAGCCGTCTTGTTGCAATTCTGAAGGTCTTGTTTCCATTTCCCACAGATGGACGACTAAATTGTTAATCAATATCTAATTTTGAACAGGTTAGCAACTAGTGTCCCTAAAAAGGCAGACAAGTAAAGATAGTTCTCTATCCTTGAAACTAATAAGATTTTCCAAACAAAAAAAAAGGTGTTATGAATAAAAGAGCATTTCTTGGCTAACTAGTATTACATGTTTAAGAAAGAGCACTAAGCTAGGGGAGATGATCACATTGCTCTTTACTCATGTGAAAAGAGATAGATGACAAAATTGGTCCTAGTGATAAAGTCAAGGGAGAAATAAAGATAGTATTTCCATCAATGCCAAAGGGGGAGATTGTTGGCAACTTGGCTTGAAGGATTGACATTGATGTCAATTAGGGATATGCAGATGACATGGTTTGTAATGGTACCAAGGAACCTAGTGCATATAGCAGCCTTGTAGATATGTTAAAGCATGTGAGAAGAAACATGGAGTTAGACATGACAAAATAGAAGAGAGACAAAGCAGTATGTCAAATAATGCATGCTTTAAAGACATTTGTGAAGGCCGTGGTATTACATTGAGAAGAGTTGTGACCTCTCTGCGTGAAGACTGTTTTGTCTTCTTGATGTATGAAAGCTAGACTGATCTTAAAATGACGCACTGCATGGATTATCAATGTTGTGTATCTCTGCATTGGAAGATTGTAGTGCTGCGTTGAATTTCTAGCATGCAAGCTTAGGCTACACATAGAGATATTGGACATTTTCTGAATTCAATACATATGGAGGAAATATAGTTTGGTGTCTGCGCAAATTTCTAAGGGACAGTTCTACATGAGTGATATTTTCATCTCCTAAGCATTGGTTGTATTGTGTTGTTGTTGGTGAATGCATTGAAGACTGACTAGTGCAACTGTTGATTTGGTGGTTGGTCCCGTTGAAGGACGTTGCCTTTGAAAGAGCCATTATAGAAGTTTGAATATTGTTCACATATTGTGTGATGCGTTTTTGTTGCACACTAATTTCAAATGTATGCTGCGTGAAGCATGGAGCATGTAGATGTTGCGGTGGTTCCTTCTTAGTGAGGAAGTTAGATCCTGTTTTTGTTTTGGAAGAAACTCAGATTTGCGTATATGTATAGATTGGTTGGTTTTGTGCAATCTGGAGGCTAAACTGTTGGTACTCGTACTATGCTCTCTGGGATAATTTTTACGCTATCTTAAAGGACTCGATAGCAATTGCAAAGCTCATTTTTTAACCTCTGATATGAGAGGAGGGAAACTCTCTTTGTAGAAGGAGATGAGATCCTTGGAAACAAATGTGTTGAGCACCACATGAAGCGATGGATAGTGAGGGTCAATGAACCATAATGTTGGTTGTATCAAAATCTTTGGAAAACTATGGACTCATTGACTAGCAATAGTGGTAACTCGGCTTCATGAGTTGTCTGCTCCTGCATTGAAGTGTCTTGTTGGTGTGTGTTGGAAGCGCTGAAGACACACAACATGCTCGAGTGCTCCGTGAAGGAAGAAAGATTGAAGAATGAATTTGAGTCGTTGTATGAAACCCATGATCTAGTATGTTGGTTCATTAAGAGGCACAAGAGGTTGCAACCTATGTGAGGATCATGCATGACTGGTGTTCACTCTGTTGACAATCACTCATTCTCTAAAAAAAAGGGTATAGCATGGTTGCGAGCATAAGATTAAGAGCATGAGTTCGCCAATACCATTCGTAGCAGTAGAAATAATTAGGTCATGGATTGTGTTGCAAATTGTGTCTTCCAGAGCATTGAGCATAGCCGCCGGTGAGAACCTAAGACACTGTACTTTCATATTTGCAGTGGTTAAGCGAGGAAGAGCCGAAGTGGCAGTTTTTAAAGCAAAGAGGAGCCGATGCTCTTAAGCTCCAGAGGGCATAAAAAGCCTATGTGATAATCATATGAAGATGGTTATATGGGTAAACTAACACGGTGCTAGAAGGCCTAAATACAAAGAGCTGAAGCTCTTAAAGCGCTGTGTTAAAAAACTATGTAAAAATAGGTTTTAGTGTCAATATCGAAAAAGGGCTAAATGCAGATATAACTAAAACAAAGTTTAAATTTCATTTGTTAGTCTCTTTGCACAATAAACATGAGAAGACACATTGTTTAATGAAGAGATGTGATGATACGAAGAGGTACATGAACATATATGATGATTGGTGAAAAGACCTGTTAATGAAAGTATGTAAGTATGGAGATATCATATAAAGCACTACAAGAAAAAGGGCATTTTAAGCTCACATTAGCACCACTATTTGTAAAGGATTTGGGAAATCCTCAATTTTCAAATAGTGGTGCAAAAGTGGTGATAATGTGGGGATACGCAAGTGGTGCTAAGATTTATGGTGCAAAAGTGATGTTTGTAAAAAAGTTGTTTTTGGTGTTAAATGAATATGTGGCATTCCATGGTGTATGGTGCAAACCACCAAAACCAATCTTAGGTGGATTGATGTTTTGTGGTGCAAAACACCAAAACCAATCCTAAGTGGATTGAGACTTTCTGGTGCAAAACATCAAAACCAATCCAACATGGATTGAGACTTTCTGGTGCACAACACCAAAATCATTTTAATAATATTAATATTATTATTAAAAACACAAACTCGTATATGGTGCAAAGCACCATAAAATAATAAGTGGTGCAAAAAAAATATAAATCAAATAATATATATATATATTTAATAAAATAGTTTAAACACAAAAAATGTAATAGTCATTCACTTGAGCAAAAACTATTTAGTCATTCGAGCTAAATCAACTAAAGATTAATTTCTTAAAAATAAATTCTACACTATACTCTATTGATTTACAATAGGGCACGGTGGAATCGAACCACCAACCTCTTGCTTTGTAATGCAGATGCTCTACCATTGAGCTAGAACCCTATATATATATATATGCTTATGCAATAAAAATTGTATAAGCAATTGGAAATCTGGTGTCAAAAATTGTAAATGGAAGGAACAACCGCATAAACCATTCACAAACTAAGCACTAGAACTAGTTAATGTGATAGCACATTATGAACTAGGCTTTTTTGTATTTCAGGAAAAACAATTATAAGGATTTTATATACAATGTTGCAATCCTCCTTAGAAATTTCTTAGATTAAAGATAAATATCATATAGACTTACGAAATGTAAGAGTACATAATATCACCAAATTCGAAGTAAAACTAATCAAAGATGCTCTCCTACACAAAATGAAAAGCTTTCAAACCACAACAAAGGATCATAGAAATTTTACTTGGAAATGGAGTCACTAAAAATTGGTTGGGTTATTATACATTAAAAATTTTAGTAGCAGACAAGAAAATCACATCTACCATCACATTGTGGACCCTCAGCTTATACAAGAATTTGAGATACCTCTCCGTTTCTAAGAAATCGGAACCAAGACAATTATTGTCAGTATTGATTGCTTTCATAGAAACAATACTAAAATTCCCCATATTATCTACAATCATGAGTTTCATCCCAAATGAACATGCTATGTACTTCAAAATGACACAAGGGTGTGGAAAGTCAATTCTTTATGAAAGGATGATAATGTGTGGTAAAGAGCAACCTATAATCATTTGTCTCAACCAATGACTAAGTACGACGATGTTATGAAAGCAATCTTATATATCAAAGTATCATAAAATCTCTTCTTGATGTCCTTAATCAAAATAGGATAGTAAATTTTAAATCATCCCTAAGTGTTATGAAAATAGGAGATTACAAACAAAATTACTGGACAAATATATTAATTCAAGTCAGTCTAGAGATAACTCACTGATTTAGAAATGGCATATCCATCAAATGTAGATATTCCTCAACCAAGTTCATCCAACACTACAAAGAGACTCTTGTGTTGTATATCTCAAAACTGAAGTAGCCTCCATGCATTCAACAAGAAATATACCTGCCAAATAGAAAGTCAGATGCATTTCTATAAACATGGATTTGATATTTATTAAATATTTTGTATTACTCACTATATCAATGGAAATAATCAGGTTAATCTCAAAGTATACCACCTCTGAGCTCATTTCATTAGCATGATTTCAAAATATCAATCCCAACCAATATAAAATTTACAATATAGACTCACATTCCCCAAAAAGCATATGGTCATTTCAACTAAGACTAGAAAAAATAACATTCTTGGAGGACAAGTGATGTGAATATCAACCTACAAGCCCCTATAGGCTTCCATCTCAGCGTGCATAGGCCTGTAGGCTGAGATGGAAGCCTACAACCCACAATCAGCTTACAGGGCCTGTAGGTTGTGATGGAAGCTAGCCATATCAACCTACAGAGGCCCCTATAAGATGAGATGGCATCCTATAGGAAACCTTCAACCTATATAGGTCTATAGGATACCATGTAGGTTGCATCTCAACCCACAGGAGTTTGAGAAGTGGAAGGGAACCAATACCAAACCAGGAGAATCAAATGTAAGTCGAAAATGGGCAACACCATTGACTAAGGAATCATTGATGATATTAAGAATGAATTGGGAAGGAACAAGGTTAACAACATGTGGAATATTTGACAAAGGGGATTCAAACTATTTAGGGTCAATAGAGAGTCATAATTGTATCCTCCATAGGAGCAAGAGCAAATAATTATTCAGGATATAGACAAGAAAGAACTGCAAATATGTTGGAGGCAATCAAATATTTTCCTTTTTGTTGTCTTGCATTCACTTAACACTACTAAGATGGTTATATAGAGGACTTATCTTTTTGTTGTGGCATATTCACTTGAGGTCGTTGAATCAAAATTCTAGTGGGGGTTTCATTTTTTCCATCCATCTTCCAACATGTCTTCCCTTGATCCAAAGAGTCTTGATCTAGGGAGTGGAGAGTAATATTTGAAATCCTTCAAAAAATGGACATCTTCATTGTAGATCTTGCATTTAAAGAACAGTTCCTTGTAATCCATATGCTATAAGTGAGACTAGTCATTGAGGGTTATATTGATAGATTCCAACAAGCCCTTTTCCATGTCTACCTCCAAACAAATTATGGTAAGATGAGGGATATCAAGGATCTACCTAAAAATTAATAAAAGAACATTTATCTTATTGAATCATCATTGGGCATTTATCTCACTGGTATGTGAATAAGGCATTCTTTAGCAATGTGCCATAGTGAGCTTTACCTCTATATCTATATTTCACATATAATTCAAAATCACATAGGTTAGAATATTCCATCAAATAAAAACTATGTTGTATTCTTTATTGAATTTGTCCATAAGGTTACTTTTGGACTGAAAAAATTGACTCCCAATTGAACAACCAAAGGACAATTAGCAAAGTGAAATAAAGAATTGCATTTGATTGAATTGCAAAAATCTATGAGTGCAAAGGTGTGGTTAGGGATATATGGAGTTTAGAAGAGAGGACAACCTTTCACGGAGATTCCAGGTGCAGTTGGACAAGAAGCAAGTGATAAATGATCTATTCATGTTCCCCATCACTTCAGCTCCTTGTTTTCACTACCTAAGCTAAAGTAAAGAAGAACTCCTATGAATGATGTCCATGAATCGATAGATGCTAATAAAACATAATTATATCTCTTCCACCGCCTTGTACATAATTATTTAAAAAGACATGATGAATATTTGACAATGATCAATCATCTCAAAAGTTAGCTATGTATTCAAGCTTTGGCTACAGCCCAGATATGTTAGAAAGGAACATGAAAAGGAAGTCTCTCTGTTTTTTATTGTAATTAACAATTCTGTACAATTTGTTCACCTTATACGCTTTATTTTGATATTTTGTAAAATGTAAATAAACATACCTGGGGATCTTCAGTCAAAAAGAGATTTGGATTCAATCCCACTGCCATAGAGAAAAAGGAACACAACATTAAATTTGAGATTTTTATATCTTTCAAGTTAAATAAAACACCAATAGAAATCCACGAGAAATTATTACGATCTTATAAATGAGTGCAGAAATCTAAAGGTTGCTTACATAGGCTACAAACCTCTTAGAACATAGCAATAATGAATTTAGCAAAGTGACGGAATTAAAGGCTTTGTTGGTATTGCATCCTCCTTCTAAGATGGACCATTATTCGTAATTTATATAGATCATTCCTTGCACTGTCAAAGCAATTATAACCATTTGGAAATTTCATGGGTAAATCCAATAGAGAACCAAAAGAAATTATTACAAGCAAATAAATGAGTGGGGAAATTAAAAGATTGCTTACTAAAGCTACAAACCAATTAGAAGAGAGCAATCATGAGTTTAACTAAGTGACATAATTAATGGTTTTGTCTGTATTGCAGCCTCCTTTGAAGATGAACCATTATTCATAATTGATATATATCATTCCTTGCACTGTCAACGCAATTCTAACCATCCTTGCTATAAAGAGCTCCTCTATTTGGAATTTGCATTCAATAAAGGTTACTAAAAGTGGAAAGGAGTTAGTTTGAAAGCAAATTATGTCAATTTAGGCCCCAACAATCATTGACATGACAGAATGCTTTACAAAGTCAGAAGAAAACATGGAAGCAAAAGAATTCAACAATATGTTCAAAGTGCATGTCAAATGCCAAATGCGGAAGATTGGAGATTTGGGCATATTTTATAATAATTTTTTAAGCATAAAAACACTAAATATGGAAATGCAATCACCTACTAGAAATCCCGAAGGATGTTGTAGTGTCTTGAATCTGAATTACCTAATTTTTACCTTTTAAAATTTTCTTGTCCCTTGAAAACTACCAGATGTTTAACTACCAACATTAAGTGTGAGCAGGGCGCAATAGGTAGTTCAACATGTATTTGTTTTCTAGAATTTAATTGATTACATTGGAGGCATGAGATTTGAATTGCCATTGGAATGCGTGGAAGAACTTTCTTTTATGAAGGCTTGAATTTCAAAGTGAAAAGGAAATGAATGAAGGTATAAAAGAAACATATGAAAGTAAAGGTATGATTGCTTAATTTATGAGAAATGATTAGTGGAAGGAGAGAGCATGAGTGCTCATAAATATATATTATATATTCTTGTGAGCATGCGTTGGTACCCATGGAATGTATGAAGTATGCAAGATGTAGGAACAGAGTATGAAAATGGACCTAGACCAATTGATAGTATAAAACACTGGGTATTGACTGTTTTAAATACATAAATGGGTGAATTCCTGAGCTGAGACTAGTACAGAAAAAGAAATCTGCAGATGAAGGCCAGAATGATAATGCTCCTTGAGATAATTCCAGCAAGCACTTTGTTGATCTAGTAATCACTATTGGGTTCCAGTGAACAGAGGTAAGCACTTGATGGTATTGAGCAATGGCTCAATGATCACATAAGGTTTTTTTTTTTTTATAACTACAAGTTGTTAAATTTATGTAAGTACACTTTTAATGAAATCAAGTTCAAATTTTCAGTTACAAAGTGTCAAGGTTCAATTTTAGAGTTGTGAATTCATGAATAAAAATGTGTTTATGAAATGGGAACAGGGATTATCATAGAATAGAAAATGAACCTGAGAATGTAATTTAATATCCCTGAATACATAGTTGGTGTTTAAACTGCAAATTGAGAACATGATCTGAGGATCCAATAGGCACATGAATGTATTCAAGTTCATAGTTGCGGGAACATGAATTTCCTGTAACCACAGTTGAGGGGAAGCAGTTTGGGAAGAAAATTTTAAGTATATGACTGAGTGCTAGTGGTATTAACAGCCTACCAGCATTTTGTCTACATCAGCAACGAGTCTTGGTATCCAACCAATAAATTTGGTTCACTGAGTGGATGCTAATACTTGAAAAAGAATTGGCATCTTACAAAAACCGAGTTGCAACCTGTTTAGGGATAGATTGCATTCAGGAGTACCCGGACTAGTCCAATAAATGACACGATGGGCGCGCTTACTTACATGCTTCCTACCTGGCTAGATTTGTACATGCAGCAGATGGAAATTGTGGATGGTGGGGAGTGGGACATGCTTTATCCCCTGTACTAATTGTAGCTAATTTTCTGTGGGTGGGATACACGAGCTCTATGGACGGGGTGCCAATATGGCCTAGAAATGCGCTGACAACTTCTATCCATCAGAAACACCGCAATTCTGAGTAAGGGATTTCTTCTTTCCAAGGGATTCTGCACTAATAATTTTCTTAAAAAAGGGTTAATTGTCTAAAATTTTGCAAATACATTCAGGAAACAGCTTTTTCCTCCATTTTGCACTTGTTTTTGGTGATTTTTATTCAGTTCATTAACCTGTCATCTGTAATGACTTATCCTATTATGTAATAGGATTTTTTAATTTAAAGCCACAAGTTCTTCCATAAATATAAATGGTATATGCACAATGTGGATGGGATAAAGAAAAACGATATTCTTAAGTACAAATAACATTCTCCCTAAATCTACTAACATATATAGTAAAAACGTAAGGAAATCCTTAAAGAACTGAATAAAAATATATATATATATTAATATTTTTCCACATTCATCAATCTAGTCTAGCCTAAGTGGTTGTGGGATGGATTGTTGTCCTCTCCACCCAGGTTCGGTTCTGTTCCCATAAGTGGCATTATGAGCTCATAATAAGTATATTATTGTATTGGCTTCCAACCCTATTGTTGAATTAGCCTTCTGCCCTAAAACGAATCTTGGGTTTACACTGGGTACCAACAATACAAGGACAAATACAGAGGCATACTAACCCAAAAAAAATAAAAAATGAACAAGAGGCCTTTTAAAAAAAATGAACGAGATGCCTTTTTTTCTTAACAGAAAAAATTATTAATCTAAATCCAAAGGACAAAATTCTCTTTCTGCACAAATACTTGTTATTAAGAAAATTATTATTATTGCTTGAAAAAAAAAACAATAAGGGCCAGCCAAAAACCTTTGAACTCCCTCCTTGTTGCAGTAACCAAGCAACCACGACCTGCACATTCATAGGTTTCTGCACAAACACTTGAAAAAATTATTATTATTGCTTGAAAAAAAAGCACAATAAGGGCCAACGAAAAACCTTTGAACTCCCTCCTTGCCAATCGCTGTAACCAATCAACCACGGCCTTCACATTCATACGTTTCTGCACAAATACTTGTTATTTTATGGAAAAATATTATTATTATTGCTTGAAAAAAAACCCACATCGAGATATCAGGGACCAGCCAAATCAGCAAGAACAAGGGCAATATCTCACGTCGGCGCCTGGAACAGTAGCCACATGACTATTCCTATCCGATTACGGTGAAGCCACAGCAAAAAGAGTATCAGCAACACTCACTCGGCTAAGCTCATCCCAGCAGTCCGTCAGGCCCATTCCTATGCTCAACTTAAGCTCCCCCGGAGATGAAGTGTAAGTTACAGGGTATTCTCCGGTTGGAGTTAAAGCTAGATTTATCAATTCATTGAGTCACCTCTTTCCACCTATTACCCCCATTTTCACATCGGTGCTTTTAAATACAGTACAGAGGGTTTGAAAGAATCCTGAAATTCACACCTAGGTAGTTTGTGCATAAGGGAACGACATGAAAACAACATTTAATATAGTTATGGGATTGTTTTGGGCGGCCTATTATGTGATTAGCAGCCAGCAGTCTTCAGCAAGCCATACCCTAGGCAGTCTTCAAACAACCACTGTAATTTTCAGATCTAGCCAGTCACCTACAGTGATATTTAGCAATAAGTACACTCAGTAATAAGGACTTGGCCCTAACAAGTTCGCTACAGAAGATCCGATCCTAACATCAATAACATAATGGTGGTGGCCAACATATGTTTCAAAACTTAATCGGCGGTTTGGGGGAACCTGTTCAAAGTTTTAAAAGTGCACCTACCCTTGGATTTTATTTTGATGCCATGCTATATCAGCATATAGGGCCCGCTTTTTCTCATCATAACAAAAAGAATTATGAGACGATCAAAGAAAGAAGTTGAGACAAGTCTTAATAGCTTATAAAGAAAAATCATAAAGCACCGAAATATAACATATATTTTATTTAGTTTTGCATATTTTGAACTGTGTTGTAAACATAAATGTTTTATGCCATTAAAGATAAAGGCGAGTGATAAGGGTGGATATACTTATTTATTTAAATTGGATTCTTAGTATAGTTGTTTAAGATGGTTTTTAAGTTTTCATAGTCATATTGATATCTTTGCATTTTGGAATATAATTTGTGAGTGATAAGGGTGGATATACTTATTTATTTATTTAAATTCGATTCTTAGTATAGTTGTTTAAGATGGATTTTAAGTTTTTCTTTCATAGTCATATGGATATCTTTGTATTTTGGAATATAATTTTTAAGATGGTTTTTAAGTTTTCCTCTCAGAGTCATATGGATATCTTTGCATTTTGCATATAATTTTTAGTTAGAGGGATTTGTTTATTTATTTTTAATTGAATATTTTGTTCTTGAAAAGGTGATTATTATTTTATATTAAAAGTAATTATGGTACAAATTTGATAGTTTAATTAATTTAGAGTAAATTTGTAATTACAAATTGAAGTATCAATAATAAGGGTCTATTATTATAAAATGGTGATTTTAATGTTTTTGGTAGTGTCATCAAGGATTCTTTTATTGCCATATTATTTATCTTTAATACTTAACAATAGATAAATAAAAAGACGTTCTAGAAGTAATGATGAGGATTGAAAATGACAACCTAATGATAATGTTGTATTGTAGGAACAACAATAGTTTATTATTACATTTCATTGAATTTCATTATAAGAAAATGAATATAATGAAGGTTACTTGAAAGTTAATTATAAGAAAATGAATATGATGAGAGTTACTTGAATATTAATTAACAAAATAGAGTTAATTAGAATATGCATCTACACTATTGGATTTCAATTAATAAAATACTACATAGTTACACTCATTCCAAGATTTCATTGAGAGGCATCGAGTGCATTACGCTTTAAATCCAATGCCATTATGATATCAATCCATGAAAAAAAAATAAAGAAGTGAGCATATATATTCAAACTCAAAGTGGTTTCAAAGTGGCTTCATTTATATTATTATCTTTTACTTGTATTTATAAAAAATTGTATTGAAACTGAATTAGAAATGTATAATATGTAGAGATTTAACTATAAAATAATTTTTCATATAGAAGTAGTTACTCATTTAATTAATCATCGAACACAAAGTCCACTAGGTAAGGGTAATACAAATCACATAACCCTTATATCATAAAGGTATAAGACTTGCATATTACAAAGTTGTTTGTTATGTATATATATTTATACATATATACACAGTCCCATGGATGCCCCCAAAATGTCATGTGTGGTGCTTTGAGGCATTATTCATGGCTCCATATGCCTCAATTATTTCTTTAGGTCCAAAGGCATGGTATTCCTCCCTAGAACTTCATTCCCAACACCTTGATACATGTACATACTGCTCAAAACCACCTAATGGCACTAACATCCTCAATCACAAGCCAATGATACCCTCAAAAGGCCATGTGTGGTTGGTGGAGACAAATTTATTAGCCCTAGATGGCTAGAAGATTCCTTTAGTTTCTTGAGCTTCATGCCTCCTCCCATGACCATGTCCAATCCCCTAAGTCCCCAACAGTTGAATACATAGTGCTATGAATACCCTTATGAAGTTGCACATGGTACCTTAAAGCGTTGTTCATGGTTTGGGATGCCTCAGTGGTTTCTTTAGGGCTAAATGCATGGTATTTCCCCTAGAATGTCATTCCCAAGGCATTGATATAGAAACATATTTCTCAAACCTACTTAATGGAATTGTCATCCTTATTCATAGGCCAATGGTACCCTCATGATGCCATATGTGGTTGGTGAAGGAAACCTTCTTAGCCTTTTATGGATAAAATATTTCTTTAGGGCCCAAGGTTCAAGTCTCTGCCACTGACCATGTCCAAATCATCAAGGCCCCAATACCTAGATAGAAACCTCCATGGATACCCTTGTAAAATCATGTGTGGTTCTTTGAGTCATTGCTCATGGCTCTAGATGCCTCAATGGTTTTTTAGGGCCAAAGTAATGGTCTTCTTCTATAGATGATCATTCCTAAGGCCCTAAGACACCTACATACTTCTCAAAACCACATAATGGCATTATCATCCTTAATCATAGGCCAATGATACCCTCAAGAGGCTATGTATGGTTGGTTGAGGTGATCTTCTTAGCCTTGTATGGATAGAAGATTCCTTTAGGGCCAGAGGTTCAAGTCTCGTCCCTTGACCATGTCTAAGGCCCCAATATCCCAAGCCCCCAAGACATGGATACATAGTGGCACAAATATCCATGCAAAATTATGCATGGTGCTTCATGCATTGTCCATTGCTCTAGATTCCTCAATGACTTATTTAGGGCCAAAGGCATGGCCATTTTCCTTGAAACATCATTCACAAGGCCCTGATACATGTAGATACCACTCGAAACCACCTAATGGAAATGACATAATCACTGATAAGACAATGATACCCTCAAGAGGCCATTTGTGGTTGGTGGAGTCAATATTCTTATCCCTATATGGATAGAATATTCCTTTAGACCTAGATATTCAAGTCTACTCCACTGACCATGTCCAAGGCCCCAAGACCACAAGACCTAAATACATAGTTCCATACATACCTCTCCAAATTCATTCATGGTACTTTTAGGTAGTGTTGATGGCTCTATATTCCTTAATGATTTGTTAATGGGAAAAGGCATGGTCTTCTTCCCTGGAAAATCATTCCCAATACCTTAAGACGTGTACATACTAATCAAAACCACCTAATGGTAACAACATCTTCAATAATAAGCTAATTATAATATTAGGAGGTTGTGTGTAGTTGGTGGTGGAAAAATTCTTATCCTTGGATGGCTATAAGATTCATTTAGGGGCGAAGGTTCAAGTCTCCTCCACTAAACACATCGAAGGCCCCAAGTCTCAAGGCCCTGGGATAGGTACATAATGCTCAAAACCACCTAATGGAACATATATCATCAATCATAGTCCAATGATTCCCTTACGAGCCCATGTGTTATCAGTAGAGGCATTCTTAGCCTTGGATGGCTAGAATATTCCTTTAGGGACCGAGGTTTAGGTCTCTTCCATTGACCATGTCCAAGTCCCCAAGGCTACAAGACCTAGATATATATCACCATTGATACCGATGTTGATTCATTTGTTGTTCTTTGAGGCATTATTCATCGATATAGATGCATCAATGCTTTATCCATGCCCAAAGACATGATCTTATTCCCTAAAATATATTTCCCAAGACCCTAGGACACCTACATAATTCTAGAAAAAACCTAATGGAACCCACATTCTCAATCATATGCTAATGGCACCCTCAGTAGGCCATGTCTGGTTGATGGAGGAAACCTACTTAACCCTATATGGATAGAATATTCTTTTAGGGTTGGAGGTTCAAGTATCCTCCACTAAGCATGTCCAAGGCCCCAAGGTCATAACATCTAGATACATAGTGCCATAGATATCTCTACAAAGCCATGCATGGTGCTTCTAGGTAGTGTTCATGGCTCTAGATTCCTCAACAATTTCTTTAGGGCCAAAGGAATGGTATTATTTCCTAAAACACCATTCCCAAGGCAATAAGACACATACATATTTCTCAAAATCACCTAATGTAACCAATATCCTCAACCATGGCCAATGATACACTCAGGATGCCATTTGTCGTTAGTGGAGGAAACCTCCTTATCCCTAGATGTCTAGAAGATTCCCTTAGGGCATGAGGTTCAAGTGTCCTCCAGTGACCATGTCCAAGGTACTAAGGTAAGAAACCTACATACATAATGCCAGGGATATCCCTACAAAGTCGTGCATGATGCCTTGAGACATTGTTCATGGCTCTGAATGCCTCAACAATTTATTGAGGGCCAAACACATGGTGTTTTCCCATAAATATAATTCCAAACACCCCAATACACATATACACTACTCAGCACCACCTCCTGGCATTGGCATCATCAATCATAAGCCAATGATACCCTGAGGAGGCCATGTGTTGATTCTGGAGGAAACATTCTTAGCCATGGATGGATAGAAGATTAATTTAGGGCTTGAGGTTTAGGTCTTCTCACTTGACCATGTCCAACAACCCAATTCCCCAAGATTTGATACATAGTTCCATGGATACCCTTCGAAGTTATGTGTTTGGCTTCATGGCATTATTTAATGGGTTTGGATAGGGTTAAAGGCATGGATTCTTCAATGGAATATCATTGCCAATGCATTGAGACATGCAAATATTGCCCAAAACCACCTAATGGCATTGGCATCTCCAATCATAGGCTAATGGTACCCTTAGGAATCCATTTGTGGTTGGTGGAGGAAACCTTCTTAGCCACGGATACCTAGAAGATCCCTTTAGGTCACTAAGTTCAGTTCTTCTCCACTCCCCATGTTGAAGCTCCCAAGGCCACAAGACCTAGATACATAGTACCTTGGATACCCGTCTGAAGTCATCCATGGCATTGTTCATGGCTCTAGATTCCTAAATAATTTCTTTAGGGATAAATGCATGGTATTGTTCCATACAATACCATTCTGAAGGGCCTAAGACACATACATACTACTCAAAACCACCCAGTGGAATAGACATCCTCAATCATAGGTCAATGATACCCCCATAAGGACATGTATGGTTGTGGGAGGAAACCTTCTTAGCCCTGGATGGCTAGAACATTCCTTTCATGATTGATCTTTAGGTCTCCTTCCATGATCATGTCGATGCGCCCAAGTCCCAAACACTTGGATAAATAGTGCCACAGTTATCCCTACAAAGTCATGTGTGGTGCCTTGAGGATTTTTTTCATGGATTTGGATGCCTTGATGGTTTCTTTAGCGCCAAAGGCATGGTCTTTATCCCTAGAATGTCATTCTCAAGGCCTTCAGACATGTACACATTTCTTAAAACCACCTAATGGCACCACCATACTTAGTCATATGACAATGATAACCTTAGGAGGCCATGTGTGGTTGGTGCAGGAAATCTACTTAGGGACCAAGGTTCAAGTCTCTTCCATTGACAATGTCAAAGGGACAAAGACCCAAATACCTAGATACAAAGCACCATGAATATTGTTGCAAAGTTATGCATGGTGCTTTGAGGCATTCTTCATGGCTCTAGATGCCTCAATGGTTTTTTTAGGGAAAATTTCATGGTATTGTTTCCTAGAGCATCATTTCCAAGGACCTAATACATGTACATGTTTCCCAAAACCATTTAAAGACACTAATATCCTCAATCATAGGCCAATTATACCCTCAAGAGGACATGTGTGGTTGGTGGAGGCAATCTTCTTAGCCTTCGATGTCTATAATATTATTTTTGTTCCAAAGGTTTAAGTCTCTTCCCATGACCATTTATAATGCCTCAAGACACAGATATATAGTGCCATGTATATCTCTGTGAGGTCATGCATGGTGCTTAGAGTAATTTTTCATGTATATGGATGACTTAATTGTTTCTTTAGGACCAAAGGCATGGTATTCTTCCATAGAACATCATTCCCAAGGCATTGAGACACATATATACTACTAAAAAACACCTGATGGCATTGACATTACCAATAATAGGAAATCAGTACCCTTAGGAGTCCATGTGTTGTCACTTAAGGCTATTGTCTCAACCCTATATGTATAAAATATTCCTTTAGGGATTGAGGTTCAAGTTTGCTCCCTTGACCATATCCATGGCCCTATGTACCCAATACGTGGAGACATAGAAGCATTGATACCCCTGTGAAGTCATGTATGGTGCTTTGAGACATTGTTCATCGCTTTGGATGTTTTAATGGTTTCTTTAAATCTAAATGCATGCTCTTCTTCTAGATAATTTCATTCCCAAGGCCCTGATACATGTGGGTAATACTCAAACCACCTAATGGTACTGGAACCCTCAATAATAGGTCAATTACACCCTTAGTAGGTTATCTATGGTTGGTCAAGGGAACCTTCTTATCCCTCGATGGCTAGAAGCTTCCTTTAGGGTCCAAGGTTTAGGTCTCCTCCACTAAAAATGTTTAAGTCCCTAAGGCCCCAAGACATAGATACATAGTACCATAGATGCCCCTTTGAAGTCATGCATGGTGCTTGGAGGCATTGTTCATGGATTTTGGTGCCTCAATGAGTTTGTTAGGTTCAAAGGCATCACATTCTTATCTATAACATCATTCCCAATGCCCTAAGGCATGCACATATTGATCAAACCCATTTATTGGTGCCAATATCCTCAATCACACGCTAATGTTATTCTCAGGAGGCCTTGTGTATTTGGTGGAGGAAACCTTCTTAGCTTTGGATGCCTAAAATATTCCTTTAGGTCTTATGATTTAGGTCTCCTGCATTGATCATGTCCAAGGAACTAATGTCACAAGCCCTTCATACATAGCACAATGGATACCCCTATGAAGTCATGCATGGCGCTTCAAGGCATTGCTCATGGATATGTATGCGTCGATGTATTGTTTAGTGCCAAAGACATGGTATTCCTCCCTAGAACGTCATTCCCAACGTACTAGGACACCTACATAAGGATCTTTATTTCTTCGTATCTCTCCATTTGAGGCCTCGAGATCCATCCCACTATGCAAAAACCCTTGATTGTTCCCATATCCAACTTTTATCGCAAATATCCACTTTAAAGGGTTTAATTTATGGTTCATGGCCTTAATAATCGCTCATTATGTCAATAATCTTATGTTCGGGCATAATTCCATCAATTTGTTCCCCAACCATGGTCCAAGACCGATCCTTAGTGCAAAAAACTACATATTGCCGCCCATATCCCACTTTAAGGATACTGATCTCTTACACAGTTCATGTTCTCCTATGTGACATTTTGAGTCATTTCTCTTACCTCAAGCTTCCTAAAACCTTCCTTTAGATCCTAAGTCTTGTGATTCCTCCCACAACTATGTCCAAGGTTCTAAGACACATATCTATTGTCACAAGTTATATCAATACTCAAACTCCAATGGTAACATTGGGAGTTCATGGGTGTGTTTCAAATCCTCCCTTAGGTCTTAAGACCCATGTTTCCTCCTATGACATTATAGAAAACCATGAGATCCATATATACTAGGAAAAACCTCATAATGGGTTGATGTCCTCACTTAGGGGTAAATAATACCCCTAGGACGGCATGTATAGTGGTTTGAGGTGTTTCTTTTGGTCTTGGATGCCAAAAATATATTATTAGGGTTTAAGGGTTGGGTTTTCCCACTCAAACATGACAAGGGACTTAAAACCCATATATAGTGCTTAAAACCCCTTAGTGACATTTATACCACCAATATTAGGCCAAGGATACCCTCAATAGGTCTTATGTGGTGTTTCAAGGTATACTTGTTAATATAATATTCCCAGAGGTTTCCCCTAATGTCAAAGGCCTGGGTTTGCTCTTGTAATCATGCCTATGCCCCGAAGACATATACCTAGTTCTATTTCCTCTAATTCTCCCCTATATCCCTATTATAAGGCCATGGATCTTCTCAAAAAGTAATTTGTGTTGGTTTAACACATCATTATTATCGTTGCATGCCTAGAAGCTTCATTTATCCCAAGGACTAGGTTTCGTGCCTTAACTAGGTCAAGGGAAAGTAGACCTATCACTATTGGTCAGAACCTTATAATGGCATCAATTCCCACACATAGAGGCAAATAATACTCTTAAGAACACATGTGTGATGATTATCCTTCTTGGTCCTAGATTCCTAAAACCTTTTTTTACGGACCAAGGTAATGGTTTCCCCCCTCAATCATGTCTAGGAGAAATTTAATAAGATTAATAAAAGTATAATAATCAAATTTCAATTCAAATAACTTTTATTACTATTTTATAACAATAATAAATTAAAAATAATTGACTTTAATTATGTGTCAATATTAAAAATGATATGAATTTATTTGCTTAAATAATATTAAAAAGGTATGATTGAATTGAGTTAGTTACAAAATAATTATTTATGAACTTGTTCTTCTTGTGGTGCAAAGTCTCATAAATGAATCATGTGAATTTATTTGTTTAAATAACATACACATAAATAATTGAATTTGTTGTGATTGCGATGTAAAACCTCATATGTTAGTCTTGAGCATTTATTTGAATGAAAAAAATGAATTAAGTTATTTGCATTTATTTGAATGAAAAAAAATGAATTAAGTTATTTACAAAATAATTATTTATCAAGTTGTTGTGTTTATGGTGTGAATTAGCATAATTAAATCATATTTGTACATGTCCATGCAACAAATAAGCACTTAACACCACTATATGACACTTGCCAACATGGTATTTCTCTAGCCTTAGGATTCCTTTAGCCTAAGATCATTCTTGGTGCTAAAAACCTAATAATTATACTATCCATCAAGAAATTTAATAAGATTAAAAAAAAATTCTCAATTGAATTTAATCAAATTTCAAGTAATAATTTTTATTACTACTTTATAATATAATAAATTGAAAATGGTTTTTTTTATTATTTTCCATTATTTGTTTAAATAGTATAAAAATAAAATAATTTTGATCATTTATTCGAATGAATAAACATAAGATAAATAATTTAATTGAGATATTTACAAAATAAGTATTTGTGAAGTTGTAGTGTTTATGGTGCAAATCCTCATAATTAAATCCTACTTGTACATGCCCATGTGGAAAATAATAACTTAGCACTACCTCATGGTACTTGCCAACAAGGCATTTCTCTTAACATAAAAAAGAAAAGCTCGATTTCCAATAATATTAATATACAATATTAACACCATATTAACACCACAACATATAAGTGGTGCTAATACCACCACATTAACACCACAAAATATAAGTGGTGCTAATACCACCGCATTAACACCACAAAACTATAAGTGGTGCTACTATCACCACTTTAGCACCACAAAACATAAATGGTGCTAAGTTGTGGTGCTAAAAAATGGATTTTCTTGTTGTGAAGTGTGTGTCTCGGTGGATTATAAAATATATTTTGGTGGATATTCTACTATTGATATGGACCTTGTGTTCATTCAAACAGATTGGTGTCTGTAATTAGGTTGGAGCCTGAATGAGGATTGGATTCCTCTCTACATGTTGGGTCATGTTTACAAGATGGGTCTTGTAAGAGAACTAGGTTTCTCAATCTATCTGGGTCTAGATAGTTCATGCTATGTAATGTAAAATTTATTTAATATAAATACATTTGACATATTCATATGTGTTTTTTATTTCATATATATATATATTATTGGTAAATGTCATGAATGTTTTATAATACATATGACTGATTAAATAAATGTTTTGGCAAGAGATTTTTTAAGTTTCTAGAGACACTGATTCACCCCCCCCTCTTAGTGTCTAGGACCTTGTTCTACAGTGTACAATCATCACTGATGTAGAAATGATACTCCTTAATCACTTCACGATTATTTTCATTGCTATCAAAACCATTGACGTCAAGCTCTGCATGTCTATACGTAATATGCACAAGTATAGATACTTTA
Organism: Larix kaempferi; assembly: GCA_027924585.1. Taxonomy (NCBI): domain Eukaryota; kingdom Viridiplantae; phylum Streptophyta; class Pinopsida; order Pinales; family Pinaceae; genus Larix; species Larix kaempferi. Next base: position 55,145,846 of record BSBM01000001.1, read on the forward strand.
TCTGAATGATAATACTCACTCTATATCTCCTTTTGCGGAGTGAAAGTGTAATTTTCTATAAAATAGACAATGGATAATATTGTCCCTTTTGGAAATACATCTCGTGATTGCTTGAACTGTAAGTCCTGCCATCGTGCTGAGTGAGAGTGCTTGATATATTTATATATTTGATCCTTGAACAAATTCATAAAATCTATCAAAGAGATATCACTTTCAACTAAATTAAGCTTTCTTGATGTTGTCGTTGAATCTGTAACTGCAGTATTATCAACATAAACATATCTCTTGCATTTCACAATGCGATTTGACAATTGAGGATCGTTTGCATCAATGGGGTAGTTATCATTAAAAAGGGCCAAATCAGAACATTCCTCACATTTTTTACCTTTGACGCATTGTTTCTTATAGAATACTTGATGATTCTCTCGTGCACATAATATTTTCAATACAAATTCATGAACACTTGAAGGAGTGGGGTTATTTGGCCAACACTGCATGCCAAGAGTTAGAAATGTCTCATAATATAATTCGAATTCTACATAGTATCGAAAACAACATTTGTCGCGAACAACGATGGGCCTAACATACCATGGTTTAAGATTCACAAATGTGCTAAGGGAAATCTTTACATCAACATTACTCTCCATAAAAGTTTTGAACATTTCCACTTGAGTGATCGCTGTTATGTGTTTGGCATGAGTTTCATAGTTTCCTTTCGATATACGACATCGCACAACATCCTTTTCATTTGGTAAGACACACGAGTTTACATGCCAAAACTCTTTCACCATGTCCCTCACATTATCCGGAAGTCTATCTTGATAAGGTTGCCTACAGATAACACCCCAACATGCAACTTCATCATCCTCATCTAACTACACCCGAAGCTTTTTATGCTTCCATAAACTTTTTCTTGATGTTTCTAACGTTCTTATAGTCGTAGACAACAAACGACTGGTTGTAGTGTTTTTTGCCACAACCCCTATTAGAATTGCTTTACGAGCAACCATGAAATTATGAGATCATTTTATTGCAAGTGATGCAAGGACCGAGGTTAGATTTTGTGATACAATCTGATTTGATTTAGCCTCTTTGGCACTTTGAATGCTCAATAATGTAATTGCATCTCTTAGACATATTCGCTTTAACAATTTATGCAACAATTGAGCTTGTTCTATGACAGAAATACCTTCAAAATATTTTTTGACTATCTTATTTGCTCTATAACGAGCTGTATGATCAGGCATCAGAGGTCCCATTTCTTCAATTTTACTTGAATCCAAATTCTCCAAAAAATTATCATCAATGACGATATTATTGCAGCTTCCAGTTAATCTCTGTAAATTTGGTAACTGTGGTAAGATGTTTTATGTTGGATGTCGACCCTGCATAAAAATAAATATAAATTTATAAGATTGTGTTCACTTTCAAATCAAATATATATATATATATATATATATATATATATATATATATATATACACACACTAAAGTATTATAAAGTAAATGATAAACATATAAAAAATTATTTACTCACCAATCATGGTCTCAATATCGACGCTACCCATAGTTTGCTCCACATTTGTCATTTCCTCGTCACCTCCATGTTCCTCATTTCTTTCATCAACATGCTCCTCGACTATTTGCATTCCTTCATCACCGCCATGTGCATTCACATTTTTCATTTCTTCATCACCGCCATGTGCATTCACATTTTTCATTTCTTTGTCACTGCCATGTGCCTCCACGTTCTTGCTTGCTTGTACATCTTGTGATTGCTTGAACTGTAAGTCATGCCATCGTGCTGAGTGAGAGTGCTTGATATATTTATATATTTGATCCTTGAACAAATTCATAAAATCTATCAAAGAGATATCACTTTCAACTAAATTAAGCTTTCTTGATGTTGTCGTTGAATCTGTAACTGCAGTATTATCAACATAAACATATCTCTTTCATTTCACAATGCGATTTGACAATTGAGGATCGTTTGCATCAATGGGGTAGTTAGCATTAAAAAGGGCCAAATCAGAACATTCCTCACATTTTTTACCTCCGACGCATTGTTTCTTATAGAATACTTGATGATTCTCTCGTGCACATAATATTTTCAATACAAATTCATGAACACTCGAAGGAGTGGGGTCATTTGGCCAACACTGCATGCCAAAAGTTAGAAATGTCTCATAATATAATTCGAATTCTACATAGTATCGACAACAACATTTGTTGCGAACAATGATGGGCCTAACATACCATGGTTTAAGATTCACAAATGTGCTAAGGGAAATCTTTACATCAACATTACTCTCCATAAAAGTTTTGAACATTTCCACTTGAGTGATCGCTGTTATGTGTTTGGCATGAGTTTCATAGTTTCCTTTCGATATACGATGTCGCACAACATCCTTTTCATTTGGTAAGACATGCGCGTTTACATGCCAAAACTCTTTCACCATGTCCCTCACATTATCCGGAAGTCTATCTTGATAAGGTTGCCTACAGATAACACCCCAACATGCAACTTCATCATCCTCATCTAACTGAACCCGAAGCTTTTTATGCTTCCATAAACTTTTTCTTGATGTTTCTAACATTCTCGTAGTCGTAGACAACAAACGACTGGTTGTAGTGTTTTTTGCCACAACCCCTATTAGAATTGCTTTATGAGCAACCATGAAATTATGAGATCGTTTTCTTGCAAGTGATGCAAGGACCGAGGTTAGATTTTGTGATACAATCTGATTTGATTTAGCCTCTTTGGCACTTTGAATGCCCAATAATGTAATTGCATCTCTTAGAAATATTCGCTTTAACAATTTATGCAACAATTGAGCTTGTACTATGACAGAAATACCTTCAAAATATTTTTTTACTATCTTATTTTCTCTATAACGAGCTGTATGATTAGGCATCAGAGGTCCCATTTCTTCAATTTTACTTGAATCCAAATTCTCCAAAAAATTATCATCAATGACGATATTATTGCAGCTTCCAGTTAATCTCTGTAAATTTGGTAACTGTGGTAGGATGTTTTATGTTGGATGTCGACCCTGCATAAAAATAAATATAAATTTATAAGATTGTGTTCACTTTCAAATCAAATATATATATATATATATATATATATATATATATATATACTAAAGTATTATAAAGTAAATGATAAACATATAAAAAATTATTTACTCACCAATCATGGTCTCAATATCGACGCTACCCATAGTTTGCTCCACATCTGTCATTTCCTCGCCACCTCCATGTTCCTCATTTCTTTCATCAGCATGCTCCTCGACTATTTGCATTCCTTCATCACCGCCATGTGCATTGACATTTTTCATTTCTTCATCACCGCCATGTGCATTCACATTTTTCATTTCTTCGTCACCGCCATGTGCCTCCACGTTTCTTTTCGTTGCTCTTTTTTCTCTTCAATTTCCCATAGAAACACGGGATCTCTCTTTCCTTGCGTCTTCATCAAATCTGGTGCGATCATATTTTCTTTCACGTTTCTTTCGGTTTCCCATGTTGAAAGAAATAAAAACCTAAAATCCAATGCATGAAAATATATGAGAATTGAGAGTTATATGCTGAAAAAAAAGAACAGTATTGACCCAATAAGTGTTATTCATTCAACATGAAATAGTTCTTATTATGGCCAAATAGTATCCAAAAACCTCTTCAACATGAAATAGTTCTTATGCATGTAAAAGGAATACAAAGCATTGATTTATCTAACCTTACCTTTATATCAAGAATACCATGATCATATAAAACAACAATTTCAGAATAGTGCAAGACTTGTTATGTGCTTCAATCTCAATTCTTTAGATCTCAAATATTCATCAAAGAGATGTGATACTACCAATCTTAAAACCATTCCGAATGTAATCAAAATCCTCATCTATGGGTGATTCAAGAGAAAAAGTAGTGAATACAAACAAAGGAGGCCTCTTTTAGGGAATATTTCACCATGCAACAACCAATACAATTTGCACAAGTACTAATTCTAAAAAATAAAGAATAATGTGATGAAAAATTTCTCAATGGAAATGTACTAAAATATTTTGCTTATCAAACTAAAAATAGTCTTCAATGAAAGCACTATATTTTTACTTAAAATACCAATGAGTTTAATCTCCAAACCTTGCTTGATACAAGTGGTGATATGTAACCCCTTTTCAAGTCAAATTTACCATTTTGTAAATATATAAGATAGAGTTCAAGGTTCAACAACCAGGAAGAGAGCAAGTGCAACAACCCTCGGCTGAAAACAAACCAGGAGCTGAAAACAAACTAGGAAAGGAAACGCTCGGCTGAAAACAAACCAGGAAAAGAAACGCTCAGCTGAAAACAAACCAGGAAAAGAAACGATCGGCTGAAAACACCTCCACTGAAAAAAAACCATCGGCTAAAATAATTTGGAAAACTATCTCGACTGAGAGATTATATATACAACTCTCAGCTGAGCATCCCGTCCGGAATATCACGGGAATTTAATATTTAATTTGTCGGCCCCTAAAAGATTCTCGGGGCATTATGCAACACAACTCTCGGTAGAGACATGTTTTAAACTCTAGGACGAGAGTTTAAAGCCACTTTTATCCTAGAGTTTTTGTTAACTCTGGGTTAATTTTAGAGCGGGAAAACTTCTCGCCCGAGACATTTTAAATCTCTCGCTCGAGATATTTTCTGGGCCAATATTTTTTGGTCAACAATTCCAACACCATTTCTGCAGAATTCATAAATGTGTCACTTTAACAAGGTCATATCATTGCAAAAAATGAGAATTACATGTCAGAGTTTATACCAGTAGATTCATCATTCCTTCTAATTTGTCATAATATAAAAAAATTTGAATTTCATTTAGGATTACTATTTTTTTATTAAACTTTATCATTAAAAAATTTAGTGACTTAAAAATCAGTCACAATGAAAATTTAATATCGTCACAATGACGAAGCCAAAAAAATTTAAAAAAAATACAAGGATCTTCCTTGAAGTATCATCTTCAATGGGTTGGTTTTAGTTTGTTTGATAAGAGTCCATTTTGAAAGAAAATGCGAAGACATAAACATGTGTCGATAATGTAGCATTTTTTGAACATATGGCTGTTTCGATAAATAATAAAAAATAGTTCCCAAGTCTTAAAAAACTCAAAATATAGTCTAGGAACTAGTTTAGTGTGTGCAGATTACGAGCCTACAAATGTTTTCCCTAAAATGAATAACCATCTATCAAAAAACCCATGTCAACACAGGTCACTCATTATCTGTACCTAAAAGTTTCAAGTATATGTTGTTGGTTGAAAACAAATTTGTCCCACTATATGTCCATTAAAAAAATTTAAAAAAATACGAGTAGAAAGCTAATTCAATTCTCTAAAACCTTTGTGTTTGCTTCAAGTTGAGATTCCTAAGGGAGATATGGGTTTGAAGAGGTCGAAGTTGAAAAACATTAAAATTGGCAATTTTCTTTGTCAAAAACAAGCCAAAATTGTTTCCCAACTTCATGTTTTCACCCAATTTCAATACTTATGTCATGTAATATCTAAGAAAGGCATTTCTATAGCCCAGATAAATCAAGGCAATCATTGATTAGTCAATTCCTAAGGATGTAACCGGGATTCGTTCCTTTATGGGAATCACAGATTACTATCGCAGGTTCATTGAGAGGTTCTCTAGAATTGCTTACCCAATAACTTCACTTCAAAAGAAAGGAACTAAATTCATATGGTCTAATAAATGTCAAGAAATATTTGTAAAGATTAAACACTTGCTAAGCACCGCATCTATACTAAGAATAACATATCCATACAAGGATTTCGTTGTATGTATGGATGCCTGCTTCGAGGGATTAGGTGGCATGCTACTAAAAGAGGATTATATAATAAGATATACGTCAAGAAAAATTAAAGAACATGAGAGGAACTATGCAACACATGACTTGGAATTAGCTGCTATAATACATGTTTTAAGAATGTGGAGACATGAGTTAATATGAAGAAAATTCACTTTAATGTATGATAACATAAGCTTAAAATACTTGTTTAATCAATTAATTTTAAATGCTCGCGAAGCAAGGTGGTTAGCCTTCTTGAACGAGTATGATTTTGAAATTAAACACATTAAAGGAAAATAGAACAAAGTGGCAATTGCCTTAAGTAGGAATGCCATTCCACATTGTTCGGCTGCTTTTAGCAGTTATAAGACAAATCTTGAATAATTAATAAAAGATGCAGCTAAAAATGATGAAGAATACTTACAAATTAAAGAACAACTTGAAAAAGATATTAATAGAAGTGAATCCACAGTTTATTCTATAATATCAGAAGACCTGCTCATCTATAAAAATCGATTATATATACCTAATTCTGAAGAAGTTAAGCAATTGATTTTGAATGAGTTACATAAGAAACCGTATTCCAGACATCCTGGATCTAAAAAGATGATAACATAGTTTTAAGAAAAAGCTATTATTGGCCTAACATGAAGAATGATGCTACAATTTACCTAGCTAAATTTATTGAATGTCAACAAGTAAAAACAGAACATCAACATCCTGTCGGGTTACTTCAACCCTTTCCTATTCCATAATGGAAATGAGAGATAATAAGCATGGACTTTATAATGAGATTACCTAAAACAAATAAACAACGTGACTCAATAATGGTAGTTGTTGATAAATTAAGTAAAGTTGCACACTTTGTTTACATGGTATTCCGAAAGTTGTGATTTCTGATAGAGATGCAAAATTTACAAGTAATTTTTGGAAGTCTTTGTTTAAAGGTTTAGATACTCAATTAAATTTGAGTACTTCATACCATCCTCAAACGGATGGAAAAAATGAAATAATTAACCAAGTATTAGAAGATATGTTATGAATGTATGTTATGGATAAACCAGGTAAATGGGAGTACTATTTATATTTAGCAAAATTTGCTTATAATAATGGATATCAAGCTTCCTTAAAAATGAGTCCATTTGAAGTATTGTATGGTTGAAAGTGCACATTCCTGTGTATTGGGATAACATTGTTGATAGGATTGTTATAGGACCTGACATGTTAAAGGATATGGAACATATTGTCGAGGAAGTGCAAAAAAACTTAAAGGTTTCCCAAGATTGGCAGAAGAGTTATGCAGATTTAAAAATAACTCCAAGAGAGTTCAACATTGGAGATCATGTGTATATAAAGGTAAAACCAAAGAAGAGTACCTTGAGCTTGGGAGGGTGTTCCAATATGGAACCCAAGTATTGTGGACCTTTCAAAGTGTTAGCTAAGATAGGGTCGGTATCCTATTAGCTTGCACTCCCCCTACTATAAAAGTATACAATGTATTTCATGTTTCTTTGTTAAAAAAATATGTGCATGATGCTACTCATGTAATTGATTGGAATATGATTCAGGTAGAACCTGACGGTGAATTCCAGACCGAACCTTTGTGTATCCTAGACAGGAAGGAGCACATGCTATGAAATTGAGCCATCATTCAAATAAAAGGGCAATGGAAGCACTTCAACCTTGAAGAGGCGACATGGGAAATGGAGAATAAAATGCGAGACGCATATCCCTCCATGTTCTGGAATGAGAAAGGGAGATAGGAATAAAATAACACTGAGGATGGTGTTAAGAATGATGTGGGAAGGAATGTGATATCCCCAAGACATTATTATTTTATTTTGATTTAATATTTTGAAAAAATATTCTAAAAACAATTGTTTTTGTAAGAGTTATTTAAAAACTCAAAAATACTCGAAAATACTCAAAAGAGGTGTAAGTGACACTTTGCACAACAAATTATTATTTTAATATTAATAAAATAAAAAAGACACTTGGAGAATTCAGTTAAATGATGGGACACCACCATGAGACACATAACATGTTTAAAGAAAGCAAGGGATATTTTACCAATCAAATCCAATCTAAAAACTCAACTATGAGACAAGATCCTAAATCATAGGGATTGAAGGGTTGATTGAGATTTGATTGGGATGGCACGAGACCTGGGAAAAAGCTATATATTGGTGCATTGAGATAGCACAAGAAAATGTGTTGTGCAAGGAGAAATTGTGCTATGAGTGCATGTGTTGAGTGTTTCCCTTTCTCATAAGTCGATCACTGATCTTGTTACGAACTCTAAGAGAGAGTTCCCCGTGAAAGTGTTTCTTTTTTCTCTAGTGAGCATGTTGGTGATCCATATTGGGGGTGGAGTTGAGCGAGCAATGGTGCTACTCTATTACATGGTTGGGAGGAGTTGATTCTACAAGCAATCATTTTTCTATATTTCAGGTAAGTGAAATTCTGTTTATATCAATGGGGATAACATGCATATCACATTGTAGATTTAAGCCTGATTATATAACAAAAAAATGTTAATATTCGTATGGATGATCCATCTGTCTTGTATATGCATGAAGGGTATTTTACATATGCATGGGCTCGGTTTTTTATTTTTACCATGGGGAAATATCTCATTGTTTTTTTTCGTTTATACTCTGGCGTGATAAAACTTCATGTAAACACTGAAACAAGAAAATGATTGAATAAATATAGAAATCAGGTGGTTAAAAGCTATAAGAATAAATGATTTACTGTAGTTTAACACAAGACTAAGGTGGAATCAATTTATTTTAACTATTGCCTGGCAATCGATGTATTTTAAATGAAGTCTCTCCTTTCATATTATTTGTAAAATCATTAGACGTGCTTTGGGTTTTATTATTCTTCCATTGAAGAGCATTTACGGATTTAGGGGACTTACTGTAATAAATTTGTGAGTCATTATTAATGACTTATAGCCCATCCGTTAATTCCTCTACGTACCTGTGCTGCGTCAAACCAATCTTAAGTATTTCCTATCTCCTCTGCGTTAACGTCTCATCTCCTCTCTAACACTGCGGTAGGCGGTATGTTTATCAAGCTTGGTAACTGTAATGCTAAGATATTTGTGAAACAAGATTGGATTCCAGTGGTAGATCCACGCTCTATTTCCAGATCGCGGGTGTAATAGATCTGAGCAAGAATGGATCTATAAGTCTTAGTTGCATTCCAAGTTCCTGTATAAACTGTCATGGCATGAAAATCTGTGTGGTTATTAACCTCCGCCTCTGTACGATTTACAAGTCGATCTGCAATGTTTTTTTATTTTTTTTATTTTTATTCACATTTCATAGTATTGCGTGTGAAATTGATGATTGAAGAAATATGTATATTTTTTATATTTCCACTTCCCTGAGCGAATGGTGAAGAGGCCTGTTCGTTCTATTGTCAGCTGATGTACTGTGTATAGTAGTTAATGAAGTGCATTGAAACCATCGTTTTACGAAGGCCGGTATTCTTGACTGTGTAGCCTTCATCAGAACTATAAGTGGTAACTATCAAATAACTATTGAGATATACAATCATAAGTACAGACTGTTGTCTGCTCAGTGAGGACAGACAATGAGATTACGTGATTTGGGGTTCACCTACCAACTTGTCGGGATCAGATAGGTAGACCAGCATAGACGTGAAATGCGAGCGGTTTCTCTCCAAGAAGAACCATCTCCAGACTTTTATCATTTGCTTGTTAATATGTTTGTGCATTCAAGATGAAAGAGCGGTTTCTCTCTTAAGGGAACCGACTCAGTTGTTGAATGATTGTTCTGTTAAGTCAGGCGCTGGCTCAGATTGCAGAGTTTTCTTTTGTTCTGTTTAGTCAGTTGCCTTAACCTCCAGGCCGTGAGTGCCTCATATCTAAAATGGAATATATTGAACTGATATGTTGCCAAATTAACCTCTATTGGGTGAAATTTATTTTTTCTTTGGATATGTAGGCATGTTTTGTCTATCCGAAATAATCATCCCAAAGGAAGATTATTTTGGCTAGATAAAGGATAGGCATGTTTTGTCTATGCGAAATAATCAACCCAAAGGAAGATTATTTTGGCTAGATAAAGGATAGTCATGGATATGTGATACATTTTAGATTACCATGCTAGTAATATGTCGGTCCAAAGAAAGGCATATTGCTAGGCCGCTTAAGTCATCTATATTCATGAACTATGAGTACCACTTACAAATTCTTATTTTTGTCCAAAGACAAACTAATAGTGTTGTGCTAGGTATCTTAATATGGGCCCACTTGGCATGAAAAGAAAGTATTTCCTAAGGAGCTGAGTGCCAATTGATGTTGAAATATACCTCTATGTGGGAAATGGCAATAAGGTGGCTCGTCGAAATCAAAGCATATAGACGTTAAATTTCTGGTTATGAAGGAAAGAGTTCAGAGTCATTAGGTGTCAATAGAGCACATTAGTACAAACTCGATTGGGTATTATTAAGCTATGATATGCCATTTTAGTGGGAGTTTGTTATTTAGTTTTGTGCTTTTGACATGTTTATATTTATGTTCTGTACAGACTTAAGTGCTCTGAAATAAATGAATTTCATAATTAATTGAATACTCTGAAAATCAAGATGATAACTTTTTACCGTGGTTTTACAAAAAGTATTAAAAGTGTTTTAGACCATTTGAGTCATAAAGCAGGACCAGTTGGAAATAGGCATGATTGAGATCACTTAACATGTAATTTCCATGCTACACATCCATACTTGATCTATGTCATTAATTTTGCTAATATTGTGACCATTGATGGGTTTAGTTACGAATATCTATGATGAAAGCCGCTTTGATCCTATAATAGTATGATTGATGGACCAGATTGTTTTGGAATATTTCAAAATTGAGGTAGCAAAAGATTGTGCACACTAAGGTTCTAGCTATGTACAATTTTCAGAAACATATGTGGTCCAAGTGGGAGATTGTTAGTAATTTTCTATATTCGATGGACTCACATATTAATATAATTGTACATAGGTCAGCTATCCATTATAGGAGCCCAAATTATGTGATCTAATAAAGTTTTTAATTAAATGGGCTTACAGAAATATCAATTAATTAATTAAGGTATGGAATTTTTACGTGTAGAAAACCGTTAACCTTTCAATTATGATTGATGGGCCCATAACTGAAAGTGTTTTAACCAAATCATATATTAGGGTTATGGTCCCTAAGTCAAATACGAGAATAGTTATTCTCTCTGCCCCATCTTGGAGAAGAACTCCAGAAAGACTACATATCGGAGACTTAGAAGTTCCTAATTCCTTGAGTTGCTCTCACCAATGGATCAAAGTAACTGTTCTTTACCAAGTTTGTTTAAGTATCACTATCTAACGATTTACTTAAGATCTTGAGAAATTTCATTGATGTTAAGTTCCGTATATGAAATTTTCCAACATTATATCCCTATATATATTATATGTTATATGTAAACAAAGTGATTACAGTAAAATATCCCAAGTAATGAAGATCGATGGGTTGTCTTACATATAGGTTAAATTTTGTTTTGAATTGAATTTTGTCATTTGTTATTCAACGCATTGTTACAACAAATTGATTTATATATATATGAAAAAACACAAAGTTGGGTAACATTTTTTTGAAAATGGTGCACACGGATGAATGTATGTGTTGAGCCACGTCGGCCACCATCAAAATTTGTATCTCTGATGAAAAGAAAATGAAAGAACACTATGAAACAGTCTAAGTATTAACTCCCTTATTTTCCTTTTATGTGAAGATTGTTCATGGTTTCGATAGGAATTATACTTGTATAATATCTCTTTGCTTATTGTCATTGCACAGAGAGGCGCTCTACAGCTCACTATGGGAGAGATCTTGTAACGTGATGTAACGTTAGTAACATGTCCGCAAAAAATAATAGTGAAAGTGAATATTATAGGAGAGATCTTGTAACGTGATGTAACATTAGTAAGGTTTGTAACATGTTGGCAAAAAATAATAGTGATAGTGAATATTATGGGAGAGATCTTGTAACGTGATGTGACTTTTGTAAAGTTAGTAATATTGAAGTAATTAAAGTAATGTAAGGTTGTAACGTTATAAAATAAAAAATTATGGAAAGTAATTAATAAAAAATCCATATTGGTTCATAAAATAAAGAGAGATCAAATATCTCAAGAGTTTAAATTAAAAAAAAAATACACCTCAAGAAATTGGATCCCTCTCGGTGCTTGATACTTGATAGATATGGATTTAAGACGGATCTATATTGGTTTAAAACAATTAGACGATTTTTTTTATGGGTGAGGCTTAATTAAATCTAATTTTTAATTATGGATCAACATCATGTTTTGGTTCCTTATGTTACGGCCTAGATATAATACTAGTTGTAGGCGTTATGTTTGCCTCTGAATTCTGTTCTTGGGGAGATGTTGTAACGTTTGTTCCTAACAAAATAATTAAAAAATAAATAAATAAATTCATGTCGGCTCATAAAATAAAAAAATTATGGAAAATATTTAAAAAAATCTATGTTGGCTCATGATAAAATAAAATATTATGAAAAGTAATTAAAAAATAGATGTTAGTTTATAAAATAAAAACTTAAAACTTAAACTCGGATCTATCAATCAATCAAGAGAGATCAAATTTCTTGAGTTTAAATTTAAAAAAATAAATACACCTCAAGAAATTGGATCCCTCTGGATACTTGATAGATACGGATTTAAGATGGATCTATGCTGATATGGATCAATCATCATATATACTTATTTTGGATCTATTTTTATAGTTGGTAAACACATCGACCACTGATTCGATTGTGAACTGATATTCTAGTTAGAAATTTTAAAGTGTTTATATTAATGGGTAAGAATCGGAACTCAACCAGTATTTCCGAGTTACGCTATATGGTTCACTTGATGGAACCCTGACGAACTTCCAGTTGAGATTTGTTTTACTTTTTGTTGTGTTGATAGACTATCCGGTTAGATTCACAGCCTTGGTTTTCGTCTTGTTCCATACTTATTCTTTTTGTTATCTGTACTAGCAGTTGGTTGATCCGATCTGTCCTTAGTATTAACGCTGGTAGAGTACCGTTGGAGTAGCATGTTACTTACTTAGTGGAGACACTGACTCTGTATTCATGGTAATATTCCAATGTTTTCACAGTTTCCATCTCTGCAGTGTAGTTCTTGTTCCGATCTCGTCCAACAACACATAATCCTAGTGTAATTTAAAATGAATAGATTGAATTCATTAAGTCAGTACTTTTAGGCCGCGAATTTTGTGGAAGTATATACTCTGAGAAATTGGAGGGTTTCTTTCTATTTATTCCTCGTTCTTGTAACTACCGTCCACTTCTAAATTAGAGACTGCTAGTCGGTGCAACGTTAACTATTTGGTTTCTCTCCCATTTAAACTCTTAGTATTGTTACAATGCTATTCCATCCAACTCGGTTGGAGTATGGACAACTTTTGAAACGTAGCCTGTGTTTATACTTCCTATAAGGAATTTAATGTTACGGTGATACGAAGATAGAGTCGGGTCTACACCTTTAATATCAGATACATGATGGATTATAAATAGATATAGTGGATTATAAATAGATTATAATGGATAGGAAAAATGAGTATAGCATGTGAATAGTTAATATATCTATGTAATTATAAGAATTGATAAGAAAGAGATAACTTAAGAGATATGCTTTTAATACAAGAAGTAAATGGTATTACATATACATATTGGTATATATATGAAAAGAAACTTATACACATAATTGTTTATGGTGAACTCGATGATAAAGGAGGGATAAGTATAAACCTTTTTGAATACTTATAAAAGGTTTAATACCTTTATTTATATAAAGGAATGTTTTAACATTAAGTGAATATATGAGTAAAACTTGTAGGGTTGGAAATAAAGTTATTACCTTATTACATGGATATAATTCAGGTTAGATGAAACAAAAGAGTATGAATTATTTGAGCATTAAGTTGTTTAATCAAATTTAAATGGTGCCGGATATTATCAAAACTAATATATATATGAATGAAAATAAATTTATGATTATAAAATATTCTTGGTATACGGTTGAGTTAGATGAGGGAATTATATATCTATAACATGAAATCATTGAGAAAGACATTTGTATATATATGATGCATTGGAAATTTACCTTGGATGTATTTTATATTGTAAAATATGGTATAATATATATATATATATATATATATATATATATATATATATATATATATGTTAATTGAATTTATAAAATAGACAAAAAGATAATTGTGTTAGAAGAAAAAATATGCATCACCTTCTACAAAGTTGTATCATACTTACATATTGAGGAAAATGTTAAGTGTACCATGATAGTTGCATTAGATTTATAGAAGAGTTATACACCACATTTATTACAAAGGAAATTAAGATAAGTCCTATAAAAAAAATGGTTTCATCCAAGTTTTAAAATTTTCAAAAATTATGTATTTTATGATTATTACATATATTCCTAAATATATATATATATGTGTGTGTGTGTTTATAGTTATTATAACCTAACTGGTATACCAAAGTAATTCAAGGAACTCAAGATTGAATTTCAATCATGCAAAACCATTAAGACAAAGATCCCACAATATGGATCAAGGTATAAAGAAAATTATAAGAAGAATTGAGAAAGTTATTGGATGCAAAAGTTATCTATCCAATCAAGAAAATTTAAAGGGTATCAACTATCATGGTAGCAAAAAAAATGGTTTATTTAGAATATGCGTGGAATGTTAGAAGAAAAATTATTACATATTTATTGGGAATGGATTTACAAATAAATTATTCTACCCTGAGGAAAATATATGAGAAATAAAATATTAGAATATTTTATGGAAAAAAATTCCAAGAAAATTTGGACAAAGGAACAATTGATGCAAACTCTACCTGGGGTAACAAAAATTCACAAGTTTTCATGAAGGAATTTCGCACATGGAGATGAAAAGTTATCATATATTATATTAGCATACAAAAAAATTACTAATAGGTTTCCAAAATATTCACACAAAGGAGAGATATTTTAGTAGAAAAATAAATACAGGATCAACATACCAATTATGGATGCATGTAGTAGGAGATACAACAAGAAAAGTAAACATAGAAAAGAAAGAAAAATCCTATGCTATTTGGAAATAGGGAACAATTGAGATATTTTTTATAGAAAAAATAACAACTCTATTTACAAAAATTGCATATGTGTTTGTTTATAGTTATCATGACGTAAAGGGCATATCAAAATCATTTGGATAACTCAAAATTGAACTACAATTGAAGGAAAAACCATTAAAACTATTAAGAAAAACAAATTTCAAAATGAATTCAAGTTATAAAGAAAATAATAAGAAGAATTAAAAAGGTTAATGGATGCAAACCTTATCTACTCTATAGAGGAAAGTTCATGGGTATCACCCATAATGGTAGATAAAATGGTACACTCACGGTATGTGGGGAATTAATAAAAATGAATTATATAACCATAAAACATCAATTCCTTCTATGAAAGAGATTCATAAGTAGTGGAAGGTAAGGAAATTTAATCTTTCATAGATAGTATAAGGTACAATCTAATTGTTATAAGAGAGAAAAATAAGGAAATCACTACATTTGTAATTTAATCTTTCATAGATAGTATAAGGTACAATCTAATTGTTATAAGAGAGACAAATAAGGAAATCACTACATTTGTAATGAGGAGTATTTTTTTATAGAAAATAATTATTTTTGGACTCATTAATTGTGTAAATATTCATAGATCTTATTTAGAAATATTAAGAGGCATATTTAAATTATTGGGAACTCTTTGGCATCTTATATAATAATGTTTTAAACCTATCATTAAATCCATAAAAATGAAAATATATAAACTCTTTGGCAAACTCCTAAGACACAATATCAACTTAAGGCATAATGGTAGGCACTAATAGGGTAAAGTTCATAAAGACTCTGTAACCTCTTACAAATCCTTGGAAAGTCAAGTTATTTATAGGTGATATAGAGTATTATATAAGTTTGTTAAAGGACATGTGAAAATAACCTAAAAAAGGAGATTATGAAAAGGTAAACACCATTTTAATGGACAACATAATATTAGTAAAATATAGAAAAATTGAAGGATATAAACATCAATGCACCCATATTAATGTTCCTCTATTGGAGAAAGATTTTTCATGTTCATGTAGATGAATTAGAGATAACCATTGAATCCATATTAATACAATCAACAGAAAAGGGTATGGATTACTGAATATACTATGCAAGCATAAAACATTAAACATTAGAGAGAAATATTAATACCTAAAAAGGAGTAGTTTTAGTTCATGAACTAATATTGCTAAAATTTAGTCACTATTCTCTAGTACAAATAGGCTTAATTTTCACATTGGGAATCAAACACTAAAATACATTGTGAACAAGCATATCATATCTTCAAGACTAAGCTCATGGTTTGATAATTTGTCAAGAATATCAATTGATATATTTAAAAAACCTAGATAAGTTCATGTAGGACATGATCATTTGTCAACAATATAAACTAGAGAAAAATAAAAATGAGGAAAATTAAATTCCCTTGGTGCTAATATATTTTAGGTACAAGTAGCCCTTGGATACTTGGAAAATGTTCTTCATTTCCTTTAGCTTAGCATGGACATGCACCAAATGTTCCGAAAACTGCACAAAAAGGAAGCTTAGTTCTTAAAGCACTAAAATTCAAACTCATATTAGGAAACCTATATATACTTCATAAGGATGGGATTATGAGAATATGTATTCAACCAACATCAATCGAACAATTAATTTGTGAATCCCACATGGAACAAAATGAGAAAATTTATCATCCACTAGAAGAACACAAAACATGTTCTATGAAACGATATGGTGGCATACATAATTCAATTTTTTAAATAAGTTAAAAAATGTGAAATTCTATGTCACAACAGATCTAAGAGTTGAGGATACCTCACAAAGAAAGAATGAGCAAAAAAGTTGAATAAGAGTGAAAACTACAGTAAAAAAGAGTAGAAGAATAATTATGCAGCAGAATTCAGATAGGACCAGAATAATGTCACACTGTCCAATAATCAGTATAATCAACAATGATATTAAAATGGAGAGAATTCAAATCACCTAGGAGAATTCAAACCTCAGTTGGTCTAGCATCGGGATTATCACCACTTAAGTGCTCCGAAAGACTCAAACTCAACTGAACTGAACCTAAACTCAGCTAACTGAAGTCACAATTAGTTAACTGAATAAGGAGGGCGCAATAGTGATTTTTTCATGCATGTCAATCAGAAATGGGTGCATGAGGCCACAATTAGTGGCATCCGTATCTCTAACCCCCCACAAGAGTCAGCTAACTCAGGTGGAATGCATTGGAACACTGAGTGGGTTCCTATAAAATAGGGATCTGACTCAAGTGGTCCTAAAATGATGCATGCAGGGCTCAGAAAGTGGTAGATGGATCCTAGATGACATCTGCACACCACTAGGGGGAAAATGACATCATCAACTACTAGGAAAAATAAATAATGCTAGGTAGGACAAGGATGGAGTATTAAATATCCTAACATCCCCCTTAATCCATACTTTTGCATCCTGGGCCCTGGTTACTAAGACCAAAGGTCACCCATACAATCAAATAAATGATAAAAAATAAAGAACACTCCATGAACCAAGGAAATGGCGAAAACCTCATGGAAACCCCCCCCCTCAAAATAGACTGAAACACACCAAAAGATTAATTGCACCAAACTCAAGTAGGTGTGATGCTTGATCATATTTCTAGAGGTATCTTCCTCTTGGGAAGAAGTGGATCATGCTCCAAAAACATGTGCTTGTATTCTCCTTCAATGGATTCAAGCAAATATGGAGACTTCCTGAACTTTCTCTTCAGACCGATCATGGTGAGAAAAAATTATAAAAAATATGAAGATCATACTAGAACCTGTAATTCAAACCACCTGAGGTAGGATCAAATCCAGGAATGTGTAGATAGTTCTTTAATATCTCCTTTGATCCAACATAGGTGAGATCATAACCTAATGAACTATGACATGATGGTGGTGGCTTGGAATTCAAAACAACTCCAAGAATTGATAGATGGTTTCTTGTGATCTCCTTTGAACCAACAGGTGTGAGATCAAAACCAAAATCACCAAAATATTCTTGATACTTCAACCCAAGCGAATGGTAGTGTCCTCCATCTTCAATGAAACTTTGAGAACATGTGCCAATGATTGAATATGAGTACATAGGAAGCATGTGATCAAGGAGGGAGAATGCATCACCTCCAAACTCTGATTTAACCTCCAAAAAATTCAATAGATCATCATTATGCACACCAACAGACTCATGTGAAAGAGAGGGTCTAAGAACCTCTTCAGATTGTAGAGTATGAACTTGCTTATCTTGCTCAGAATTCAAAATAGAAGACATTGAGAACACGAGTGTTGAATTTGCAGCTTCTTCTTCATCTTGACCAAATTCATCATGAGATATGATTGAGGCCGAGACATAATTAGAGAGAACACTTAAGGAGGTATCACTAGGCTTGCTCTCCAAATAATTTGCATCAATCTCTTCATTCTACTTGCTAAATGATTTGTCCAGTTGGGCCCATAGATCACTTGGATATTCAACAGTTTCAATGAGGTAGTGAATACTAGGAGACATAGCAATACAGATTGCTCCAAAGTATCTGTCACAGTCATTTAGCCAATTATTCTCCTCTTCATAGGAAGCAAAATCTCTCATAACACCAATACACATATTAAAAAGACCATGTCTCTTCAGATATGATATCATCTTTGGTTTCCACTCATCATAGTTGAATGGAGATAGAGGGGTAATTTATTTCAGATTCATGGAAGCTGTTGTAGAATACCTGCAAACACAATGGAAAATATATACTGTTGCAAATACTGAAAATTGCTGCAACTGCAGAAAACTGTTGCAATTGCAGAAAACTGCTACAACTGCTGCTGCACTTAGAAACTTCGAATAACCTGCAAAGGACTCTCAATTTTTGGAGATAGACTACTGCTTATCACTGCTTTTGGACAACATACACATTTTTTCGGATCCTTAACACTTGGCTAGTCCTCGTTGGATTTCTCCAATGAATTCAATGCAATCGCATTGGGATTTGCTTTGGAAATCCAGAGACTTCTAGTGCACTACCGAAAGCAGCTGTTCAACCTATTCGCTCAAATGGCTCTAATACCATGTGAAATTCTATGTCACAGTAGATCTAAGAGATGAGGATACCTCACAAAGAAAGAATGAGCATAAAATTTGAATAAGAGTGAAAACTATAGTAAAAAAAGCAGAAGAATAATTATGCAACAAAACTTAGATAGGAGCAGAATAATGTCACGCTGTCCAATAATCAGCAGAGAATTCAAATCACCTAGGAGAATTCGAACCTTAGTTGGTATAGCATAGGGATTATCACCACTAGAGTGGTCTGGAAGACTCAAACTCAACTGAACTGAACCTAAAGTTAGTTAACTAACTAAGGAGGGCGCAATAGTGAGTTTGTCATGCATGTCAATCATAAATGGGTGCATGAGGCCACAATTAGTGGCATCTGGAGCTCTAACCCCCCACAAGAGTCGGCTTACTTAGGCGGAATGCATTGGAACACTGAGTGGGTTCCTATAAAATAGGGATCTGACTCAAGTGATCCTAAAATGATGCATGCAGGGCTTAGAAGGTGGTATATGGATCTTGGATGACATATGCACACCACTAGGGGGAAAATGAAATCATCAACTACTAGGAAAAATAAATAATGCTAGGTAGAACAAGGATGGGGTATTAAAATATCCTAACAAAAAAGTGTGAACAATGTCAAAACAAATTGAACATAAAAAAGATTACAATGAGATGAACTTGTTATTTCCAATGCAACAATTTGATCATTTGATAATATGATTTGAACATAATACTACTAATTCAAGCAAATATATTTAGGTCATATGCAGAAAATATTAGCAATCTTAATGTTCAAACTATAATCGGAGGAAATGTATATTGCAAATGTTATGCATGTGCCATGTGGAGGCATACAAAAATAAAATTCATTGAATATATCAAGAATAAATGTTTGTTCAAATTGTGGATCAAGTAATTATGATAATAAACACTACCCAATACTTCTAAAATAGCTTTAGATAAAATGTTGCAAAATGATATATAAAACAAGATAACTAGAACATATATAAGATTAGATTATGACCAAAGCATGACTTGAATGATACAATTGTCGAGTCTTAGTTTTGATCAATTTTGCACTTACTAGACAAAATCCTTCTTACTTATATTTATCCCTTTTACCTGTCACTTTCCTTCCATTTTCTTATTATACTTGCCATTTTCAAAATTTGAGCACCATCAATCTAAATAAGGTAATTATCCACAATTATGCATGTTTTCTTTTGTTTCAGCATGCATTTCGGAATAAGATTTGTTTTAGGTAATCATCCTTGCATTTTGTAGCCACTTCTGCTTTGAGTTGCGCTTGCAGTGTTAGATCTCAGTTTTAGCTAATGTTTAGCATTCTATTCCAGATTCATCTCAAACAGGTTAATTAGCATCTTTATATTTCTGTTGTATATTAATCCCTTATTTTTATAGCTCATACTGATAGAGAATGTTTGGTGTTTTGAATTCAATTCAAATCCTGCAGGATTAATGATGAATGCTTGGGTTTAATTTACATGCTTTTCAAAGCTTTGAGAGGATCCTCATGTTCTTGGAGTGTTCCAGTAGTTGGAAGGTCATAAACCTAAGAAGTCCATATGTGAATCTAACTAACACAGGACCTAAACCTATGATCGTTCATCTACTTGGTTTATGTTTATGAACAATGTGTTTAGAACATCTCTCTTATTGGTAGCAAACAAACATCAACTACTTCCTAAACATCATGACAGTTCCAGTAGCTAGTAAAATATAATTGTTTGATTCAATAGCTAGTTGGGATATACTGGGTGATTCCACATAGTTTGTTGATTACTGTCTGGAGGGTTGTGTTACATTTCATTTGTTGTTTGTATCTTTTAATATCAAGACCAGATTGCTTATCTGAACATTGTGATATTATGAAACAAGATCCTAATTCATAAATATTAAAATATGAAGGGTGATTGTTGATATACACACAGTGAATTCATTCAATCTATCTAAGATTTCCTTTGAGCATTTAATTAAGTGTGATCAATTAAACTTGGTTCATCATATATTTTTCACTACACCTCATCAGTTTACTAACCCTGGTTGATAATTTATGTACGGTAAAATTAAGCAATTATTTTTCTCAACATTTTTGCACCATTGCCGTGGAGGTGTCAAAGAACTAGGTCTTAGTTGATATTTAATTTCTTGTTAGGATTTGATTGTTTTACAAAATTTCTTTTCTCATAACATCTTTTCTAACAAATTGTCCAGATCCTAAAACACAAGGAGACAATTCGGTAAGATGAGAGTAAGTACCTGCACGCTAAACACGTTATACACCTTGGAAAAAATCCGACATTATTCTCATTATTTGGGGGGTCAATTTTAGTAGTTGTTTTTACCTCCATTTCAAAAAGTGTGTATACTGGTACCACCATATTTCATTTCAAGCCATTTTTTTGCAATTTTGAAACTTCTTGGTCATAAAAAATATCATTTTTATTTACAAATGTGTTTTTTGAACTTTTATTAAACAATATACATTTAGTAGCTACTTATAATAAAAAAAATATACTTAAAAAAAAAAAAATTTACATTTAGAAGCTAGTTAGAATGAAAAATATATACATTTTGGAATTTTTTTCTTTAAACTTTCCCCTTAAATAAGTCATTTTTGGGGCAAATTTGTAAAAACAAATGAGACAATAAATACATTACAAACCATTTTTAACATATTTTTAGTTATTTTATGTATACAAATGATTATGTTTATCATTATTTTCCATAAAGTGATAATTGGCATAAACGGAACAAAACTTATACCATATATTTGTAAATAACATATTAAAAACATAATATTTATTCTCAAAATAAAATCTTAAAGTCAAAACATTAGAAAAATATTTTATTAAAAATTTGTCAAGTTTGACATTTTCCCCACAATTGTGCCACCTGTTGGGCCGACGCTTTTGGCACCCAAAGAGATTTTAGGGTAGGAACGAAGATTTTCCACAAAACCCAAAGGGGCATGGTACATCAAAGTAAAAAAAATTGGAAAAACCAAAATGAGAAAACAAATTAATTTTTTTTCAAAAAAGATAAAAAAAAGTTTAAAAAAAATTATAAAAAAATTATCAATTTATAAAAAGAATTTATAAAATTTATGAACAATTTCAAAACAAAATTAAAAAAAAAAATATATATATATATATATATATATATATATATATATATATATATATATAATCCAAATAAAAGTAATACCTAAAACATTGAAAACAAAAACAAATTTTTAAAAACATTTAAAATTTATAATAAAAAAATTATAAAAACTTAAAAAAATCATTTAAAAAAAGTTATAAATTATAAAAAAACATTAAAAAAAACAAAACTCTAACCCCTCCCCTCCGTCCCCTGTTCCTCCTCCCCTTCCCCTGCTCCCCCATCCTCCTCCCTTCTTCCCCTCTCCCCTCCGCACCCATCCCCCTCCCTCGTCCTCCTCCCTCCCCCCTTTCGCTCTTCCCTCCGCAGCCATCTTGCTCCCCCGTCCTCCTCCCTCCCCCATTTCCCTCTCCCCTCCAGGCCCCTCTCCCTCCCCTATCCTCCTCCCTCTACCCTTCCCCATTTACCTCCCCATACTTGTGCACCTCCCCCTACTCATCCCCCTTTGCTAACACTTGGGCGACAACGCCGCTCCCACGTGCACCCAAAGGGTCGCCCAAGGCGGCGACGTGATTCTAAGAATCATACCACCTCCTTGGGAGGCCCTTTGGGTGCACACTGAGAATCACGCCACCGCCTTGGGTGGTCCTTTGGGTGCACAACGGAGCGGTGTTGTCGCCCAAGTGTTGGTAAAGGGGGATGGATAGGGGGAGGGTGCGGAGGGGGAGGGTGCGGAGGGGGAGGGGGGGGGGAGGGGGTAGGGGAGAGGGAGGAGGATGGGTGAGGGGGAGGGAGAGTGGGGCAAAGGGGAGAGGGGAAGGGGGGAGGGAGTAGGACAGGGGAGGGGGATGGGTGCGGAGGGGAGATAGGAAGGGGGGATGGAGGAGAATGTTGATGTATATGTAACTGCGGAATGTATTTCATCTATGTATTTCATATATATTTATTGTACCCTTATTAGAGATGTGTTATTCCTCTATAAGGAAGTGTCGTCATGTGGATTGACAAGTGTCGCAAGTGTGTGTACTTGCCGATGGGTTATTAGACCACCATGTGTGGGGTCGGCCCTGAAATATATATACTATAATGTGGATGTACCTAGCTAGACAAGCTGGCCCCATAAGGTCACTAGGAAAACAGGTTAGTATAAATAGAGATCAGGTGATCTCTATTTAGATCATTCGGAAAGTTATATCTCTCTCACTCAGAAAGTGGTGCACTAGTGAGGAGGAGGATCATCTGCTACTAGGAGACTATCTCAGTGTATTTTGGTTGTACTTTGGTTGAGCCATTTCTCTCTCTATCTCTCAGGAAGTTGTGGGGTTTTTCACCTTAGGGTTTTCCCCACAGAAACTCTGTGTCTCTTGTCTCTCATGCTTTTGATTCTTGTGATGCTTGTCATGCTTATTGTGATTGTCATGCATTGATATATTGTATATTTTATTTTCTCAGTGAAGATCCTAGAGTATTGTGAATTAATGCTCAAAATTTAACATGGTATTAGAGCTAACCTGAGAAGAAGACATTTTGCAGTGACAGAAACTTGAGTTTCTTGTTTATTGGGTTTCTCTCCACATATTTTGGAAAAGAAGTATAGTAGATTGACTCTACTCATCAAGGCACATCTATCTATCCAATCAGAATTCAATTCTGAGCATTTTCCGATTTGGCCCTAAATTTAGGGTTTCCACAAAAATAGGAATTTCTAAAATCTGAAGACATAGATGGAAACGCCTTGCAAAAATCGAAGTTTAGAGCTTTGGATCGAGATTTTTGGCTAAGTAGATCTCTGGGAAACTCAAACCCTAATTTAGGGCTCTTCTTAGTGAACCCAGGAGGACAAAAAAGCAAATCTGAAGGGTAAAACTTTGTTGATCTCAAATTCTGAATGCACCAGGTTGATCTGCTCATCAAAGCGCATCTTTCTATCCTTTCAGAAAATTGAAATTCACATTTTGAATTTTTAGGGTTTTTCCGACAAACCCTAATCTGGGACCAGATCCAGTTTTCAGCATTTCAAGTGGTAAGACCTAAATCTTTTCTATTTCCATTTGAAGTACTCTTTAAGATGTCTCACCACACCAAGCTTGAGGATAAGCTTGAAGGGGCTGATAACTTTCGAGCTTGGAAGTATAGGATTGGGTTAATCCTGGAAGAGAATGAGTTGGACTCATATATAAAAGAAGACATCCCTATCCCAGAGGATGAAGAGGCCAAGGTATTGCATAAGAAGAACTTGGTCAAGGCAAAGAGAATCATTGATGATTCTATCAAAGACTATCTCATACCCCATGTGTCTTCTCTAAAGACACCCAAGGAGATGTTTGACTCTTTGACCAAGCTATTTGAAGGAAAGAACATAAATCGGAAGATGACTCTATGGAATCAATTAAAAGGGGTCAAGATGTTGAATGGAGAAACCATTCAATCTTACTTCTCCAAGGTCTCTCAGATCAAGGAGCAACTTGAAGCTGTGGATGAAGTAGTGGACAATGGTGAAGTTGTTATGACCAGTTTGAATGGCCTACCTAGGTCATGGGACTCCTTTATTCAAGGAATCTGTGCAAGAAAGAAATTGATCTCTTTCAGTATACTATGGGAGGAATGCTCTCAAGAAGAAGCTAGACTTGTATCTCGTGAGGAAAAGATGGGAGGTGAAGATCAAGCTCTCGCAACTCACACCAAAAGAAGCAAGCCCAAGAAGGAGCACTCTCGCTACAAAAGCTCCTATTGAAAGAATAAGAAGGATCTAAGATGCTTCACATGCAATGAGAAGGGTCACTTTGCTTCAGATTGTCCCAAGAACAAAAGGGATACTAACAACAACTTCAACAAGAAGAAGGGAAGCAAAAGAAGGTTCCATGCTCATGCTGCCGAAGATGATGACCCTCCAAAGAAGAAGGCTAGGGCAGAAAGTGATGATGACTCATCAAGTGAAGAAGAGTATGTTCTAATCTCTGCTCTCACAAGTACTATCTCCCATGGTTGTAATGATTGGTTGATTGATAGTGGGGCTTCCAAACACATGACTGGGTTTAAGGAATCTTTTGTGAATCTTTCTGAACATGAATCACCCCATAAGGTGAAACTTGGGGATGATTATCAATACCCAATCAAAGGAAGTGGTGAAGCCTCCTACAACCTAGATTCTGGAAAATATTTGAAGATGAAATAAGTCCTTTATGTACCTGGGCTCAAGAAGAACTTACTCTCCATCTTTGCATTGGATGCAAAAGGTATGAGGGTTGCATTTGTGGATGGCCAAGTCCTAAAGTGGCCAAAGGGAAAGACCATAGATGATGCAGTAGTGATTGGAGAGCAAGAGGGAGGATTGTATAAATTGAAGGGACAACCTGAACATGCCATGGTGCATGAATCCATGGAGCCAAGTGAACTTTGGCATAGAAGACTTGCTCATATGCACTATAGGGCACTTCCAATTGCAAGCAAGGTTGTAGAAGGTCTTCCTGAAATCAAGACCAAACATGAAGGTGTTTGCAAAGGATGTGCAAAAGGTAAGAACATCAAGAAGGCTTTCCCAAGCAGTGAAAGCAAGGCCAAAGATATCCTGGAAATCATTCACTCAGATGTATGTGGTCCTATGTCATCTAGTTCTCTTAGTGGGTATGTTTACTATGTCTCATTTATTGATGACTTCTCCATGAAGACTTGGGTATACTTCTTGAAGAACAAAGATGAGGTGTTTGATAAATTCAAGGAATTTAAAACTTTGATGGAGAATCAAACTGATAAGAAGATCAAAACATTCAGATCCGACAATGGTGGAGAATTCACCTCAGGTGACTTCAAGAAGCTTTGTAGTGATTCAGGGATTAAGAGGGAGTTGACTGCTCCTTATAATCCTCAACAAAATGGAGTTCCAGAAAGGAAGACCAAAACTATCATGGAAGCAACAAGGGCAATGATGCATGACCAGGATCTACCTATGCATCTATGGGTAGAAGCAGCTAGAACAACTGTATATGTGCAGAACAGAACACCCCACAAGATATTGGACAACAAGACACCAGAAGAGGTCTTTTCTGGTAAGAAACTTGAAGTCAACCATGTCAGAATATTTGGTTGTCCAGTATACACTCATGTCCCAAAGGAAAAGAGGACTAAACTAGATCCTTCAGGAAAGAAGGGTATCTTTGTGGGTTACAGTGAAAGCTCGAAGGCTTACAAAATATACTTTCGAGGGTTTAAGAAGATTGATGTCAGCAGGGCTGTAACATTTGATGAAAACTCAGCATTCATCAAATCAAGGAAGGAACCTATCGAAGTTTATGAAGAACCTAAGGAAACTAGATTTCAAGACATAGTTCCAGAAGTTGTTCGTGAGTTTGAAGATCCACAAGAACCTGTAGATCCACCCCGTGAGGATAACTCTCACAAGAGGAAACCTGCATGGGCTAGAGAGCTCATTCAAGATGCAGAAAGATTTGGCATTCCAGAAGAGGAACACAGAGCAAAGAAGAGAACCAGATCACATACCATCTATGTTTCTTTACTCTGTGACATTATGAACAAAGAGCCTTCCAGTTATGAAGAAGCAGCGTAAAAGAAAGAATGGAAGGATGCCATGGTTGAGGAATACCAATAAATAATGAAGAATGATGTTTGGTATGTTGTCCCAAGACCTAAAGAGAAGTCTGTTATGACTTCCAAATGGATTTACAAAATCAAGCATATTGTAGATGGCAGTGTAGAGAAATACAAGGCAAGATTCGTAGCTCGTGGCTTCTCTCAGAAAGAGGGAATAGATTATGAAGAAACTTTTGCACCTGTAGCCAGGTATACTTTCATCAGAACAATACTTGCCCTGGCTACAGTAATGAAATGGAAAATACACCAGATGGATGTCAAGACTGCTTTATTGAATGGTGTAGTTGAAGGGGAAGTATATGTGGAGCAACCACTCGGTTTTGAAATACATGACAGGGAGTCATATGTGTGCAGATTGAAGAAAGACTTGTATGGCTTGAAACAAGCTCCTAGAACTTGGAATGGTAGGATGGACAATTTCCTATCTAGTTTGGGCTTTATCAAGAGTAAAGCGGATTCCAACCTTTATTACAAGGTTGAGGAAGGGAATCCTGTGATTCTATTCCTGTATGTGGATGACTTATTTGTAACAGGAGATGACAGATTGATTGCAGATACGAAGAGGAAGCTTGCTGCTGAGATCGACATGAAAGATTTGGGAATGATGCATTATTTCCTAGGTATGGAGGTGTGGCAGAGTGTAGGTGGGATCTTCCTTGGTCAAGGGAAGTACACAGTGGATATCCTGAAGAGATTCGGGATGATGGATTGCAAGGCCATGGCCACACTTATGGCATCAAATCTGAAGCTTCTATGTGATGCTTCATCTGAGTCGATTGATGTCTCTATGTATCGTCAGATGATTGGGTCCTTGATGTACCTGACGAACACGAGACCGGATATTTGCTTTGCTGTGAACACATTGAGCCAGTTCCTGACGGATCCGAGGAGTGTTCACCTGGTTGCTGTAAAGCATGTTCTAAGGTACCTGAAGGGTACAGTGGATTATGGGCTCAAGTATGAAGCGAATCAAAAGTTTAACCTGCAGGGTTATGTTGATTCAGATTGGGCTGGCAGTGCTGCAGATAGGAAGAGCACATCTGGGTGTTGTTTCAGTATGGGATCAGGTGTGATCTCTTGGTTTAGCAGGAAGCAGTCCTGCATAGAATTGAGTACAACTGAGGCAGAGTATGTTGCAACCTGTTCAGCTAGTTGTGAGGCAGTTTGGCTACGGAAGCTACTGTCTGAGTTATTTGATCTCCCGTTGGATGCTACTGGTATCTTTTGTGATAACCAGAGTTGTGTGAAGCTGTCTGAGAACCCAGTGTTTCATGACAGGTTAAAACACATAGAGATCAAATATCACTATATCATTGATATGGTGCAGAGAGGAGCTGTGAAGCTCCTATATGTTGCGACGGATGAGCAGATTGCAGATGTGCTGACAAAGCCACTAGCCAGAGTGAAGTTCGAGTACTTCAGAGAGAGGCTTGGTGTTCTTCCGATTGATGACACTTCAAGGAAGAAGTGATTCACACATTTGCTGAAGCCATTCCAAGCATGTTGGAAGGAGGATCCTTCACATGGCTGTGGATGTAAGCGCTGGATGATGAGCATCAGGATGATGTTCTGGTTTCTGCTTGGATATGATCAGTTGGATCATTTATATATGTATGTACGCATCATGTTGGATGCTGGATATGATCAGTTGGATCATTTTTATGTATGTATGCATCATGTTGGATGCTGGATATGATCAGTTGGATCATTTATATATGTATGTACGCATCATGTTGGATGCTGGATATGATCAGTTGGATCATTTATATGTATGTACGCATCATGTTGGATGCTGGATATGATCGGTTGGATCATGTGTACGTATTTTTGTATATGCATCATGTTGTATGCTTGGACCATGTATTTGTATATGTATCAGGTGGATACATTGTATGATCTGGTGGATCATGTATGGTGATATGTATCATGTATTTGTATTTGTATCAGGTGGATACACTGTATGATCAGGTGGATCATGTATGATGATATGCATCAGGTAGATACTTGGTATGCATTAGGTAGATGCATTGTATGATCAGGATGATCATGGATGACGAGCTTCAGGATGTTGCTCCAGATGACATGCAATAGGATGATGCAGTGATGATGATCAGGATGATCATGTGTACATCAGGATGATGTATGATGAGTATCAGGTTGATACTCTATGGCCGTGGATCAGGTTGTGCAGATGAGCATATAATTTGGCCCTGGGAGATCTGCAGATAGTCTTTCGAGGTTTTGCCTATGGCATATAATCTGGCCCTGGGATATCTAGCAGATGCTCTTTTGAGGTTTTGTCCTATGGCATATAATATGTCCCTGGGAGATCCGATAGGTTGGGATGTGTGCCCGTAACAGCCTGGGATGCTCTTGCGAGGTTTTGTGGTGAGGTCACATATAATATGGCCCTGGGAGATCCTATAGGTAGAGCTGTGTGCTCGTAACAGCCTGGGATGCTCTTGCGAGGTTTTGTGGTGACCACATATAATCTGTCCCTGGGAGATCCTATAGGTAGAGCTGTGTGCTCGTAATATCCTGGGATGCTCTTGCGAGGTTTTGTGGTGAGGTCACATATAATATGGCCTTGGGAGATCCTATAGGTAGAGCCATGTGCTCGTAACATCCTAGGATTCTCTTTCGAGGTTTTGTGACACACGTAATAAGTCCTGAGGATTCCACAGTATGGCCAGTGATGACGAAGACCTGCAGGTGGTGGGCCTACATCCAGTATGAAAAAGGACTGGCTCTGTAGAACTTCCTATGACAAGTAAATTCAAAGATTGGTTGATATAGCAGCAGCAGTGATGATGACAATGACGATGCATCAATGACGATGATCCCAAGAAGAAGACTTGTCTAGCAGATCTGTGTCGAGAAATACCTTCCTAGTTAAGAGGGAGTGTTGATGTATATGTAACTGCGGAATGTATTTCACCTATGTATTTCATCTATATTTATTGTACCCTTATTAGAGATGTGTTATTCCTCTATAAGGAAGTGTCTTCATGTGGATTGACAAGTGTCGCAAGTGTGTGTACTTACCAATGGGTTATTAGACCACCATGTGTGGGGTCGGCCCTGAAATATATATATTATAATGTGGATGTACCTAGCTAGACAAGTCGGCCCCATAAGGTCACTAGGCAAACAGGTTAGTATAAATAAAGATCAGGTGATCTCTATTTAGATCATTCGGAAAGTTATATCTCTCTCACTCAGAAAGTGGTGCACTAGTGAGGAGGAGGATCATCTGCTACTAGGAGACTATCTCAGTGTATTTTGGTTGTACTTTGGTTGAGCCATTACTCTCTCTATCTCTGAGGAAGTTGTGGGGTTTTTCACCTTAGGGTTTTCCCCACGGAAACTCTGTGTCTCTTGTCTCTCATGCTTTTGATTCTTGTGATGCTTGTCATGCTTATTGTGATTGTCATGCATTGATATACTGTATATGTTATTCTCTCAGTGAAGATCCTAGAGTATTGTGAATTAATGCCCAAAATTTAACAGAGAATGGGGGAGCGACATGGGGAAGGGGGGGGGGGGAGGAGCGAGAGGGGGCAGGGGGGAGGGGTTAGAATTTTTTTTTAATTTTTAATTTTTTTAACAATGTTTTTGTTTTAATTTTTTATAATTTATTGTTTTTTTATAGTTTTTTAAATGTTTTTTTTTTTTTAATTTTTTATAATATTCTTTTTTATAAATTTATAAATTTTTTTAAAAATGATTTTTTTAAAAGTTTTTATAAAAACAATTTATATGTTTAAAAAAAATACTTTTTTTTGAAGATTTATAAATTTTTTTATTATATATAGAAAGAGTGATAAAATAATTTCTTGAATAATTTGTGTTGAACGGAGTGCAAGTTTGATATAATGTTACTAAGAGATTTAATAAATACAATTTTAAATTATGACAAAATGATATAATAATGCCATTTTTTGAAAAAGTCTGCTACCGGTAGCATTAGTTTTCAAATCGGGGCTTGATTTTAATGTTTTTGTAAACAACAATAATGATTGTTTTGGTCTATGTCTATATTTTTAACCACAAAAAAATGGTGCTACTTGTAGCACCACTTTTTTTATTCTGGGTTGTTTTTTGGTGTTTTTTATGCAAAAATATGAGTTTTTATGGTGAGAGTTCTCATTTTGATTATAAATTTCTTGTCAAGTTGTATAACTTGTTGCTAGCCCGCTTCAGTGGGTACACTACTTCATTGTATTTAGAAGATGCTGGCACTAGGTTAACTGATGTATTGGTAATTTGGTTTCTAGTTCTTTCATTTTATTTTGATCCATGGAAGAAGGGGAGAGCTTCATGTCAACATAGAACTTGGTGACAACAGGTTCTTAGTAGCATGGGGTGCCTGAGTACATGTTTTGCTTTGAATTTGTAGTCTTTATTAAATAAAAAGACCCCCCTATAGTAATCCATGTGTGAGATAGGGACTATTGGCCAACAGAGTGAATTCAATCATGCTCAATAATTATTGGGAAAATGAAGATGTTCATCCAAGAGCTTTGTCAAGTCCTAGAAATAGCTAGAATCTCTGCCTTGCAAGAAGAGAAAATATTAATAACAATAAAGAGAATATATGCACTCAAAGAAGTGATTAAAAAGAAGAATTTCATGAACAATAGCAAGAGAATATCAAAGAATCATGGACAACATTCGATGGAGAGTAGGAATGGGAACCCGAGGTTGAAGAGTCCCTTGGTAGTTTGTGCTTAGATCCTTTGTGCACGATCTGAATGATTAAATATCCATAGGGTGTGACAAAGGATGACTTGCAAACCAATGATAATGAAGAAGAAAACCAAGGGAGTAGTGACTACATTGAATAATGGTTCCAGACAATCATCCATCCAAAGCACCAATTCCTTCTTCAATACTTCTTGGCATCAAATCATGTGGATCAGCTGGTTTCTCATATTCAGACGACCATCAAGGTACATTTTTTCGTATTTGGATATGAGTTTATTTTTAATCCTATTGCACACATGGCTCCATTGGAAGTACTCCTACACTTGAGAAGACGTATTCCTTTTTCTCAAGTAGGGTAGGGTAATTAATAAACTTTAATAAATGCTAGCTTATCTCTAAGCATATCCCAAGATCCTAGTTTAGTAATAAGAAGGGGTCACCTTCAGAGACCACCTCCATCTCATTTTGTCGAATAATTCCATGGAAATAAGTCTTCATATCTTAGGTATTTTGCTTTTAAATATGAACCTCTTGTGTATCACCCTTCACTTCTTTGCAATCTAAATATTTATGCTCTTTAACAATATGAATATATACATGAAATGGTGGGGGATATACAAGCAAAATTAAGTTTTATGGCATAACAAAGCAACGAATTTGTAGGACCAAGCATAACTGGAAACATACTTTTTGTAGCCTTATATTAGATATGTTGGATTTGTATACTCCTTCCTAAAAATAATATAAGAAAATTTAATAAATATGACAACATGGACTTTGAACTTAAAAATGAGGTTTGTGAGGAAGTTATATTAAAAATAAGAGCTTGGAAATGATAGAAAGAGAATAAATCTAGAAAAAAGTGAGGTAATAGGAAAGCCAATGACCTAAATAATAAAAAAATCAAAGAATTAATTAATCAACTAAAGAACATGTCCCTAAACATGCAATGTCTAGATAAAATTAAGGATTGACTTAGATTCCTAGTTACTACCAATGGATATGAAGAGTGATGGCGTTTAAATAATCTAGGGTTTTCAATGTTTCCTTGGAATTGAGTGGTGATTCCACACTCTCTTCCTTACTTCTTAGTGATTATTTTTGGTAGATGGGTTCCATATACATACCCTTACATTGTGTCGGGTAACATAAATTTACTCACTCACTACATTTTTTCCCTTTCCATTGGGGATTTCTGGCCAATACTTCCCTCTCTCATGTGAATGATCTCTTTGATATTCTACTTCCCTTTTCTCCATTTTTCATTGGATTATGGAGTCCTCTTTAACCACTTATACATTTATCCCCTTCTAGTCCTATGAATCTTCAACATCTCACAAATGTTGTGGTCTCTTGGGCCAAGTCTCCTGGCCGTGGTATCTTTTACTTACTTAGTTTGTGGCACTTTCCACATCCTCACAACCTGAGTTCTCTCTATATCTTTTTTCCTCATTTCATTGCTCCATAACCTTCCTTAGGCTTGTCTATCCCTCTTTTTTTATCCCATGTTAAAAATTTGTCAAGAACTCCACATTCGTATTTCCTCTCATTCCACCCTTTCCCATTTTTAGAATGAGGACCACATGACCCCATCATCAATAGTTCATGTAGGTCCCTCAATTCCTCTTCTTTGTCTCATCCCATGTTAGAAGTGTTACCATCTTACTGTGTTTTCATTCCTCTCCTCACTCTTTTTTATTCCATTCCAAAAATGTGTCTTATCAATGTGGCACTTAGTCTACGCTCAAGTAATATGGTACAAAAAGTACCCCTAGGATGAGTAAGCCCCTATCTTAACTTTATTTCATTGGCCCTCTTCCTGTTAAATATGGATCTCAATTATGGTATCAAGTGTGGTGCTCATATCACATTTTATTAATCCATTTGACCAAACATTTACATACTTTGAATAATGTTGATGCCACCAAATCTCCTTTCAAAAGAATCCATGCTTGTTTCCTTGGTCCATTATATGTCCCTTGTTGCATTAACCCTCCCAACCTAGATCCTAGGGTGGGTTATATCCCTCTCTCCCATCCTTTCCTTTCTTGACCCACTTAGGGTAGTCTCTCCTCTTACTCTCTCTTCAATTTTCATGCACCTAAATCCCTTTCTATTACCCTCATCCCTTGTATGCTCAAGACATACTGTGACCTTATTTCTTTCTTTCATATACCCTCTCCTAATTGTCTCTTTCCATGGTTTTTTAACCAATGATTGGTTCCCTATAGGTCATTATCTAAAGTATGACCCTATTTGAGATGGATTTTCACTTGTTGGGATCAACTACCACTTGCCTCATTCTCTTCCCTGAGGTGTTGGACTTAGTGGTAGCATCATATAGATTATAAGTTTAGGGTAGCTTCCATCTATCCAATATCTCCCACTTGTTACCTCTTTCCCTTACTGGTGCTCCATACCAATTATTTATTCTTGTGCCATCATTGGCTCCTTGCTGACATATGTTACCTCCAATTCCCTTGATAGTGTTCAATTAGTGTCACTACATTCTATTCTCACATTAGACATGTGATACTATAAGATGCCTTGATTGCATTCACTATGTATTGATGTATATCACATGATACCTTTATTAATTCCTCACCAATGTCATTTCCTTCATACTCTCACGACTTCTTGCCATTATTATTGTCACATGCATTCTTTTCCGTCACACCAATATTCTGTCCTCGTGCCTTTGTTTTCATCACACCAACATTCTTTCCTCATGGATTTGTTTGAATCATAACAACAGTCTGACTCAACCCTTGCACTTCCTTTTTCCCTTCCCATATTTCACTTGCTTCTTTACCTTCCCTAACAAGAGCCACCTCCTCTATTTGTTTGAAGCTGGAAAGTTTGAATATGCTCTATTTGTTTGAAGCCAGAAAGTTTGTATATGCATTTGCAAGGAGGATGAATACTATTAAAAAATAAAGTAAAAAACAATTACTCAAAGTTTAACAATAGCATTTCCTAGTCTACATCAACACAAACAATTTGAGTAATGATGTTTGTTCATAATATTGACTTTAATTTCGTGAAGGCCAAGCTAACCATTCCTTTATGTGATGAAGGTAGAATCATGGGAAATCCATTTCAAAGGGATGATAATTCTCATCTCATTTGTCTCTATCATCATATATAATCGCATGAATAATATATATAAATGCCACGATTGTCCCCTTAATAAATTCCTAGCTTGGCATTCGAGGTAAGAAAAGCCTGGGAAAATTTGCTTTAGAAATTTCATTTGTCTCTATTGGTTATATAATTGCATGAATATATATATATATATATATATATATATGCCACAATTTCCCCCTTAATAAATTCCTATCTCGACACTCCAGATAAGAAAATCCTAGGCAAATTTGCTTTAGAAATTTGAAGAAGACAATTGATATAAATAAATTCAAAATAACAAATCCATGCATCAACTACTAGTTAGTTATCCATTCATTAGCTACCATTTATCTTTTATATTCTTTTTTCTTTTACAATTGTTTATTTTGAATTTGAAACGAATGCCATAAAATCAATCTGCACATTCCACTTGTCTCATCCTTGTACAATTTAGAAAAACATAGATGCTAATCCACCCCAAATTCTAAGATATAAATACTTCAATGTAAAAATGATTGAGAAAATATGATAAAGTTCAAAAATTTCTTGGGAATCTAAAAAATTACCTTGTTCAATATTTTAAGGTCTTCCAAACAAAAAAAAAAAAAAGATAGGATGAAGATTGATTCTCATATACATAAAAATTATGGAGATATTTCTTATGTAATTTACATAAAAAAATAATATTCTAAATTTTATAAAAGAGATTGGGTAAGAGTTCATTTTTATTGAATTTAAGGATCCAAGAAGGACTGGAAAGTCTAGGGAAAGTGAAAGTCTGTCTTCTTATAGATTACCAAATATTGGAGGTAAAGTAATGAAATCAACTAGCATTTGTTGATAACAAGAAGTAATCTCCAATGGGTTTTTCCATTAAAAAAAAATACCACCTTCTTGAGTTGAGATCAACAAGCAATTAAAAAAAACAAATTACCACCTTTTTTTGAGATTAGTAATTTCCAAACATGAGTTGTTATCATTGAGAACAAAATTTGAGTGTGGAATTTGAGCTGAATGTCATATTACTCAATTGGAATCATGTTAGAAGTGACAACGCGGGCTTCTTTGGTTTCCTACAAACACCTTACAGTTTGGTATCTAGGGCATGGAACGAGAGACCTGTTTGAGTGCAGTGGTTATTTGACTCTCTTTTTCGAATACTTTTTCTAGTTGTTGTATTATACATTATAATCGAGATGAGCCTGTGTATATGGTGTGAGTCGTTCAAATTTTGTTACCATTTATTGGTTTGAATGTTTCTATAGGAAAACTACACATTTTGCAAATTGGCACAGCCTTCAACCTCATTGACATTGTGAGATAATGTTGTTAAACAATGTTTTCTTACGATGAGCAATAAATTTTACAGATATAAATGTGAAAATATGAATAAAATGATTGTGAATAAGCAAGATTTTATTGTATTAATAATAAGATAAAAATGATTACAAGAAGTTCTTCCCATGAACAAATTATCTGTTGCAACTAATGGTTATCTATGCATCAACTACCAGTTTAATATCCATGCATATCAACCAATTATTTTGTATAATCTTGTTTTTTCACAATTATTTATTTCGAATTTGGAACTACTTCTTGCAATTTAGGAAAAACATACTTACTACTCCACCCAAAATTCTAAAGAATAAACACCTATAAATGCAAATGTTAATAAGATATACGTATTTATTTTTAATAAATTTTATATTTTATTTTTAATATCATATTTAAAAGAAATTGATATAAATACCTAACATAAAAGCGAACTCTCTCCCTGTACATATATATATATATATTTTACAACCAAGAAAACTTGCCCCGAAGAAAACTTGATTTATATATAAGGTTTGAGACTATAATTTTTTACACATGTGATGTATTTCGATTTTAAAGTTAACATTAAATCTCTATTGTTACATAGTTGAACTACATTATTTTTTGAACCTCCCATCAAAATGAGAATAATTAAGAAGCCGCGTTCAAAGGAAAGAGTCAAAGTCGACGAGTCTGACACCATTTCTATGGAATTCCAAAAGAAACCTTTCCTGAACCAAAATAAAAGTGGAGTAGGCTAACTTTTGTTGGTATACACTGAATGGAAATCATTTTTACAAGATTTTGCATCCGCAATAATTAAAGCGAAAAGAACATTTAAATACTGGAAATGTTGTGTAGCTTTACCTTCCAAACATATTCCTGAGTTATCCCTTCATGGCTAACGTTTATAGTTGATTTTGATGACGTTACATGACTACATGCCACATTCTGTGTAGCTATCACAAGGATCATGATTGGAGTAGCAAAGATGGAGGAATTTATTGTTAAGGAGCTTGCAAAAAAATTATCATCTATGCTCACTGAAGCGGATCATGGAAGAGGTATGGCTAGTTATTACTGGTTTCAAAGAATATTTTGAGTTCATTTGTGGTGAGGTTAATTCCATTAAAATCCGGTTGATGGACATGAGAGCAATGACAACCCCTAATTTGAGTTCAAGGCCAAATTACTCAACAAACTGGATGATTTTATGACCGATGCTGTGGACATAGTGGAGGAATACTCCCAATTTCTTGCAAATCCACAATGAATTTTGAACTAAATTTCTTATTTTCATTTGGCTAACAACAATCGATCAGACTTTTCATAATTGATAATGATAATCTCAAATTGAGTGTCTAGATTAAGTTGCTCCCAATTTCTTCCAAATTCACAACACATTTTTATTAAAGAGTCTTATTTCCTTTTAGCCAAAAAAAATCAATCTGAATTATCATTTGATGGTGTCCACACTGGAGATAATTAGACCTCTCAAACCTTACTGTTATCAATCAAATTGGCACTTCTCTGTCGGTGACAACACTGAAATGTTGCTCACACAAAAGGACATTATGGATTGAAGAGCCCTAATTTGCTATAGATGCATGTGACCTTGATCATTCATTATTTTTCCAATTCATTCTATTTTTTTGATACACCTTTAGGACCTAACCGCGACTCCCTAACAGACATCTCGTGGATCACCTACTGGTGCTCCACTGACCACCTGCAATTTTCTCTAAAAATGTTGCACCCGCTACTTTCCTGTAGCTTACTCGCGGGTCACCTGCATGTTGTTAGGTCTATACTCACGGGTTCCTCTTAAAAACACGAAAAATAAAAAATAAAATCGAATTTGGGGTAGTTAGGGGAGTTTCTTTAACTTCCATACCTTCCCCAACTGCTTTCCTCTTGAAGTTATCTTCCTAAACTTGATATAAATACAAGGGGAAGGCCATAGGAGATGGAGAGAACTCTTAAATTTGTATTGAAATGCTGGAGGAATTTTAATTGAAGGAGAGGAGAAAGCGCCCATAACTTGGTTTCATCAGTGTTGCTACAGAATCAGGTATAGCTATTTGTTGTCATTTATATGATCAATAAAATAGACTTTTCTTTCCCATATAAAAGTGTCTAATGTATGAATTGAATTTGTTGAATATTTCATGCTTTGCTTATGTATGAGTTTCATATCTAATTATTCATGTTTATTTAGTCAAATGTTTTGAGGAGGGTATCTATGTTTTGCAGGTTCTTTACTCAAGATTGTAGATCAAGAACTAAGGGTTTCAAGCTTGGATCAACCTGCTAGCCTTCAAGGTACTCTTTGCTTAACTTATTAACCCTAGTTCTTTTTCATTAAGAAAGATCTTGTTGCATGCTTTCCAATTTCCGTAGATTATGTAAGTATTAGATAGTATGTTGGTGACCTCAGTAACTTCCCAATCATAGGATTAATTTCCGAGCAATACTTACAATCTAATAATGACAGAAAACAACACCTGGGTAATTAAACACCTACACGTAGTCCATACTCGACATTCAATGTTAAATGCACATATTTGAAGTTGATAGGTCATCGCATGAGGCCCACATTCCTTTTCTCTTGAATCCTTGGCCTCATGCATGAGGCACAACTGTCCTTACCTCCATTTGCATTCCACTATGATTAAATAAATGAACTGAAACAACTTTGGCTCCCTTCCCTTCTTTCTCGTTTTCCATTTCACACTGAAATTTTGTTTGGCAAGCTATCAATTCTCTTAAGAGTCCGCTTGAGCTGGGATCCATTGTTTACAATTCACTTGAGTCAAAGGGTTATGTTTTTTATTTTTCTTCTCTAAATCGTTAAGGAATTATTGGACAAGAATTTCATGTTGGTTCCTTTTGGTGGTTAGAGACCCTTTGATTGATTTTGTTTACAAATGCGACAACAACCAATCCTATTTATTGTGATTCGGTTAAATGTTTTTCAACGAATGTTAAATCCGTAGATATCAATGCTACTCCCCCTATCTAGTGGAAAGCCAACCATATTTAATATTTCTGTAGCTTTAGGTAAGTCATATTTTCTCATATATGGTGGTTGAACAGGAAGAGAGAAAAAATGTATATCCAGGGTTTAATTGTTGTAATTTAGCTCTATTTTGCAAATTTTTAGTTGAACCGTTTATAATTTCCGAGCATAAGCTTTATATATAAGTAAGAACACTGGCTTACATTGCTTCCAGGAACCATAGTTGATGCCAGAATTCTGCTTCTTGGAACATATTCAAATAGCTCTGGTTGTTGCAATCTACTTAAAACAACTCAAAAATATCTTCCATGCTCATAGAACGTGCGCTAGAGGATAGGCATCTGTAAATTTTATATTCTTGGGTTCCTTCCTCAGTGATTACCTTACTTGAAATAAACAATATTCTTATCTAAAAGAACTTGAAAAAGTATGGTTCAACAAGAATTTCAAGTGATTTGAGATTGGCTAGTGTGACATGTAAGAACAAATAACATCTGCATTTACAGATACTGCGAAATCAATGTCATTTTTTCTAAATCTTTTAAACGTTTTATGTGCTAGCCATTGAGTGTTCATGCATGCTGAGTCCAATCAAACTCAAGGATGCTTAACATATTGGAACTATGGAGTTGCATAAGTACAATTAAAGGAATAAGTTGAGGATTGTTGTGAGGATACAAATGTAAGGAACTAGAATATAAAACACAGCTATAAGAGGGCCAAGAATGAAAATAACCTAAATCCTATTGGTACTCAAGCAAGAGTTAGAGGTCAATGCTAAAGCGAGAGAGGTTTCAAAGCTGGTGAAGCAACAAGATTAAGGGATTTGATTCACTTGTAGAAAAGAAGGCAATGGAGAAGGTGTTCGCTGGTATGTAATACCTAGAAACTTTAGTAAATGAATTAGCAATAAACAAAGAATCTCATACCCTGAATGGTTTTCACGCTGCTATTTCCGTGGTACACCGCCATGATCTCCAATGATGGATGTCTTAATTTTATTGCAACGAAAAGCTCCCATTACCCTCCAGTGGAATTTCCGTACAATAATGCCACTAAATTCAAGGGATCCCCCATATAATCGCTGACGATGGAAGCTATCAGAAGTATTTGGATCCTGTAAGCCATGATCCCAATGCTATGCATCACCAACGTCGGAATATCATTCAATTGCAACATTATTTCTGGTCCGACCATGCTCCGGAGGCAGGGCATTTGGAATCATCTCAATCTAAAGTCGGGCTGAGGTTTAGCGGAGTCCACCGAAACAACTACAAGATAACGAGCGGAACAAGAGAAAGCAGGCTACCAGAAACGAACTGCTATGACTTGTGAAACCACTGAAGGGATCTAACGACGAGTGTGCTCTGGAGAGCTTTGATTTCTCTCATGATGCCAACAGACGGGTTTGCATTTTTCTCTTGGAATCCCTTTTCCCCATTTTTTGTAACGACGATAGTGTTGTTGTTCCATTGGATTTCAAGAATTCGGCCAGGGATATTGCTAAGGTTTTGAGAAACCTAATAAAAAAGAAACTTGGGTTGGATAGCCAAGCCTTCTTGCAGCTCTTAATATCGTTTAGGATAGCGACATGATGAGCTTTCCTTCTTGTAGCTCTTACTTGCTCCCGTGCTCTTCTTCCAATTTGAAAAGAAAATTATTAGTACCATTTGAAAAGAAAATTATTAGTACCAGGGCAGGACCTCAACCCATGAAGAGAACCAGAAGGCATTAATTGCCTTGCAACCTGTACAAAGCATGGTCACGGCACAACACCACTGAATCAATTTAAACCAACATTTAAACCATCATGACATCACCACGTTGCTAGGTCTTGGGACACATAAACTTAGGTCGATGTCACATGCACAGAGCCAACAGAAGCTCAACAAAATTGATTTTAAAAAAATAATGAAAATCAAAATTCCTTGACACTATGCAAAAAGCTTAGCCCATGGAAATTTTTTGGAGATGGCCCTCAGGATTAATGTCCCCGACCGAAAACTAAATGTCAGGGACATAATAATTGGTGTCAAGTACGTGTATGTATCACCTTTTTAGAATTTCTATCATATTACCTTTTGTACGTCTCTTTCATAATCTATCTATTGCATTTCTTTCATGATAGTGAGACTCATTAGATTTTCTTGCATAATCATTTTTTTAATATTATTACCATAATGATTAGAATTATGAATTTCATTTCATAGTGTATTAGCTATTTTTTCCAAAGGAAAACCTCATGGGATTCCCCTTTTCTCCATAATATTCAAGTGGAGGTTGGCTTGATTGCCAACCGCAATATTAGTTGGTAACCCCATGGGACTCAACTAGTTTTGAACCTATCACTACAACAAAACAAATAATTATTTCCTAATTTAGTAGTGTATTTTTTTTCCAATTGAGATGGAAAATATGGTGCTAAACCTAGCATGAAACTGCATTTTTACAACACTGAAATTAGCACTAGAATTTTGTGCTAGTACCAGCGTCAAGATTAGTGCATGATTTAGTGCAAACTATTGTAAATTAAATTGATGGAAATAGAAACAAAAAAATGGTAAAAAAAGGAAATAGAAGAAGAAGAAGAAATGGTAAGGAAATACTAGGATTTGAACCTGGAACACTTGCCAAGAGGAAAGAGTTATACTTGAGCTACATTCCCACAAAAAACTATGATTGAAAGTGTAAATTTGAACTGAAGCTAACTAACCTAGTACAAATTAGAACTTACAAAAACAGAAATGGAAAATGGTAAAAAATGAAAATATAAATGGAAAATGTTAGGAGAATGCTAGGATATGAACACATCTCACTTGCCAAAAGGAAAGAACTCTAATTCAGATACAGTTCCACAAAATTATACCTTTAAAATTGCATATCTGAATTGAAATAACCTAACCTATGCATGAAAATATGTGAATACAAATGAAAAAGTAATAAGAGATAGATGGATGCAAGGATTTGACCCCGGATCTCCTTACATTAATGCA
This sequence comes from Larix kaempferi, assembly GCA_027924585.1. Classification (NCBI taxonomy): domain Eukaryota; kingdom Viridiplantae; phylum Streptophyta; class Pinopsida; order Pinales; family Pinaceae; genus Larix; species Larix kaempferi. The sequence continues at coordinate 55,187,857 of BSBM01000001.1, forward strand.
AAGGTATTCCTTAATCCATACCCATGAACTAAATATGTGTATTAAAGAAAACCCCCAAAATGTATTTTTTTTCTTATTTCCCCATTAAACCTACACAAAAAATAATAAACACTAGAAAATCAATAAAGAAAAAGAAAAGGAAAAGATGAAGGAGAAATGAGAAGGGGAAGGAGAAGCTATACCTTTCTTATGGAGGTTCCACCATCAAGCCCTAGCCCCCATGCATGAAACCCTAAACTTGCAATAACAAAATAATAATAAACATTAGAAAATAAATAAATAAAAATAAAAATATAATAGAAAAGGAGGAGGAGAAGGGAATGGAGAAGCCATTACCTTTGTTATGGAGGTTATTCGATGAAACCTTATCCTCCATACATGAAACCCTAAATTTGCAACAACAAAACAACAAAACACTAGTAAATCTATAAAGGAAAAAAAGAGGAAGGAAGGAGGAAACGGGAAGGAGAATCCATTATATTCCTCATAGAGGTTCCTCCGTGAAACCAAAATCCTATCTTCCATGACTATGGAACCCTATGATAGGAAACAATTAAGGGAGAAAGGGGAAGGGTGGAGAAGAGAAGAGAGAACGAGAAGAAATTAGAAAAGAATGAAAGAATAGGTTTCAAGGGGATTTTATGATGGAAAAATATGGATTTTAATTAAAATAATTGAAATTCCCTCCAACTCATGATTATTAAGACACATGGCTTATTTTTAACCCGTGATATTACTTAGATTTCTTTTTGAAATGTTTCCCTTGCTTTTATTTAGTCACTCAGAAAACCTGATGTTAAACTTGGTACTAAATTTGGCAATAAACCCGGTGTTAAATCTGATGCTAAACCTAGCATTAAACCTGGTGCTAAACCTAGCACTAAAACTGGGGCTAAACCTATCACTAAACCTCACGCTAAATCTAGTGCTAAATCTGGTGCTAAACTTTGAGCTAAAGCTAAAGCTAGCACTACACTAGGAACATGAAGTAACTTCAATTTTAGTGCCATCCAGTGAAATAACATCAACTTTTCATAAATGGAACCAAAAAAGAAAGCTAAAAGGGAATCGATATGCTGTTGAAAAGGTTTTGTTGTAGTGTGACCTAAGTCCTCCTCATGGGAAACATGCCTTTGTAGTTGTTATTTTACTAACATGGTAGTCGAGTTTACTTATGTATCTCATCTAATAGTTTAGTTTCTTTTATTTTAGTAGTTATAATTTTTTATGTTACTTATTGAGACTTTTTTTAATCAATGTTATGAACTTCATTGCTTCTCATTCATTCAAAATATCTCTGTCTTATACATGGTGATACCATATTACCCACATAGGTGAGTTATAGATTTATTATTTGCATTGATTATCTTAACATCGGTTCTCTATGAAAAAAATAGGTACTTAAGTGAAGTTGAATAGTGGATATTATCCCCTCACCATGTCTACAGATTATCTCAAGCCACATAGACTAGTAGTCTCTTCCCCATATATCATTGCTTCGCTATTATTGCTACTCTTATTATTACTTTGTTTTTTTTTTCTATTTCCTTGCAACTTTTTAACCATCTTATGAATAAAAATCTTGCAAGAAGGATACTATGTAGAATATGGATTTCTCACTTTAGCACTCACATATTCCCTACCCACTACGGAGGTTGTGGTGTGACTATCTTCTATATCATGTCCATTTATGGATTTCCCATTGATGGCACTCTCTTTCATCATTTTATGTCATACCATCTTCCTTGAGTTCCCCCACCTTGGTATAGATGTACGATCTCTTATGGATGTCTAGTGCTTAGTTCAGGTCCATTTTCTTCTCCCCTCTCTTGGTATTCTTTTAGGGTCCTACCTTTACCTCCATACTTTAGGTTAATTAGGAGTTAGTCAATTAATGTATGTGACCATGTTCTTTAAATATGGCCCATTAGATCATTAGTGAATATTTATTTGATGGAAAAGGGTCCTCTTTATTAAATAAGGCCTACTGGGAAATTGGTACTTAGTAATGATGGGACCAAAAGTAGTTAGGGTTTTTCTATTGATAATTTATTTAAATATCTAACATGCTCTGGAATATTTTTGTCGAGTATTGTTGTTATTTGGATCTCTACTCAATAAGAGGCCACCTTACCTTAAGGTGCAAGTTAAATTTCTTTATTTCTTCTAAAAATCATTAATACAATGGTATATTTCACAATTTTCTTCTTATTTGTTTCTTGCATTCTCATTTTTGCATTTATATTATTTGTATACCTTGTTTGTTATTCAATTCTAATGGTTAAAATGATCACTACAAATGGTATCATAGCTCTTTCCCAAGTTAGAACATATCAATATTTTAACATCATTTTTTTTTGGCTAAAGACATGTTATAATGTCTTTAAATAACACTAAGATCTTTCATTTGATGGGTAAATTTGTAGTTAGGTAAGAATACACACAAAAACAAAAGTAATGTCACATGGTTCGAAACCATTGTAACCTCTATTGGCACCCCTTATATCAATATCACATTAGATATCACCTATATATGTAATGGTCTTCTATCTACTCTACGGTATATCAAAATATCTCTAGGTTCACCTAAAGCTAATATTACATAAGCCTACAATTGTCTTGTTTTTATAGTACACTAAGAATAACAATTGGGGATATCACTCTCGCATAGTAAGAAATCAGGTAGCCGGGATAAGGGTATGGACTATCCTCACTAGTTGGTTCTATAAAAGATTCATACAAGTACTATTGTTAGAAACCCTTCACTATATCAAAGAGTAATAGTACTTGACATTCCTTTGTCCGTAGGACCCTTAAATACCCAACCTCTATAGTATGCCAATAAAATTCCTATATATTTGAGTATAGAAGGAATTGGGGAATTTTGAATCTAGGTCATATATGCATCATTGTGGGAGATCTATCTCAAAATATTCCTTTCAATGTGTTTTTCAGTGGGTATACCCCCCTAGTAACTCTTTTTGTGTGGACCTAACAGTGACAATGTTAGGAATCTCAAAAGAATCCTCTCAAGCTACTAGTCACATTGAGATAAGTTGGGATTACCACCTTGAGAGGATTGTAAGTGGTCCAATGGCCCATACTCACAACATGGAAACCACAAAGGAGACAAATAGGATTAAAAATCAAGGAACTACAAACTAAGTACAATAAGCTTAACTTCTTATTTTCTTAACAAATTGAGAGGTTGAAAAACAGATGAATGGCATTTCCCAATAGGGTGTTATTAACCTCAAGAGACTTGTAGGATATATGTATACATACTTGGGTATCAATTTAATAGAAAAACACATGGATAAATACACTCACATAACATTTTTAGATAATTATTGTACATGTCTCTAGGATCACAATTCATGGAATCACTATCGAAAAGTAGACACGAAGAAATTTGATGGTTTTGATCCTCTAGTTTGATTATCCAAATGGATCATGTAATACCCCTAGTTTGACCCTTGTAATGTATTGAAGTATATTATTTAAAATGATGTAAATATGCTGGTATGGATTCCTAGTGTGGAGCTCAAGGCCAAGGCCTAACTAGTGAATAGATAGGCATGCATAATGTAAATATTTCTATATGGATTATGTGGTTGTCTTATCCTACCAATTCGAATGCTATGTAAATATTATGTTGGAAAATAATAAAATGGTCCAATATGGTTGTGTAAAGAGAATAGAGGGTCTATGATTCCACTAGAGGGAAAGAGGAAAGGGGGCTTATGGAAGATTAAATCCTCTATTTCTAAGTGTCAACCTTAGAACTTACCTAATTGTTGTCATTTCCCTTAAATGAGCCAATTACTTGTTTTTGAATGTTTTAACCAATCATTGAATGCATGTGTGAGGTTGGTGGGGAAAGTATTTTCATGTATTTGTGGAAGCATGGGATGAATATACTTTTATTACTGCTACAAGAGTTGTTTCTTCCATGTTTAGAAGTTATGTCAGTTGTCTTTTCCACCATTCTCTCATATTTGGAGTTTGCCATCCATTATTGATTATGTATATTTTTAGGACAGCTTTTGGGGTTGTTCATTCCATTGCTATTACCAAATACCAGACTATGCATACCTAGAAGTTTGAATTAGGAAATAGAGTTGCAGATTTGAGGAAAAAGAGATGGTTGTAGGTTAGCATAAAGATTGGTAAGTACTTGACAAGATGGATTTCCTGAGGAAACCGTGGATTGGTGAAGGGGATGCCTAAGCCTATAAAGGTGTAGTGTGGGGTGGTTGTTGTAGGAGCTAGGACTTTGATGGCTGAGTGAGATTCTTGCAAAGCTCTGAATGAAGATTTGGCTAAGCATGGAGAGTAGAATACGTCGTGGGATGAGAGAGAGAATCTTACAGGTGTTTCCTTCACCCTGGTGGCCTCATAGCCCAACTTGGGGGTGGCCTCTCAATAGAAAGAGTATATGCTCGACAAAGTGCCTATGGTTGGGTGGAAAATTGCTCTTACAAAACCAATTAATTGGATCATCTTTGTTTAAATCAAGGATAATTTTAGGGGCGAAATTTAGCCCATGGGCTATTTTTCCATGTTTTTCTCCAAAAAAAGATTCGCCTATTTTTATTTTTTGAAGTCTCATTTCGCCCAATTTCGATGGGGTAAACTTTTTTCAGTCCAAAAATCGTCAAATTATTATATAAACTGTATAAAATCCTTAGAAATTGAAATAATTTTAGACAAATATCGCCAAATATTTTATAGTTGGCATTTTAATAATTGGTAAGATTCGCAAGGTTTATACACTTTTAAATAAGTATGGGTCCTTAAAATTATCCCTGGTTTAAATATAAGTATTCTATTTGTGTTTGAATGTGCAATGATATTTTTTTATTCCTATGAAGAATATGTTGTATATACATGATGTGTGTGTGTGGATAGAGTTTATTTATGCTATATTTTTGTTTATGCATCTGCACATAGATTTCATTCTATATGAATTTTGTATTATTCCCATGGGGAAGAATTTAGAGGCCAAAAATTTGTAAATATCCCCTCCATTGGTTAAATTTATGGATGGGGACATGACAAGTTGGTATCGAAGCTCTTTGTTGCAGCACAGTAGCCGTATGGGCTGAAGTCCATAGTTAAAGGAATAAACCAGAGATTGCATATGAAGTGCTTAATGCAATATTTTTATGAGAAATACATGGTTTTAATTGTTAGATAGTATTTTAATAGAGCCATGAGTTAAATAAGTGGCCTACTAGTAGGAATGGTAGATTGGCTGAGGGAATTGGGGGAAAAATTTAGAATTCGAAGAGCTATAAACATGGAATTTTCAGTTATATTATCTGAAAGAGGTATTTCCAGAATGGAGGAAATTGAAACTCCGTTTATTTATGAAAATGTAAAATTTTTAGAAATTTGAGATGGACCCCACCCATGCCATGTGGAAAGGAGGTATGATGTAGACCAACCACATCAGATGAATGTGTAGGTAGCCTGGTGTCTAAGGTTCAAGAAGTCTATTGGGTAGCATGTATCATGGATGCATGAGTCCATCCTGTTGTTTAATGTAGGAAGGAACCATATTCATCCAATGAGATCTTGGATATGATCAAAATCGTTCGATGGGAAGATCCTCCTTAGTGATTCGTCTTCAAGAGGGTTTGTCAACAAGTGCATCATATAAGGGTCTAATGGACCAAGTATGATGTTGTATCGGAAGTGTGGAATTAGAGGTATGCAATATAGGTGTTGATAGAAGGCTTGATAGAGTGCGTCTGATGGTGTGTCGAGTTAGTGTTATCAGACAAACCTCACTAGAGAATGCCCTAATAGAGCATCAAATAATTCCTCGATAGATAATTCCCAATAAAGTGTATTCAAGTTTGAATTATCGAAGGTGCATAACTGTTACATTGGAGGATGTCCCGACAAGATAAGTCCTAAAGAACGATATCAAAGTATTATCATCTATGTTTTGAAAAATTTATATCGAGAGTTACCCCAACACGACAAGTTCAATAATGCATTGGAGGATTTATATCCGGGATCCTATTTTGGAATTTTTCGTGATGGTATCATGGAAATCCCAGTGCATCAAATCTCCTAAATGTGTCGAATATGTTGTATCAGAGGTCCCATTTTAGGGTTTGTCCTGATGGTATCGTGGAAAGTCCTGATGGACCAAGTCTGTTAGTGTATCATGAGTGCTATATTGGGGGTATCATCTTGGGGTTTTCCTTGATGGAGTCACATGGAATGTTGATATGACAAGTTTTATACGAGAGATCCGATGAACATTGTCATAGATTTTAGAAAGCAAAAAAAAACATTTGAAGCCCAAAAAATTGTTTTGGCTATAATAGGAGTAGTTTAGCTTAAAATCTAATAAGACCTGAGGTGTTTGGATGCCATTGATGAAGGATACAAAAATATCAGTGAGAGACCCAATCCCATTCTGCTCTAATTTGACAAAAGATTTGAAATAATGACTTTTAAAGATAAGTGTCTAAAGACCTGCTGGGGACCCTCTTTGGGTTGACATTGTTATGGTGTGATCTTGGATCAGGCATGTAGATAAATTTGGGGTCTTGTGGGTATATCCAAAAATATGTGAATACAGGGTGCGGAAGAAGGCAAAAATTCACTATTCCAAATCACCTTTTGGGAATTTCGGAAAGCTCAGAGAAGGTAAAAGTGACCCTAGATGTCAGATCAAGAAAAAATAATGAACTCGACATTTCACCTACTCATAAAAATAGTGAACTTTGGCTAGAGGAATATTTTCCAAAAATGCTTAGTTTGGGAGATTTCCAGTTTTGCTAAAAATTCCAAGTCTGAGAAAAAGTGAAAGTGTCAAAAGTAGTCAATTCCATAAATTTATAGAAATTGACTAAGGCATTGAATAAAAAATATGAAAGTTTATGAGTGATTCTTGTTATGTGTATTATTAGTTCCCGATAGAATTTTTTTTCTATTTCTCTCTACATTTTCTTCTATAGGGGTTGAAGTTGGTCCCTGAAGTAATTGCAGCTAGAGAATAAGTGCAGAATTGGGAAAAAATAGCAATTTTGGAAGGTTGTAACTTTTGGCTCTGAAATCAAAATGGAGCATGAAGATAGTAGTTGGAAAGATTAACCATATGGCAACATTTGTGCATAATCAAATTATGAATGGGGTATTCATATGTTTGTAATATTTGAACATAAAAGTGTTTGGAAGCTTGATTTGACAAAGAATTGTCAATTTGGGTAGTTCCTAGAATGCATGAAAATTAATTTTGTGAATTTCTAAGAATGCAATGAAGCTAAACTAGAATATAAATAAATGGAAGGTTCTTATTTCTAAAACAAGTTTCAATTTGCTTCAAATAGTTGTAAAAGAAGAGCCTTTAGGCTTGATTTGGCAATAAATTCTCAATGTGGGTGACTTCCAAAGTGACCAAAAATTTGGAAAGGATTTGTAAGATGGTGCAAGAGTGTACTAGAGGTGAGAGTGACTCAAAATGAGTAAATGTGATGATACATGTCATGGAAATGGTGCTCTCATAATCGAGTGGAGGCACAATTGGGAAAACATGTTGATGGATAATAATACACATGATCTAGATGGATATTGGTGGCCACCCACCTATTCCATTGGGTCAATTTTATTTTTTTTCTAGTTTGGCCGTTTTTCGGGTCAAACGACCGCCCCAGATGGATATCGGTGGCCACCCACCTATTCCATGAGCTCAAGATAGTTCTTTCAAACTAGTTTTTACAGTTTGGAAGTTTTATGAGTTAGAGTAATGATCTAGATGGATATTGGTGGCCACCCACCTATTCCACGAGCTCAAGATAATCTTTCCAGTTTGGCAGTTTTTATAGGTTTTCATGTCCAAAACTTATGGGTTTGTTTTGAAGTCCTAAATGATATTTTTTGGTATCTCCACAATCAATTTGTAGCCAAAGGAAATATTTGATGGGAAAAATGTATACTTATTATCTATACATTTCGAACGAGCTACTGAATGCCCTAAACATAGATTGTATGCAAAAGTTATGCCTCTGCAAAGTTAACACCTCAACTAACCACCTCAGGACCGACAAACCTTTTTACAGTTCATCTCCTAGGGTTAGGTTTTTTGATATTAGTGTTTTCTCCCTCATTCTTATGATAAAAATTCCCTTTGTCCTCCTTTTCTAATCAATTTGTCATGAATGAGTGTAGCTACCACATCTCTCCTCAGATATATAACTACCACTATTATAGATAGTTTTATTTTATAGTCTATTATGTTTCATTCATTTAATATAATTTGTGTTTACTGTATCATCGTGTTACTTGAAATATACTTCTGTATTTTTTTTATATATGTTTTTTCATTTTAGTCTCATATAAATTCAGGTCAACACCCTTGCAAATTATATATTTATAAACATGCATGATGGAAAAAGGGAACTAAGAGGGATTGATGGTTCCTCATCCATAATGTATGAAATGCATTCTCTATGTTTAGAATTTGCAACATGAATTGCATAGAGGGGTTGTGGAATCCATTATTGAGAGTAATTAGTTGTCATATGCATTATTGAAGAGTGGAAACTATGTCTAATCATGAAAGAATAAAAGAGACCGATAATGGGTATTGGTGCCTTGGATAAGAATGCATCCAAAGTCTTGTTGTGGTTAATGTGTGCAATATGATCTGCAAGGAAGAGCCATGGAAGCCCTTGATTATTGGAAATGGATATTGTATTCCATAAGATAATGCTCAATAAGGTATGAATTAGACCAACAAGTAATTAAAATGCAAGTTGTAAAGGTTATGGGTGAATCATCCTTGTGGGAAAGTGCATGCATGCTAAAACAAGTTGTAGGATGTTTCATGATATGAACCAACAACTTATGATTAAGTAATTAGAATGGGTAAGGAAATTCCATTCAACTAAAAGTTGTAACTAATAGAATAAGACATTCCACTATGTGGACATGTCATGTAGTTCATGATAGTGATATAGTGGCCATGCAAAGGATGTTAATTAGGGAATGAGGAATTCATATGTGTGAATTTGTTGTGTGGTTCGGAATTGTTGAAAATGTTTCCATGGGAAATGAAAGAAAGTCTCATAGTTGAATGAGGCACAAGGACATATAATGGAACTTGAAAAAAATTCTTATGGAGTTGGAATGGAATCAATTGCAACACTGTTAAGTGCTAGGAAGTCTGAGAAATGTCAAGTTGGACATGGCCATAATTTCTCAAAGCAATTGGAGCTGCAAGGCAATGTGATTAGAGTGCAATGAGAGCTTATATAATGACCAAGGAAATCTACAAAATGATGATAAATGTTGTAGCAGAAATTGGAGAATGATCTCCATAAGGCAACATTGATAAAGAGGGGAATTTATCACCTTGAACTATTTTTATTTAGAACATAGGAAATGCATGCTAGGAATAGAAAGTATAAATGTCATACATGTATGTTGGTCACTATAATTTCCTATTAATTTGAAGTTAAAAAATAGGGTGATCAATATAAATTATTAACCCAGGGAAGTATGATTATTGCAAAGGTAATCAAGAAAAATATATGCGTAAACATTTCTTGTAATTGATGAATTAGAAAATCACCAAACCTACCTAATTGCTATAGCCATACTCTGATCATTGCTAAATCCAACTTCAAATATTAATCCACTGTTAAATCAAGTAAATTTACAATCCTTCTATAGTATCAGTTCTGGAATCAATCACTTCAAGAGTAAATTAATAAATTTGCTTTTGCAAGAAGTTAAATCATAAATCAAATCTTGAAGAAGTTTCAATCTGTGATTGCAATAATTAACTTTGGAATGAAATCAGTCTTCTTCTATTCTGGAAATTATCTGCTATCTATCAATTCCATAATTCATAAAGGAAATGAAGTACTCAATGACATGCAGAGACAGAGCACAGCTGTATCAGCCTAAAATAAATAACACACTTGCAATAAGAAACCACACATTACTCAATCGACTATTTCAACAAATCAAATCAAATAAAAGCCATAAATGGAAATCCTATTCTAATTACTCACACTGTTTCAGCAAGGAAGATTGAAATCTAGAAATAATATGCTTAGCAATTAACTGTTCCGGCAATTGAAATGTAACTAGCAATCCACACCAAACGAAATGAAAGAATTAAAAAACTAACTAACTAATTTGGAAACTCTATAAGAATGCGGGCCCTAGCCTTCCAACAGAGATGCTGTTGAAGGCTACCAAATTAACTCAGCAAATAATGAATCAGGGAAACACTACTTCTTTCATTAATGGATATGTTCAATTACAAAAGACTCCCCACTCCTGTTACAATTCTCTTTGAAAATAAGCCTAACCTCCTGTATGATCTCGTCTTCCCATATATATTGAGACAAGATAGTTTAGGTTCCTTAATTCAGGCAGCAATGAAGATCTTCGATCTTCAGGCTGCCAAATTTACAATGCAAAAAATAGAAACAATTACAATGATTGTTACATTAGAATGAATTCTATTTCATAATCAATTGCGCATTTGCAACTGGAACTGATCCAACATTGAACGAGTCTCAACTGGATGCATGGAGGGATAGCTTGAGTTGTTTCAGCAACAATCCAAACCAAGCCCTGGAGATGTGCAACTGTTGCCAAGTGCTACAACACCCATGCATATCTGCAAGCCGATATTCCTTGATTCCATGAGGTCTTCACTTACTTCTCATAAATTCGTCACAATTCAACATAATGAGGAATGTAATCCACAACCACAAGCATTTCTAAGCATTAATGTAGCAAAGAAAATAATGAATTATACCTGTTCGAATACATTCCTGTTCTTGAAAAAGATAATGACTTGGTTGTAAATAAAAGGAAAAAATAGGGAAAAAGGGATGAATAGGAGGAAGCAAAAAGGGGCATTTCTAGCACCTGACATCTCTCCCCAATTGTACTATTGCATGTCCCTGTGCAACAAATTCCATCTAATCTGAATCTGACTAAAAAATTCTCCTGCGGAAGTTGGTGAAGTTAAAGGAAGATTTAGGTTTCTCACCTGTTTGCGAAAACCCATTCCTTACAATTAATTTAGCCCAACAATTATTTTTTGCTTTCTTGGTCAATTTGTATATGCTCTTATACTGCCTCTTAGGAAGCCATATAAGTGGATATGTGAACTTCAATCCTAACCAGCTTGGTCCACATGTTTCCATGCATTTAGCATATTCTAGAACTCAAGATAAGGCATACTTGAAATTTTCAAAACAATATGGATCCTTTGTTCTTAGAGTCTCAGAAGAGGCCTCCCACCTTTGCTTGTTTCCTTCTACTACATAGAGTTCATTTTGTGAGATCATCCTGACATAGTGGGATATAATTCTTTGTTGTAACACTTATAGGTAATCATCTTCCTAAGGAGACTCGAGGTGCCTCTTATGCCTTGCAACAAGAGTCATAGGGGATTGAGGTTCACCCCTTATCCAGAGTGTGGAAGTGCTTTAATTCTTTTGGATGGTCTAGGTTGGATGCCACCAGTTCATATGATTTGTGACAAAATAATTAAAATCCCTCAAGAGAATGTCACCTATATGGGGAACCGGGTTAGACCGAAGGTCAATAAAACAAGCCAACTCATGCAGATACAAATCACACAACAAATTTTTCCCAGAGAAATAACTCTGAGTAAAAGCTTCCGAAAATTGAGGAGTTGTCACAATTTGATGGGGCCTCCCTTCTTTAATAGATCTGAGGTTAAACATAATCATATTTTCATACAAAAACACTGAATAGGATGGGGATGGGGCTCTGCAACTTAGAATTTCCTAGACAAGATTATACATTTGTTCTTTCTCTCGTTTTAATATCTTCAATTTTCCCAGCTCTTTCAATTTTTCATGTAAGCTTTCCCATTGGAGTTTCTAGAATAGTAACTCATCAGACCATCTTTCTCTAAGTTCTTTAATGGATTTTCTGTGCTCCTGCAAGGGAATTATTCCTTCTTCGCACAAAGAAGCACAATATCTCCGTTTGCTGATTTTGAGCTTCATTAGTGAAAGCTCCTTTTCTATCTCCTGATTTCCTTCATCTCTTGTGTATTCTTCATCCTCGGTATCCAACTCAATGATCTCTTGTGGTTCCAGAGCTCTTGCTTTATCCTCCATTTTTCCAGGCAAAGGTAAGTTATGAGTTTCGGCAACTTCCTCTTGCTCCATCAACTCACTGGGTCACAACAATCTCTTGTTGTGGTACTGTTTCAGCATTGTCTTCTTGACATATCACTTCAGGGACCTTGTCAATTTCCTCCTATGCCACTATTTCAACATCTTCTTTTGTATCCATTAGATCAGGGAACTTAGCAGTCTCTTCTTGCACCACAACATTGGAAAATTATACATGTACTGCTGGTTCTTGTGTTTTAGCAGTTCTTTCTTTTGGTGACATAGTTTCAAAAAGTTCTTCATGTACTATTGGTTCTTGTGTTTTAGCAGTTCTTTCTTTTGGTGACATAGTTTCAAAAAGTTCTTCATGTACTGCTGGTTCTTTTGTTTCAACATTTATCTCTTTTGGTGCCACAGTTTCAGCAACTTCTTCGTGTGCTGTTGGTTCTTGTGTTTCAACATCTTCTTCTTTTTGTGCCACATTCTCAACAAATTCTTCTTGTGATATTGGTTCTTGTGTTTCAGCAGCTTCCTCCCATGGCATTGGTTCGTAGACCTTAGTGGTTAATTCATGTGCCATCAGCTCTTGTGATTCGGTGGTATCCCTTGGAATTGTTGATATCTGTGTCTTGGCATTCTCTTCCTGGATTTCTGGTTTTGAGACCCCAACAGTTTCCTGTGCAAAGTTGTCCTGAGATTCCTTTCCCTTAATTTATTTCTCATCCATAGGTGAAGGGGTTGCTTCCTTTTCTTGATGTTGTTCATCTTCCACCATTGGATCTTCTTGTACTGCCGCATTAATTTCATGTCTCAATTTCCCAAGTTTCCAAATTGAAAGTCCCATGATTGTGACTTTATACCCCGACCTTTTGAAGATATCCCCACATTCAGGGCACACCAATTCATCATGCTCTAAATTCTCTGCTTCAGAAGGAAGGTTTTCCACTTGGTCAGTGACTTCAGCCAATGTGCCTAGTCTCTGAATTGCTTGCTTCCTTAATACTTCCTTCAATCCTTGAAGCTCTTCCCTAAGTACTTGTACCTCCTGCTTCAATAAATCATTTTCTAAGAGGAGGGTTTATATTTTCAATTGGCCCCCTTTTGCAACAGGTTCTTGTGTATCGACAAACTTTGGAAATGAATTTGAGCTACCCCCTGGTTCTTGTGTTACAGGGGATGATTGAGGTTTTAAGATTGGGATTTCAATGTCTACCTCGACTCCTTTTGCTTCCTCTAATGCAATAGTAACTCTGGTCTTCGCTTTCTTTGATGGGCGGAGTGATGTTGGTAGGCGGTTTGGTAAGGTAACATCGCAGCATCTCTGATGCTGTGACACATCAGAAGATGTCACGGAAGGCGGCGAGCTAGGTGTAAAGAAGATTATTTTATGCATTTTTGGGCCAATTGTACTGTAGTTTGCGGTTTTTGGGTCATTTGGACCGTATATTATGTATTTTTGAGTCATTTGTACCGCAGTATGTGGGTGTTTGGGTCATTTGGACCACGTCAGTTAGATTTTTGGTCATTTGTCCAAAGTGTTGGTTAGGAAGTTGTTAATAAGTGGACAAGCATTGTAAGGGCGGAAGCCTATATATAGACATAAGTTGTAAGAGTTGAATCATCTGATCTTAGTACGAATCCTTGAATGTTGATGTATGCGTCTTTGAGTCTGTGTCTGAGATCAAGAGATATTGGTGAGATCTGGTTTTGTGGAGATATTGTATCAAGGTTTTGCTAAAGTAATATGACATGATAGAACTATTTGGTGAAATTCCTTGTGTATTTTTTATGATAATGCATGTTGCGATTCACAAATGATGCTATGTTTTCTTGCTGCAGCTAATGCTTTAAGGTTATATTTGTTGCAATGAAAGATCCTGTTGAATGATGCTATGAATATGAATGATGTTAAATGAATAGATCTATCTGTGAATGTCACGATAAGTAAGTAATTGGTGCCGCAAACATCCTCCTTCATTCGGCTGAAACATGGTTCCGTCCACTCTCCTTTGAATGCCTCGGGTGAGACCTCATCTGCTCCACAGGTGTTGCTGGATGAGGTAAAACCTATCTAGGACGGTACTTAGAGAGATCGCAGTGAGTTGATGTCGACATCGATGGGAACCCCTATCGACTGGGTTTGAGTCAACAAATGGTTATGTTGCCGGGACCGTGTGCAAAGTGAAAGGAGGATATGTTGTGGCATCCGACGCAACCAGAGATACAAAGCTAGTTTGATCAGAAGTTGCCGGAATTTGCTGAAGAAGAAAGCTGGAACACTAGACTGATAGTAGATCAGTGGGTGGATAGATATATTCACGATGGTCCACACGAATGGTTTTTCTATGAATTCCCAGTCCTTTTGTTCAAGTGGTTGGTAAAGTTGACCTATCAGAAGAGGAACCACCAAGGTGGTGAGTCGATGACCTGGACCCCGGAGTTGATCCAAGAACTGCAGGAAGTAGACAATAAAGCATCTTGGGCTGTCGAAGTGTGGCTTGATATCATCTTGGAAAGGTATGTCACTGAATTTATGGTTGATACACAAAAGTCTTATAGTGAAGCCGAAAGATATTTCTTCCGTGAACCCTGGGGAAGGTTTCTGCTGTCGCTCCAACTGTCCATTAAGATGCTTATTTGCGAGAAGGGTATATTGAAGATGCATCTGGATCATTAAACAACCTGGTGGGCAGAGGCGGTGGGTATTGTGACAGCAGGGGGGCGGTACATGGAATGATCAGGGGTAGATGGGTGCAGGTCATGATGAGACTGTGAGTGAAGCCGAGGAAGAGAGTGGTCTTACAAGGGGAGGAGCGAGGTTTCGACAGGAAAAGAGGCATACGATAGGAGAAGGTCTTGCTGCAATCGAACCGCAAGTTCATGAAGAAAGACCACATGGGAGGAAGTGACCTCATAGTCCAGACAAGGATGCACAGGCTACGCCCAGGATAGAGGCAGGACCAAATCCCAGTAGAAACGTACCCACACCTCCGCTCACTATCTGTCAACTAGTGGGAAACACCACTTCGACTCCACCGAGTCAACAAAACTTAATTGCTAGTAGTTCAATGATTGTAGGAAGGAATCCCAGGATGGCGGGCGATGATGCTAAGTTGCCACTGTTCCATTGGAATCTGACAGATACCCCAGAGCAGTATTGGTTTTTGTGTGAAGCGGTATGGACCGTAAAACAGATCACGGATGATGACGCTAAGAAAGGACAGTTGGCTACAACTCTGCGAGGTCGCGCATTAGATTGGTTTATGAAGTTTGTTCTAGTCCCTATAGGAGCTCCAGCGAAGTCACTAAATGATATCAGGGATGGGTTGATTGCAGAGTTCAGAAAGCCCAAGTCTGAAGCACAATATATCACAGAATTGAAAGAACTTAAGTAGTATCCCAACGAGACAGTGTGGGATTTTGACTAGCGGTTCAAGACACTGATGGCGAGGGTTATTTTTGATATGAGTGTCGTCCAACATAAAGAGTGGTTCATCGCGGCACTGCTACCGCACATTCGGATACCACTGGTGTAACAAAACATCATGACACCCAGTGAAGCTCTGGAGATTGCAATGCGACTCGAGGCATCACCAATTGGTGAAAATGTAGCTGGGATGACGCAGATACAAACACAACTCGCTAACTTCACCATACAACTGCAAGATTTGAAGAAGAGCAAAGAGCAGTGTGAAGAAGTATGGTGTACGCGATGTCGAGGGGAAGGGCATACTAAGGACAATTGCCCTGACTTCTGCAACTACTTAGTTTTAGGGGCGCCTAACCCGTTGAATGGTGGTGGCATGCCATGGTGTCACGTTTGTCAAGTATTTGGGCACAACCATGAAGAATGTCCATACATGCAGAAAATGGTCACCAAACTGATGAATCTGTATTGCACTTTCTGTAAATTTGTAGGACACGATGACAAAGATTGTAGGGCATATGGTTCCTTCATGATAGAATGTACGATGCATTCTATGTGAAGTACGATCAACGTTCCGTACAACAACCGCAACTGCAGCTGTAGGTAGCCCAGCCACTACCTCAACCGTAGGTACAGTTTGTACCACAGCAGCAACCACAGTAGTTTATGCCGCAATATGCTCCGATGCAAATGGCTCCACAACAGCCACAGTACATTCAGCAACTGCAATATGTGCAGCAAGGGAAGGGCATGCAACCAGCTCCAACGCAGCAGCAGTACAATCAACCGCAGTACCAACAACAGGGTGGATTTCGTGGAGGATTCCGAGGTGGATGCAGTGGAGGAGGATGAGGAGGTCGTGGACCTGTTCAGTGCTATCATTGTGTAGTATTGGGACACTATCAACGCAATTTCCCACTATTGCAGATGCAATGTACATTTTGCTTTGTTACAGACCACACAGTGGAGAACTTCCTGCAGTTGATTGTACGATGGCAGGAAGGGAATGTTCCATAGTTGCAGAACCAGACATAGCATCCAGTACAGAATCAAGTGCAACAACCGGTGCAAAACTAGAACCAACATCCAATTCAGAATGCTAATCAAAATGTGAACCAACAAGGGAATCCAACACCAAATCAGAATTAGGGTGCAAATGTTGTGACAATTTCCGCAGAGCCAAGACCACAAGACGTGGCTGTCGCAGTCATCACGCGGGGAGGCGCAGCAACAGGAGGGGACATTCGAAAGGCTGGGAAGAAGAAGGTATCATTTGATGTTGAGTCCGAGCGTGATACATTCTTTCAAGCACGTCGTGCGTTGGACCAGGATCACGGTAAAGCTATCATCTGTGACATGGCCCCTGTTTTTTATGCGACTTCAGAGGCAGGTCCATCAGCGCAGTCTGGAACCTTGCAGAAGTTTCTTGAGAGCTGTTTATTGTTGGAAAGAGATGCCGCAACTCTCTCTAAGATTGAGGGGTTCTTGTAGCATCCCGCTAGGGGATGGCAGGAGTCCGCAGTAAACTCCTTATAGCGGTGGAAGATAGGTAAGGAGATGCGAATGAATGTCCAAATCGGGGACTATGATGTTGATTCAGTTATTCTGTATCTTGGTTCGGATGTCAACATATTAACCAAGCAGGCATGGCAGAAAATGGGGAGCCCCCCATTGAGCTGGTCTCCTGTACAGCTCCGGTTAGATAATCACGCTAAAGTGACGCTGATTGGGAGAGTCCCACGTTTGGTGGTGGACATTGAGGGCATGAAGATCTATGCTGACTTCGATGTCATTGAAGTGGTTGAAGGAGGAAGTTCGTATCCCGCATTGCTGGGTATCAGATGGGCTAACGACAGTGGAGTGGTAATCAACTTCAAGCGGTGGATGATGACTTTTGAAAACCACTATCTCAGAGTCATAGCCCCGTTGGATTCGGCTGAAGGACGCAGATACATTGAGCCAGTGATGGACGATGATCCCAGTGGATGGGACCATGGATTTAACATTTCCGAACACTATATTCATCCGACTGCGAACGGTGAGCTAGGATGGCGCAGTGACAGCTCTGCGTCTTTCGACTCTGATAATGTGTTAGAACGCTAGCAGAATCGCTTGCATGAGGTGTCACTCCACAAGTGCGGGTTAATCATGCAGTTGCTATGCCACGTCACGACTGAAACAGTCACGTTACCAGTATATGAAGGGCTTCCTGGCTTGTCCAAATTTTTGATAGAATTTGAGGAACGAGTTTCAAAACCACAGTGATTGCTGGCATTGGAGGAAGCACTGAAGGCTGCTCCAACACGCTGGTGGGTGACACACAAGAAATTAATCGATGAGTGTTCGCAATGTAGGAGGTTGATGACAGTTCGTTTTTGCAATACCGAGATCTACCACACTAGGAAGTATGATGGTTGGAATAACCCTGCAGGTCACTTGAAGGAGTGTCAAATATTATGGGCATCGCGACCGTGAGATGAATGGGTCCATGCCTTTATTCATACTTTAGATGAGATGCCGCGCTCATGGTATACTGCAGCTGAGTTGCGAGGAGAAATTACCACTTGGATGGAGTTGATGGTATGCTTTACTCATACGTTCAGCTTCGTGGATGCCAACCTAGATGTCAACAACGCTTTGCAACTCATCCGCGATGTGGTTCTAAAGGTTGTCCCAATAGCATATCCTGCAAATCTGCATGTGCATTGCCAGATGCAATCCATGATGGAATGTTACAATATCACTGGTGGACTTGAAGACAGTGATGATCCGCGGAATGTCAATATTCCAGAATCTGAAGGAAGTCGCGATGTGGTATCACCTGATGTGCCAAGTGACCCGTTCAGTTAGCCCTTGAATCTTCGTAAGATCAATATTGGGACAGAGGCCACTCCCAAGTTCGTGAATGTTGGAGATTATTGGGATGATGAGATGATGGGGAAGGTCACTGATTTGCTACATGAATTCCAAGACCTATTTCGTATGAAGTTTTCTGAGATGAAAGATATTTTGGGCGATCTAGGGGAGATGAAGATCCCATTGAAACCAGATGCTAAACCGATCAGGCAGCGACCCTATCGGCTAAATCTGCAACATAAGGAGAGGGTCAAGGTAGAACTTGACCGCATATTGGATGCTGGTATCATTGAACTGGTTGAAGAGTCAGAATGGATCAGTCCTATGGTGGTACAGGACAAGAAGACTGGTGAGGTCCGCATCTGTGTCAATTTGCGGAAGTTGAATGATGGTTGCTTGCATGATCCCTTTTCGACTCCGCTTACTGATGAATTACTCAAATGAGTGGGCGGCTAGGAGATGTATTCTTTCACGGATGGGTTCTCGGGTTACCATCAGATTCGCATTGCAAAGGATGACCGCCACAAGACGAATTTTGTGTCAGAATGTGGCTATTTTCAGTATATCGTGATGCCATTTGGGTTGAAGAATGCCCCTGTGATATTCTCACGGGTTGTTGTTGCCGCGTTCCAGGATTTTATTCAGAAGTTTTTGCAGGTATACATGGAGGACTGGACAGTCTATGGTTTGATCCGCGATCATCTGGCCAATCTACGGTTGATGCTGGAGCATTGTCGATAGCACCAGATATCGCTCAATTTAAAGAAGTGCATTTTTTGCGCACCTTTTGGGATATTGCTGGGTCACATTATGTGCAAACAAGGGTTGTTAGTCGATCCATCAAAGATTGCACTCATTTTTAGCTTGACACCGTCGACCACCGTTAAGCAATTGAGGGCGACTTTGGGGCATACTGGGTATTATTGCAAGTTCATCAGGGGATATGCAGCGATCACCGCCCCTATCGAGAAGCTATTGAAGAAAGATGCAGTATTTCAATGGAGCACTGAATGTCAGGAAAGTTTTGAACAACTAAAGGCTAAGATGGCTTCGGCCTCGATATTAGTATTTCCAGACTGGAGTAAGGAATTCCATGTGCATGTTGATGCATCATCAATTGCACTCGGTGTGGTGCTCACGCAAATAGGAGAGGGGGATCTTGATCACCCTATTACTTTCGCCAGTCGGAAGCTGTCATCCCCAGAAAGGAACTACACCACTACTGAGAGGGAAGGCTTGGCGATGGTCTATGCACTGCAGAAGTTCCGACACTACTTGTTGGGAAGACATTTTAAGATGTTCACAGACCACTCTGCATTGAAATACCCGGTTAATAAGCCTGTGTTGGGGTGGAAGATATGCCATTGGTTACTTCTCTTTCAGGAGTTCGATTTTGAAGTCATTGTGAAGCCAGGATGGTTGAATGCTAGCCCAAGTCATCTATCGCGGATTGAAACAAGAGAAGATCCAACTAACATTGAAGACGGGTTGCGTGATGTGCAACTATTTAAGGTTGAAGTAGCCGATGGCTATTTTGGAGAAATCATTCAATTTCTGGTGACGGGTACTGCATCAGAAGAATTCATCATGAGTCAAAAGAAGCAGTTGGTGGTTAAAGCTATAGACTTCCAGCTAATTGCCAGAGAGTTATACAAGATGGTGCAAATGAGATATTGTGCCAGTGTGTCTTACCACATGAGCAAGCACAGATATTGGAAGAAGCACATGGAGGAGTGGCTAGAGGGAACTACGGCGGTCGGGCAACTACCAAGAAGGTGCTTCACGCAGGGCTTTGGTGGCCCACACTGCATAATGATGCGACAGACTATGCATGGTCCTGCGATGTTTGTCAGAGAACTGGGAAGCCATCCAGGAGGGACGAGATGCCGCTGATGCCTCAGCTAACACTGCATCCATTTGACAAATGGGCAGTGGATTTTGTGGGACCAATCAATCCACCAGGGAAGCGCACTGGTACACGATACATCATCACGCCAACAGATTATTTGACAAGATGAGCGGAGGTGACACCAGTTGTTGATTGTTCCACGGTCACGGCCACGCAGTTCTTGTTTGAAAACATTATCACTCGCTTAGGCTGCCCCAAGATATTGCTGAGTGATCAAGGCAACCACTTTCTCAATCGCACCATCAACACATTAGCAGAGGAGCTGCAGATACAGCATAAGAAGAGTATGACATATCATTTGCAGGCAAATGGCATGGTGGAAGCTTTCAATAAGATATTGAAGCATGCGCTAACAAAGGTGTGCAATGTGAACCGTGATGACTGGGATCTGAAAATCCCAGTAGTGTTGTGGGCGTATCGCACCACGTGTAAAAGGTTGACAGGACAGACACCATTTAAGCTGGTGTATGGACAAGAAGCCATTATGCCAATGGAGTACATCATTCCGAGTCTGCATATAGCGACAGCAACAGGTATGGATGTAGCAGCAGCATTGGAATAACGTTTAGCGCAGTTAGTGCAGCTGGAGGAAGATTGCTTTATCGTAGGATTCCACCAGGGAGTGGAGAAGGATGGTTAGAAGGAGTGGCACAATCACCACATAAAAAAAAATAGTTTCAATAGGACGACTTGGTGTTGTTGTATGACAGCAAGTTTATGAAACATCTAGGAAAATTGCAGATGAATTGGCTTGGTCCGTATCGCATAGGTAGTATCACTTCAGGCGGAGCGGTCCAGTTGCAGCAGTTGGATGGAGTGATTCTCCCAAATTTGATTAATGGTAGCAGGCTGAATCCCTATTGATCTGGCTTGGAACAACGCGATTCCTAAGTTGCATCGGAAAAAGAAAAAAAAATGTGTAGGTTGATCGGTGGCAGGTTGGCGCACCAATAAGAACAGAATGTGCAAGCAGGGAGGCTTGTGCCACAAGTTAGGAGTGGTCCAAGACAAGTGGCAGGGTAGCGGCTATCAAATCAACAAATAAATGCCAAAAGTTAAGACAGTTAACTAACAACGCTTGTTCGAATGATGGGCATTAATGGCGGATTCGGCCGATCGGCTAACAGGATCGACGACGGATTTGAGTCATTAATATAGAATTTCGGTCGAGTTAATGCAGTATTTAGTAATGATTACGAAGGATTGGGTTGGATGCCATAAAAATAGGTCGAAGCTAGTCAGAAGGCATCGAGAATTTAGTTGTTAAGTGTGACTGTGAAGTGTTGCAGAGTATCGTTCTTGCATGGGGAGTGCAGTTGTGAGTTGGGAAAGATTCAGGTGAACTTGCAGAGTGCTGTTGCTGAGCGTTGAGTGGGTCTGTTAATTACACCAGTGAAGCCATTAGTTAAGAATGCCGCGTGAGGTATGCCAGGAGAGCTGGAAACAATTGAGATTAGCAGTGAAGTAGAGTCTCCCTTCACCTTGGTTGGCATTGAAGAAGAAGTCGAGTCTGCGAGAGACGTCAATATTGAGGTGGAAGTTGCAAACATGCCGATGGGAGCGTCGGTGATTTCCAAGAAGCGTCGGGGAGGTCAGCATTCTGAGTCACCGTAGAGAAAGTGTTAGCTTCGGTCCTCCACAGCTGTGGTGGGGGAAGCTCAAGGGGAAGTAGGGCCATCCAGCCACTGGATTGATGAATCCGCCGCATGGGAAGGAATCTCGGCTGTTGATATCCCGGGGTATGTCCCCCCCAGTCGGCTTGGGGTACCTTCCCGGAAGGTGCAGAGGAATCAAAAGTATCCATTGCGGATGCCCCGCTTACCGGTAGGAATGGAGTGCTCTGTTTACATTGGGCCAGCACTGATGCGTCTGAAATATGATGACCATGATATGGTGGCATACAAGGAGATTATGTCGGACCCTTATGAACCAAAGTCACAATTGAGCGGTAAGCCGGTTCCGCATGATTGGGTGCGCGGTTTGAAATAGGAAGTCCTGTTGGGCCTTATCAATATGCAACATTTTGGACGACTATCGGAGTTCAATACATGTGTGAAGCAGTTGCTGCCCTGCTTTCACAGCGGTACGTTGTGGCTGGATGAAGCAATTCCCGTCACGGCGCACTTGATCGCAGAGATTACAAGGTTTCCCAAGGATGGGGTTGACTCGTCGTAGTATTTACAAGGAAAGGAGAACGACAAGAAGATGGCCACGCAGTTGGTCAAGCACTATGCCTTGGAAAAGGATGGTCGTGGTTACCACACCAGTAGCATCAATGATAAGGCGGTGCTCACTGGTACCAAGATACTTTCCTGCAAAGTGGTACAAGGTGGTCGACCCAATCAATGTAATTCAAGAATTGTGGCATGTGCCAAGCAGTGTGTGGCCGGAGTGCAGATGAACTGGTCACTGTTTCTACTGAATCAGTTGGCGAAAGATGTTGTGGTGGTTCAAGCAGGTAAGGGCTCATTCAGATATAGCTGGCTTCTGCTATTAATTGCATTTGTGGCCTGGAAGGAGCCTGATGCGTACCAGGGTATGGAGATTGATGCCATGAAAGAGTGTCACGGTGCGTGTTATCAAAACATGTGGTTTGTTCGAGAACAAGAGCGGAATAAGGAATGTATATTGTTATTCTGGTTATACTGGGAGATGCTCTGTGCGGCTGTGACGAAGGTGCCCTGATTGTCTGAAGAAACCGTAGCACAGTTTAAGCTGGTCATGGTGTTTACAATTCGACCGCATGCAATTTATTTACTAGCCCGCCATGACCCAAATAGGCAATGGTTGCTGACACCATATAAGGTGACGATGGTGGAGTTGGAGGCTATCGTGAACGACTAGCTAGAAGAATGGTGCGAACCCATGTGGCTGGAGGAGATTGAGGCTGGAGAACTAGCGAAAGGCCAAGATGATCGCATATCGGTACAGGACCAGCGGAGTCATCATGATTCCGATTAAGAATCCATAAAGATACCAATAGATGACGACAGTGACCGGGCCCTTGAAGAAAACAGAACAAAAAGGCACGAGGATCCTGCAACAATCAGTGGGCTTCCCCTGTCGACGGAAGCGCAGTTGGGTCGAATCATAAAAGCAATCATTGATGCATCCACCGTAGTGGCTCACAAGATGACAATGAAGATAGATGAAGGTTTCCATGCGCTCATTGCTCGTATGGACTCCTTGTGTGATATGGTTTCGAGGAAGGCACCAGAAGAAGCATTGGCACAACCAATTGGCACAATCAGCACCGAGCCGTGGGTCAGGAATGTGGATATTTTCCTGACTGCGATTGTGACTGATGATGAGGCTTTGAACACCTTGCTGCAGCAGTTGAAGAAGGTGACCCTCAATGTTAACGCGTTTCCAGCACAAGGGTTGACAAATGTGCAGATGGTTGCTAGCCGGGAAATGGCGTACAGAATGCATGAGATTAGCGGTAAATGTTTGTAGCTGCAGGAGAGCGAGGCAGCTGCATAGGAAGCAATTGGAGAGTTAACAGGAAGAGTTGCTATAGCACAAAATGCTATGGATGAGCTAGAAGAGGACATCAAGAGAGAATGAGCTGAGAAGGCTCGAGAGATCGAAGAATTGAAAAAAGAACAGGACCACCTCATCGCAGAGAAGGCCCATATGTGGGATGACAGTGTGCGGGTAGACCAGGCCATTGCAGAGGCTTATCACTATGTACTGGAGCCCATTGAATGGTTCGATATGCTTCAACATGTGCAGTGACTGGGGACTACCATTGTCTAGTTACGGCATAAAAATCAGGAGTTAAAAGCTCTGATCAATCCCGGTACACCTCAAGCAGAAGTGGAAGACCGCAAACATGCTATTGTGGAGATAGCCACATAGCTAGTGGAGCTGGAAATAGCAGCAACAAAGCTCACAACCAACACTATGTAGTTTTGGGGTAGAATTGTTCTGGGCGAGCAGGTTGAACAATTGATGAAGTTTCGACAGGAAGCGGAGGGGCAGTTGGCGACATTAAAAGCAGGAATGCACGTGATGCCACCCATGGAGCAAGTTTCCAAGTCTGTGGACTTAAAAGAGCTACAGCAACGCGTCACCAAGGCCGACGAGCGACAGAATAAGTGTGTTGCGCAGCTGGAGGAGTTCCAAGATGTTGGCGGTTAGTTCATGACAAAGGCTGGCAAAGTTCTCCAGGCAGTGCAGGAACATCATCAACAAGTGGCCGTGAAGCTTACCGAGCACCCATCGCCCCAGGATGTCATCAACAGTTAGGAGGAGGCTACAATAGCAAAGGAAATGGTGACAATAGTTGAGCAGTAGTTCAAGGATTTCCAAGTCAAGACCACAAAGTACACCATGTCCAGTTGACGTGGCTCGAGGGCGAGCCACAAGATTGTGTTGGGGGCCTGTTGGCAGGCGGTTTTGGAAGGTAACATCGCAGCATCTCTGATGCTGCGACACATCAGAATATGTCACAGAAGGTGGCAAGCTAGGCATAAAGAAGATTATTTTATGCATTTTTGGGTCAATTGTACCACAATTTGCGGGTTTTGGGTCATTTGGACCGTATATTATATATTTTGAGTCATTTGTACCATAGTATGTGGGTTTTTGGGTCATTTGGACCGTGTTAGTTAGATTTTTGGTCATTTGTCCAAAGTGTCAGTTAGGAAGTTGTTAATAAGTGGATAAGCATTGTAAGGGCGAAAGCCTATATATAGACATAAGTTGTAAGGGTTGAATCATCTGATCTTAGTACGGATCCTTAGATGTTGATGTATGCATTTTTGAGTCTGTATCTGAGATCAAGAGATATTGGTGAGATCTGGTTTTGCGGAGATATTGTATCAGGGTTTTGCTGAAGTAATATGACATGATAGAACTATTTGGTGAAATTCCCTTTGTATCTTTTATGATAATGCATGTTGCGATTCACAAATGATGCTATGTTTTCTTGCTGTAGCTAATGCTTTAAGGTTATATTTGTTGCGATAAAAGATCCCGTTGAATGATTTTATGAATATGAATGATGTTAAATGCATAGATCTATCTGTGAATGTCATGATAAGTATGTAATTGGTGCCACAAACATCCTCCTTCATTCGACATAAACATGGTTCCGTCCACTCTCCCTTGAACGCCTCGGGTGAGACCTCATCTGCTTCGCAGGTGTTGCTGGATGGGGTAAAACCTATCTAGGTCGGTGCTCTAGGAGATCACGGTGAGTTGGTGTCGATGGCAATGGGAACCCCTGTCGACTGGGTTTGAGTCAACAATTGACTATTTCTTGGTGCATGACCTCCTCTTGTTTCTACGTGGCATAGGGGAAGTAAAACCTTCTGCAACTATTTCGACCTCTTCTGAAACAAAGAAAGGAGAATAATCCCTATAGGATGATCCTTCCTTTTCCTAACGGGATTCTTCTCCCTATACAACAGAAAATTGAACCTCTTGAATTATAACCCTTTCTAGTTTAGGAGAGGATTCAATTTCTTGAATCAATCCCGCCTAGGATTCCATTTCCTCTCCTATTTATTCGTCATTGGTCTCTACCTGGTGGACTAGGCTTCATATAGGATCTTGGGGGTTTATATATTGAGACCTTTCTACTGTTACAACTTCCTCTAAACTCCATGCTTGATCATTTTCAGCTTCCTCAGCTTCTCTGTCACTCCCCCCAACTTCATTTGACAGGTTCCGATCAACATATTCCTCGTCCTCATCTTCCTCTACTATAGCCACATGGTCTATCATGGCCCCAACAACAAATTGTTCTCAAGTTTGGTTTCTTCGCTCAAGAGCCCATAGTATTAATAATTTGATAAGGCCATGGTTAGTGATAGATCCTTGGGGATGCTGAGACCCTCTGGCATAGTGTGCCATGTTTTGTAATGTCCTCTTAAGGTAGTAAGGAATTTTAATCAGTGTACCATGGTGTAGATGAGAAAGAAAGAAAAAATCATATGTATATACAACTATGTACCTACCTTCACAGGTGATGTACTTCTTTAGGAATATCGCGACCTGGTCCCAGGGCCGAGGTAAACTCTCCAGCATTGTTCTCTGCCCCCTTGGCTGAACTCTTTCCCCCACTGCAAGGAAATTCTCTATTGCATTTAGGTTGGGCCTCTTTCTTCCAAACCACTTCCTCCCAATTCCGGGTATCCCTCTAATTTCTGCTATTACTCCGTCTGAGGCCTCAATTCTCAAACCTCTAACCATTGAGTGGTTCCACCTCAGATTCATGGTGAGCTGTAATGCCATCTCCTTGTGGAATCCATTCACTCTCTCAAAGTATGCCATCCACCCATCCTCCTCAAAGATACTAAAGGCTTCTCTATTCCGTCACAATGCGTCCATTGTCTCAGGCTCATGACAAACAACAAACCCTCCCATAATGTTCTTCTTTTGCAATTTCAGACGTCTGAAATGAAAATTTCTCAATTTGGACGCTGGAGTTGCAGCAAGCAGGAACAACAATGAATAGTGGAGGGTTGTCGGCTATTTTTGGAAAGTTGGTGTAATCATGGAATAGACTCGTGCTAAAAATTATTGCATGGATTGGATGAGATGGAGATGGTCAATAAGTACTAAAAAGTGTAGTGATTTGTCCTTTCTACTGAGTAAATCGACTAGGGGTTACTGACAGGGATGTACGAATGTAATATAATCATGATTATTCTATCACTTTATGCCTAGTCAGACTTATGATTAGAACGCATACCTCCATACTTACCGTGATGAATCATTAGCCTCCTTGGTGGCCTGCCCTTGTTGTCAAATCAATTGATGAAGAAAAATTTTCACACACGCCTTCATAAAGTCGGTTGGCCTATATTCCAAAGTGTGTCCATGTCAGCATTAATTATATGAATAAGTGTCCGCTTTAGTGGATCGTCGGCCCCATTATTTTTGAAAAAACTGTAACAAGCACTCTAATCAATTTAGTGGGAGGATTGACAGTGTTCCAATGGAAAATTGGTGGAGTTTGGGAAAGAAGCGGTAGAGTCAATGAACCTTTAACTGAATACATAGCGAAGTTTCAACTGAAAATTAACAAGGTACAACCGATAACGGGAATGCGAATAAATTTTGGCCAAAAGTGGAAAGATTGGCGGAGTTTCGACAGAAAGTGGGAAAATTGGCAGAGTTTCGGCAGAAAGCAGAGAGATTGGAGGAGTTTCAGTAGAAATTGGAGAGATTGGTGGAGTTTTGGCATAAAATAGAGAAATTGGCAGAGTTTCGGCAGGAAGTGGAGAAATTAGCGGAGCTTCGGCAGAAAGCGAAGAATTTGACAAAAGTTGACAGATTTTCAGCAGTGGTTTTCTCCGATCCTTTACTTATCCAGTAGGTGCAGAGGACTTCCCATAATTTCACAGTCAATTGGCCCATTACAACTATTCCATTCCTCTCGGGTGCTTCGCATCTCATCCCTGCACACCATATTCTAAAAAAACAATTAAATCTGAAGATAAAAACTATCAAGCAATCTATAAACTAAAACCAAATCATAAAAGAAAGAAATCAAAATGAATTTATTTATTTACAAAATTTCTTCTGAAAATTATGCAGCAAACTCAAAGAGTTGGAGAAACAGGAAGAGATTCCTGTTCCTGTACCAATTTACAATTTGGATCAACAACAACGTTAGAGGCAAAGGCATCCTTCGACAAGGGGTTGATGATAAAGCCGCAACCGATGACCATTGGAAAATAGTGGAGTTTGATACTCATCGATTGTAATCAATCGAGCCATCCCATTATTGAACACTTTATAAGGCCCCAACCATCTGGTGCGCAGTTTACCTTTAAAATCCTTTTTGAACCATGAATTGTATAGTAAATCCCAGTCCGCTTCACAGAACGTTTTCTTCTTAATAAACCTTTCATGCCTATTAGAACGTTGCTATTGAATCATTGAATTCTGATGTAGAGTTACTG
Organism: Larix kaempferi; assembly: GCA_027924585.1. NCBI lineage: Eukaryota > Viridiplantae > Streptophyta > Pinopsida > Pinales > Pinaceae > Larix > Larix kaempferi. Next base: position 55,216,105 of record BSBM01000001.1, read on the forward strand.
CATGCTTCTCGTCAAGTTCATTTAGTTGATTCAGTCGATCCTTCTGAGCTTCCATTAAATCCAAGTTTGCTTCCAAACCAGTCCTCAAGGTTTCAATTTCAAATTCCATAGGGAAGGCAACATTTTTCCCGTAGACCAATTCATAAGGAGAGAATCCTATGGTGCTGCACCATTATGTAGTTCGATATGCCCATAGTGCTTCAGGGAGTCTTTTAGCCCAATCCTTACGATGACTCTTCACTGTCTTTGTAAGAATAGATTCGATCAATTTATATGTACTTTCCACTTGGACATTGGCTTGTGGATGATATGGTGAATTTACTCGATGTTGAATATGATATTTTTGCAGAAGAGTTTCCATATTTCGGGATACAAATGTGATCCCCCATCTGTCACAATTTATTTAGGTACTCCAAAGTGAGTAAAGATTTCTCCATATAGGAAATCTATGACAGATTGATCAGTTGCTTTCACTAAAGCTGTTGCCACAACCCATTTAATCATATAGTCTGTGCAAACTAGAATGTAAACCCTTTGATTTGGAGGGTTGATGGGACCAACAAATTCCAAATCCCATGTCTCAAAAGGTTCCACCACTACTTGTGGTTGGAGAGGCATCTCATCTAATCTATTGGGCTGACCCATCCTTTGACAACTATCACAAGCTTGCACATACTTTCTTGCATCATGAAACAAGGTTGGCCAGAAATAACCCATGCGTAACACCTTATGTCCAGTCCTTTTATCGGAAAAATGACCCCCACAAGGCTCATCATGACATGCCTTCAGGATACTGTGGATTTCATCTTCCCTCACACATCGTCTAATTTCCAAATCCATCCCACTGTAAAAGATATATCCCTCTATCCAACAATATCGAGCACTTTGCTGGACAATCTTTCTTCTTTCCCTCCTTGATAAATGATCTAGAAGCTTCCCTACAACAAGATAATTATCAATATATGTTAACACCCAAAAAGTGCTCACTAGCTCATTCCCTTATTCACATGACCCATTTGTCCACTTTTTCCACCATTTAGCCTCTAAAACCATCAAAAGGTCACCAAAAAGACCATAATACACATTTCCCCCCTCAAAATATGTATTTTTCCTCAAGAAAAACACAAAAAACCCTCAAAAAGGGTCCAAAATTCCCAAAAATTATTAAAAGGGAATAAAAATATTTAAAATATTTAAAAGAGGAAAAAGAGGGAAAAAGAGACCTAAACCATGTTGGTTAATACCATTGGTTTTCTTAAAACCATAATGGTATTCCCCATCACCAAAAACTATAAAAAGGTGATAGGGGCTCCTCACTTATCATCCATATTTCATCCTATCCTCATGCTGCCGAAATCCATCTTGAGCTTTTCCCAACTATTGAAGAATTGGAGAAGAAGATACCATTGGACATTGGAGCACCTCAACCTTGGAGCTGCCCAAAATTCACCATCCTCACCATTCGAGGTAATACAAAAGTTTTACTTTTTATTTACATGCTTATGAATCGATTTTGTTTATTGTTATCGATCTAGAATTATTTATTTTACTATTTACTACCATCAATCTATAGTTTATATTTGCTTATTTACATTGCTTTACTTGAGATTGCTGCTACTAGTTAGGAGGTGCATCCTTGCACATGCTTGGTTGAAAAACCAAGCAATAGTTTTTGGCTGGGTCTTCAACAAATAACTGAAAGGATCGATACCCTGTACGAGTCTCAACGATGCGATCAAGGTGTTGACGTCGAGAATGTGAGAAAAATCATTTGGAGAGGCACTAAGGACTCCTTTCAAAATGATCCGTAGGCACTCATCACTAATGGTGATGAGTCCAAGGCACAAGGACCTCTGGTTCTATCCTTTGGAATAGATTTGATTGGTGTCAACAGAGGGAGACCGATAACTACAAAGGTAATGATGTTTCCTTGATAGGAGCGCGAGGTGTACAACTGAAATGTGATAGTACTGATTGTAGCACTGACATACTGTGGGCATAACTGGGGTTATAGAGTGGGTTGACTCAAACTTCCTTTGTTCAGAGCGTGATGACATGGTTGACCTGGAAGCATATGAAATTGATGTTTAGGTGTGGGGATCATAGCTTAAGGGATCAGGGGTATGTATTGCAGACTGAAGTGACTCTGGGGGGACAAGCAGATGGATGCTATTGGTAGACTCTCAGGGTGACATACTGCAGAATACTCTGAACAAAGGCGACCATAATGGGGAAGCTGCCATATGAGTAGACATGATTTGTTGTGGCACCAAAAAAACACCGTTAGGTCCTTCTTCGTAGTTTTAATGAGAAACAAGAAGGGATAAAAGTTTTCTCTAAAATGGTACTGTCTTTTGGATTTATGCAAGCCTAGGACTGTTCATGCTCGTGAGTGCTTTCATTTTTACGGAGTCTGAAAACAATAAGAAGACTCTGAATTGGTGGAGGAGTATTGTCTTGTGGATTTATACGAGCCCAAGACGGTGATTGCTCATGGTTGCTTTCAATTTTAGAGACTCTGAAAGTGGTAAGTAGACTCCATTGGTGTTATTTTTTGTATGTTAGTCTCCAAGGCCCGAAAAAACATAAAATAATGCGAATGGAGAACTCTTCCAACCGATGTGACTAGAGTATTCCTTTTTCGTAATTAGTCTACAAGGTCCGGAAAAGGGGTAAACTTATACCAGGTAGACACCCTTTCAAATACGTTTAACGAGCATGAAGGGAAGCAAGATTGTTCGGTGATCTTTTCATTCTTTTAAGAGTCAGAAAAGAGCTTAACAGAAACTCCCTGAGTGCCTTTTTCGTAAAGGAATTGTTCGGCCCGAAAAAGGGATAAAATTATACCAAACAAAAGTAATGGAGAGGCAAGGAGGAAGTGTTCAATCAAAGGGCGAGTTTGGGGATCACGCTCGGTGATAGGGGGGAACACTAATGGGGCCTCCTTGCGATTTGATGAATGGTAGCAAAACAACGCCATAATTGCAGTATGGATGGAGTGGTGGGCTCATGTATAAGTTGTGGTGCGAAAATTTGTAAAATCTGATGGTTGTCGATGTGGCACACAAATCGAGGGGACGATGGGTATGTGAGAAAGTGCTAAAACATTCTAGGGGTGAGAGCCATAAATGATCTCAAGAATAATCACGAGCGTGGAAAACTGAATCCAGCAATATAAGACTCATAAAAAATGGACCACAGCCGATGTGGCACGCAAATCGAGGTGACAAGGGGCATGTAAAAAGTGCCCAAAAAATATGGTGGTGAGAGTGAGAAATGGTCTCAAGCATTGTCACGAGCACAGAAAACTGAATTCGGCGATATAAGACTCGTTAAAAATGGACCACGATTGATGTGGCACACAAATCGAGGTGATGAGGGGCATGTAAAAAATGCCTAAAAACGGGACCTAGTGGAAACGAGAAAAGGAGTGGACTGTCATGAAGTTCTCACTATGTTGATTCCAACGGTATCAATGGTTTGAAAAACGGACTTCGTATGATGCCGAAATGGTTGATTGAAAATTGGTCAAATTTCTATAAATAGCAAGTGGACCCAATGTGACAAGTGTCATTTTCACAATTGACTTTCATAGAGAAATTTAGTTGGGTCAGAGCGTTTTCTTGATTTGTGGGAGATTCGACTGTCGGTTTTTCATTCCGCGAGTTTTAGGTAAGCCTATGTGCCTTAGCCTTTCAAATTATTTACTTTTGTTGAGCGTCGGGGTCTTAGAAGTTGCGAATATTCCACGTTGGCTTGCAAACGTGGAATATCATAGATTTTGGGTCTTTTTCTGCGATACACATCGCAGGTATGGATTGGACAGCCGCGATGTGCATCGCGGCTGTGGGTCTGACAGTCGCTATGTTCATCGCGGCTGTGGGTGCTTACAGCCGCAATGTGCATCGCGGCTATGGGTGCTTACAGTCATGATGCTCATCGCGGCTATGAGGGCTTACAGTCGTGATACACATCGTGGTTGTGAGGGTTGATACCCATGATGTTCATCATGGCTATGAGGCTGAAAGTCGTGATGTTCATCATAGCTAGGGGCCCGAAAGTCGCGATGGGGATCGCTTTGGTAGGGAAAAAATTTTGTTTTATTTTTCTAAACAATTTTGTGGTGTTTTGGCAGGATGCCAAAGAGGCCACTCGTGTCATGGAGGGAGAGGGAGATTGATGTGGGATTGATGGGCATTATTCCGGATAACGCAGATGTGTGGGCGGCCTTGGCTTTGGGCGAACTACTGAATTTGTCTCAGATTCCTATCATGCGTTCAGTTAGAGAGCTGTTGAACAAGTTGGTTGACTTCTCGGATCTGGAGGAGGTGGCTTTCATGGTGCAAGGTGAGCGACTGGAGGTCACCTTGACTGATGTTTACTTTCTTACTAGCTTGCCCCGTTTGGGTGAGATAGGGGACACCCAGCCAAGGATTCCGGATAGTATGGATATTGAGGATCTCGTCGAGAGATTCTGCATTCCAGGGGCTCGTGCGCAGAACAACGCACTGAGTATCTCGGATCTATAGGAGCCGACAATGCAGGCAGTGGCAGCTTGTGTTTTGCAGGTGCTTGGTGCACAGGTGCCCCATCGTTTGTCAAGGGGAAAATGATGATGATTCACAGTGTCTTGAGAGAGACCTATTTTGCTTGGGGGCAGATGTTTTTGGCCTGTGTTCGGCGAGAGCTGAACAAGGTTAGTCGAGAGGGAGGAGAGTTTAGTTATGCATCTTTCCTCTGTTGTTTCTTTTTCAAGCGGGTACCTACCTTGCGACCACGTGTGCCGGTTCGGGAGGGATTGAGGAGTGAGCCGTGAATGGTGCGGTGGGGGGAGATGATGCCCCAAGGTGGTGGTGTCATCCGACGGTTCGTCTCATCGGAGATGTATGACCAATGGGAGCAGATGTCCGTTGTTATTGATGACTATCCATATGTGGGTATAGACCTCCGGGGAGGCCCTAAGATGCCTTGAGCTCAGGGACAGGCTTAGGGGTTAGACGGTACGTCTTTGTTTTTGTTTCTCTATTATATCATGTTTAGATATGAGTATAGCTAGAGGTGCTTATATGATAGTGACTTGTTTCATTTTGGGTCATGGCAGATGTTGCTCCGAGGCCTCCAGTGGACCATATAGGCCGTAGGGGATGGATGATGATGGTGGTACCTCCACCGGTAGCGGCACCCCCACCTCCTGTATGAGGAGTTGTACGCCAGCGAGATGATGCCCTAGAGGGCGTACATGATACCTTGGAGGTGCTTCTAGTGGATGTACCAAATGATGGTTGGAGGGATCTAGATCAGCATGTTCTCGAGCGTTGTTACGATGCTCCCCATGAGTGGAGATCGATCTTGCGGAGAGTAGCTATAGTGACAGTTGAGAGGAGGGCTCAGGCTCTGGAGGAGCCAGAGGAACATAGTGATCATGATGATTAGGTGATCTTGTACCTGCCCCCAAATGTGGATGAGCATATGGTGATGTATTTTGTTGATACACATTTTGTATGGCTGGTGTACCTTTTGTATATTTGGGTGCTAAGAGCACTCCTGACATTGTGACTCTTATGATGATATATATATATATATTTATGTTTTTTGGTATATAGTCGTGTATGCACGTGGATGCACAACTTGTCTTTTCTTTTATGTCTTGTTGCACGTGGATGCAATTGTAGTTTGTTTGTTTGCTCGTGGAGGCATGTTCGATGCATGTGGATGCAAAGTTATGATTTTTTATATGCCCGTGGAGGCACATGTTATGCACGTGGATGCAATGTTATGATGATTTATTTATTTTGATTTTTTGATTCCTATGTGATGCATGTCAGGATGTCCTACATGTTTTGGTTGATGTGCCAATCTAGAATGTTGTTAGCCATTTGGTCTGCTACATTGTTTAGATTTCTTGGGACATGAGTGAATGAGATGGATTCAAAGTGTCGAATCATTTGTTTAGTGCGTAGGAATTTTCTAAATAGACAGGGATCGCATACCTAGTAATAGTTGTTGAGTTGGGAAACGAGGAGCTGGGAGTCTAGGAAACCACTAAGGTGACTTATGCCCATTTGGAGAGCAACGGCCAGGAGACCGGTCATGGCATCATACTCAGGTTGGTTGTTTGTGGCAGCACCTATGCACACTCCGTCGAGGTGGATCAACTCGTGTGAAGGGGAATAGATTACCCAAGCTGCTGAAGCAAGATTTGGCGACCAACGACTTGCACCATCGGTGAAGCCGATATGGTAGAGTGGAATAGGATCCATCTATGTTCCTGCAGGAAAAAATGAAAATGTAAGGTTTTGATATTTTACAGCGAAAAAAAAAAAAAAAAAACTGTACAATATGGACTGTGGTGTCCAGGATATTTTTTATGGGTAGAATATTTTGAGGTACAACCCATTATGGGGGTTGTGCATGGGATTTCCTTCTGAGTTGGTCAAAAGGTATGCCCCATGTCCAAGGCAAGTGTGTATGATATATGCGCCTTGCCACATAGATTCGAACTTTCCTTTGCCCGTTTTGTCATGGGCTTGGTCGTAAACAAGTACCAAGTATCCTTCACTAAATGCTCGTGGGTGAACATGTTTATTGTAATGGATTTTAGATCTATTCTTTGCGGCTTCGATTGTTTGGAGAGCTGCGTGGCAATCTTCGTCGGCCTGCTCTAGAAGAAGTAGGCATTATTTAATCGGTGAAGTATCTGGGAGGAGTTCTATGGAAATTTGTAATGTTTGTATCTAGCACTCAATGGGGAGGACAGATTCCATGCCGTGAACCAAATAGAAGGGGGTAAAGGCGGTTGCGGTTTTGGTCGACATACGGTAAGCCCATAATGCAGGAAACAACATATGATGCCAATTGGATTTATGTTTGTTGATAGTGTGCTGGAGGATAGTCTTCAAAATTTTGTTAACAACTTCGACTTGGCCATTTCCTTGGGGGTAGTAGGCGGAGGAGAAATGATGTTCAAACTTAAGGAGTATGGACAACTCTCTCCAAACGGAGTCCTCCAAGTGAGAGCCATGGTCTGAGACGATTTGCTTTGGTACTCCGAAACGAGCGATAACATGGTTGAGTAAAAAACGGGCTGCAGTGTCGGCTTTGCAATTGTAAGTAGGCATGGCTTCAGCCCACTTGGTAAGGTAATCGACAACCACAATAATGTGTTTATGGCCTCCAGCTGATGCGGGATTGCAATCCATAAATTTGATGGCCGATTTGCAAAATGGTCCAATGGTGACGACTGGATGAAGGGGGGTGGGGGGGGGGGGTTCTTGCCTTGGGTGCAAAGAGCTGGGAGTTTTGGCAATGTTTGACTACTATGATACAATTAGTGAATAATGACGGCCAAAAATAACCTGCGCAAATTAATTTTTGGGCAGTGGCCATTCTAGAGAAATGGTCGATGTAGGCACCATCGACCATCGACCGCAACTTAAGGATGTGTTCTGCTTCTTCTTGGGAAAGTCATCGTCGTAGGATTGTGTCGACACCACGTCGATAGATGAAATCACCCAAGAGGAGATAATGGGGGCATGGTGATGGATGTGACAGCGTTCGTCATGGTCGATATTAGGTCAAAACTTCTGTGTGCGGAGGTATACCAAAATGTCACCGTACCAAGGGTCGTCAGAAGAGATGATGAACAAATGTTCGTCAATTATATCAGTATGGATAGCTGGTGATGACGATGAAGATGGTAGGTCCATAATGATTTGAGCGAGTGCTAGTGCTTTGGTGCTCTTCGGGGTTTTAAAAGTCAGGTCATATTCTTTTAGGATAATCACCCATTTGGAAACACGACCTTGTAGAAGGCGGTGATTCAAGAGATAGACCATTGGGTTAGAATTTGCCACAACCGTGGTATGGCTGAGGAGAATATAATGTCAGAGATTTTGTACTAAAAAGACAATGGCGAGGGCCATTTTCTCTTCATGTGGGTAGCGTAGTGGTGGACCTGATAAATTTTGGCTCACGTAGTAAATAACATGCTCTTGGCGAGTGGAGTCTTCTTGGACGAGTACTCCAGAGATGGCGTAATCTGATGCCGAAATGTAAAGGGTAAAGTCACTTGTGAAATATGGAGGAGAAATCAAGGGGGCACTTGTAAGTGCCTTCTTCAGGTCTGTGAAGGATGTTTCTGCTTGGTCGTCCCATACAAAATGGGTATGAAGGCATAGCAAATGGAGGAAACCATGTACTGTGGTGGTGTAGTCTAGGACAAAGCGACAAAAGAAGTTGGACTTCCCTTGAAGGATTTGTAGCTGTCTTAATGTCTGAGGTGACGGTAGGTCTACTATGGTTTGGACCTTTAGAGGGTCGATGGTGATTCCTTTCGCTGAAATGATAAAACCCAACAGACGGCCTGCTGGGAGGCAAAAGATACACTTGAGTGGGTTCAAGCGGATTTTGTATTTTCGACAACGTAAGAAGACTTGTCGAAGATCATCTAAATGGTTAGATCATTTCTTAGATCGAGCCATGAGGTTGTCTAGATAAACTAATATGATGTTATTCAGGTTGTAAAAACAATAAGTCATGGCTCATTGGAAAGTGGCTCCAGTGTTCTTGAGACCGAAAGGCATGATGCGATAGGTGAAGGTGCCCCATGGAATAGTAAAAGCGGTCTTGTATTGATCTTCTTTACGGATTTTGATTTGGTTGTATCCGGAGAAACCATCCATAAAAGAAAGTACCTCATGCCCCGCACATGCATCGATTAGTTGGTCAATAAATGGTGTGGGAAGTTGTCTTTGGGACAAGCTAGGTTGAGGTCACGGAAGTCAATACAGATGCGTATGGTGCCTACTTTCTTATTAACTGGTACTGGGTTTGAAATCGAGGTGGTATATGCAATAGGGTATCTGAAACCTGCTGCTCGAAGCTTCTCAATTTCTGCTTTCACGGCTGGAAGCTTGGATGGGTGAATGGGGCGTTGTTTCTGGTGGATCGGTGATATGTTGGGCCAGGTGTCTATATGATGTTCTACGATGGTAGGCATCTCGGTATAAGACCAAGCGAAGATATCTCGAAATTCTTGGAAGAGTTTCTTATAGGCTTGGGTTTCCTTCTCAGTGCATGATGCACCTAAAGAGATAAGCTCAGGTTTTCTGAGGGTGGTGGAGATGTCGATTTTTATGGTTGGTGAAATGTTGGCCATGTTTCCTTCTTTAAAGGCTCCTAGGGTTGGGATAGAATATTTGAACCAATCAACCTTGGTTGGTAAGAATTCTTTGGATTCAACAGATAGTTGGTTCGCCGTAGATGTCTCAGGGATGAAGTATAATTGATGGTGCATATCATCCCAAGGGTAGTCTGGTGCAGTGATTGTTTCTAGGATCTCCTCATCGGTGCAGAAGTAGTTCGTCATTAAATCAATTGCTTCAAGCTTGTAGGTAGTTGAAATCATGTAAATGGTATTGATTTCTTCTGAACGGGAATATTCTCGGGGGAATATTTCCTCAATGAGTGGGGGGATATCTCTAGTTCAGCATTATTCAATTTGTATAGTGCTTCTCTGTAATCTGGGAGATCGGGGCAGTGATGTGAATAATGGCCGCAGATGCCGCATATCGCACAAGGGTGGTTTGTGCGCAATGATTTATCGCGAGGCTGAGGGGGTAGTTCTAGTTTGATAACTGGAACGTTGGTGTCATCATCCAACATATTCATGTGTTCTTGAAGTGCCAGTAGATGTGGACATAGATGGGTAGCATGTCCTATATCGTCACACAAGGAGCACTTGGGGGGGACGCGGATTGTTGGAGGAGGCTTCGCTAATTTGGGAGTCGCTGGGGGGGTGTGAGTTGTGGGTCTGGTGGTGTAGTTTTGTGGACCTCTGCCCCCATTGTAGCGATATTGGGGGGGAACATAACTAGGGGTTGATGTAGTGGCTCCTGTTGGAGGTGGTTTGTTTTGGGGGTTCGGCACACTAGGTGGTGGACGGTTTTGGGGGTTCAGTATGCCAGGTGGTGGATGGTTCGAAATGTTGATGGGTTATACCAGTTGTAAAACAACAGTCGGTGTCAGTGGAGGGGTTGGGGCAGGTAGGTACCATACAAGTAATCCTAATGTTAACCCTGGAAGGTTAAGTGTAGCCATTACTGGCGTGCTGACAACTCCTGAAAATGGAAACAAGAATGGGATAGTGTGAATTGGTGTTGTTCCGATATGACTAGGCACTATGGGTGGTTGTGGCAGTAGTTGAGGTTGTGGAGTATGTTGCTATGTGTTGTACGAGAGGGTGCACAAATCAGATATTTCATTTATCCAAAGAGGGGGTGGGATAGATGGAAAAGTGGTGGTCATGGGAGTATCCAAATATATCCCGGGTCCAACTGACGAGACGAACGATGTGGGTGCGCTCTGAACGGGTTGTTCGATCATGGGAAGAACATTTTCAGGTGTTGCGGGGGCATTGGGATCATAGTATGTTATTTGGTTGATTTTAACTATGCATCCTTCGTGGGGGAACATCATGAGGCGAAAAACTGAAGAAGCGACAGCTTTCATTTTATACATGTAGCTTCATCCCAGAAGGAGATTGTAATCAAATTGGGTGTTGATGACCTCTATATCGATGAGAACCAGTTTGCCCCCGAGCTGTATGGGTACGTTCACTAACAGGCCCTGAGGTTGATCTGCACGGCCATCGTAAGCTCGCAATGTGGTAGTTGCGGTTGTAGCGTTTGGGATCCAAATTTCTACCATACGAAAGTTGACATAATGTAGGTGGAGGCACCTTCATTGATTATGCATCAATGAACGATGAGGTTGCGAATGGACACAAAAACTTGAAAAGCTAGAGATGAAGGCAGATGAGGTTTAGCTTGGTCTAAGTCGAAAGCCATCATGTTGGATTCATTAGGGTCTATGGCACCAATAGCAGATAACAACAATTTTCTCTGTGCAGGACCATTTTTGAGGATTTCTAGAGTGGACATAGTAGTCGGGGACTGAGCTAAGTCTTCTACAATGTTATAGTTTGAAGCTGCACGAGAGTTAGGGTTATTGTTGATTCATCTTAAAGGGATGCGAGGTGCTTTAGGACCTCCGTCCATGGGAATATTAGGTATGCGAAGTGGTTGATTAGTTGGGAGGGTACTTGAATATGGATCAGTAGGTGTGGCCTTAGGGGCTGAGCCGTATTGATTTCGGTGGGTTTGAAGGTTGATATCATTTGATGACATCATTAGCAAATGGTGAGTGTTAGACTTTGTATGTTGGTAAACGGTTGCCGCATAGGTAATTTGCTGCTGTGTTGTAGCAGATCCTTGTGGGGGATCCATTGGACAAGTGTTGACCACTCCTTGGTTAGGTAGGGGATTTTGCAATATCATGGGTTGTAGCTGAGGAGGGGGTGCTGGCTATGAAGCATGTCCTTGTCATTGGGTGTCGTCAGTCTAGAGTTGACGCGCTCGATCTAAATGGGGGCAATTATGCGTGTAATGGCCGTAGACCCCACATATGGAACACAGGTGTTTTCTTCTCAAATTAGGATTTTTGCCCTATTTTGGTGGACAGTCAGGGTTTTGATTTGCAGGAGAAACGTTATTGTTATTGGGAGGATTAGGTGGCTGTCCTCCTTGGTTTTGTTGTTGGTTATTGCCGCGGTTTCATCCTCGTCCACGATTTTGTTGACCTCCTTGATTACGCTGGTTGTTCTGGTTTTGAGGTTGGTTTTGCTATGCGTATACATGCCCTTGGGTAGTAGGTGGGTTTTGAGGTCATACAGGAGTTGGAGCAGGCTACGGTGGATAGTAAGTGGGAGGGTTCTTAGGTGGACCTAGTTCTTGTTGTGGTTGTGGGTAACCTTGAGCTACTAGAAGTGTTGGAGCAAGAGGTGCTGCCTGTTGAGGATAATAAGCCGATTGGGCTTGTGGGTGAACCGGAGTCTGATGGGCGTGCTGGTTATAATATGGAGGTGGTACGTAGGCTAATGGTGCTTTCCCATAACACTATGGTGGGCATGGGGTCCATGGGTGTGTATGACTGGAGCATACGACGTTGTAGCTCCAGAATGAGATGTATCCCTAGAAAGGTCTGTGGCGTTGTTTGTGCTCGTCATGGTGAAAGGTTTGTTTTGCACCATAACTTGGCCAATGATACCATCAGCAACATGAGATTCCCCTGGCGCGTTTCTTTGGGATGGATCGCCACAAGGGGCGTCCGAAAATATCGTGTATAAATATCCAGACTGGGCATATATGAGGTCGAAATGTTGAGCTTTTAAGATGGCTTCTTCTTCCGATTGGGGTCGTTCAGAAGCTACATCCTTGGCTATGAGAGGGAGGAGTGATTTGAGGAACCAATCCAAGAAGATATGGTCATCAAGCTTTATCTTGCAGAGACTACAGCGCTTACGCCACTCATGGATATGATCGGTGATGTGTGTAGCGGTGTTTTGTCTACAAGACAATAGTATTTCCACTCTTGCATCATAGCGTATAGGTAGTTGAAAGAACTGAAGGAAAGTTGAGGCGAGGGATGTAAAGGTGGGGTGTGTCCCATGTGGTTGCTCAATGTACTAGTTGGCTGCAGAGCCAGTGAAAGTTCTTTGTAAAAGTCGGAGTTGAATAGAATCATCAACTATGGAGTTTGAGGAACACCATAGGTGAAATGACATGATATGGCTTTGGGGGTCTTCCCCAGCCTTCCCTTCAAACTTTGGGATGTCTGAAGGGAGCTTTGTGGGCATGGGGGACCAAGTAGGGTCATGTCGGATGGGATCATTTGTTAGCCTAGCCAAGTCTGGTAGGTTAAGGCTATCCATAAATGGCAAACTGGTGGAGGGGTATGATGTTGTCATGGGGGCATAAGTGCTGGTGGTAGCGTTATGTATTAGGCCACTACCCCTAAGGGGTATATTAGTTGAAAAAGGGATGTGTTCTCCACCCAAATATGTGTGAGAGGGGCCAGTGCCCCCAAGTGTAACGTGAGTCACAGATGGGTTTGGAATGGTTCCAGTAATTGGTGGGATCTGAGTAGTGGCGCTGATGATAGGGGTGGGTCCCATATTGGGCATACCAAAAGTGGGTGTGGGTCTCGTGTTGGGCATACCAAAAGTGGGTGTGGGTCCCATGTTGGGCATACCAAGAGGAGGTGTACTAGTTGTGGCTACCACAATGGTCATTGTAGTTGCAAGGGTGCTTGATGTTCCGCCAACAGTCCCTCCAAAAAAGGGGTTTGAAGTTGTACCAGCCATGTGGCTAGTGGGTGCAGTGTAAATGGGGTTTTCGGATTCTTCCTCAGAGTCAGATGTGAAATGAGGTGTGTTAGAATCGGAAGACGGAGCTCTACGACGATGACATTTAGAGTTAAGTGACAATGCTCTTCGTCTATGATGGGTGGTGTCAAGTGAACCGTATTGTGGGGGTTCACCCCGTAAACGTTGAGAATGTCTCAGGGACTCAATGGTGGTAGTTGTGAATTGAATCTACTATTTGGTGATGGGTGGAAAGCTCAAAATCCCTAATGTAACTGTGTGTGCAAGAGGCGAGCATAAAAAATAATGGAACTCAAGCCAAAAACCAACCTCAAAAACACTTACTATAATAGTTGTGCTATAATAAGTGGAGTAATAAAAAATGTGGTCAGAAAACCAACATGCAAACAACTCCTAAAAATAGAGAAAGGTCTACTCTATGACCAAAGGGAGGTAAAGGAGCATGCAAACACCTAACTAAAAAGTATTATGACTTGACAAGGTATATCCTCTGCAAGGTGATGAAATTTTCAGAATTTACTTCAAGCTGATCTAGGATCTTAACTGAGAGAACAACATGTACAACAAATCTATAGCATATCAATCATGGACACAATAATGCAAGCACACAAGAGACACAGAGTTTACTTGGGGAAAACCATAAAGGTGAAAAACCCCAATAACTTCCTCAGAGATAGATAGAGCAATGATACAACTAGAATACAAGAGACAGTCTTCTCCTAGCAGCAGAGCCTCCTCCTCCACAAGTGCGCCACTCTCCCAAGTGTGAGTGAGAGTATAGAATGTGTAAAATGAGAGAGACGTACTCTCTATTTATACACTAACTTGACTTGAACTTTACTCAACTAGGTTAGCCTCAACCTAACCACTTAACATAATGCTGACTGGGCCAACCCCCACTAGGGTGGTCTAATAACCCTTTGATCCACATGGCCGACCCCCAATAGGGTGGTCTAATAACCCTTTGACCCACATGACTTATACAGGGCCGACCCCAACAAGGTGATCTAATAACCCATCAAGTATAAGTTACGACACTTACACTATAAATGATGACACTTCCGTAGGAATAATAACATCTCTATAGGAATACAATATACATATATGTGAAATACATTCCGAAGTTACATATACATCAACAAACAACTCCTAAAAATAGAAAAAGGTGTACTCTCTGACCAAAGGGAGGTAAAGGAGCATGCAAACACCTAACTAAAAAGTATTATGACTCGACAAGGTATATCCTCTGCAAGGTGATGAAATCCAAGTCAGACAATATAAATTGTAGAATCAAAGGCTAGATATCCCCCTACTAGGAGGAACACCGGGTAGACAATCCTATAAGTTTGGCCACTAAGATACCCCATTCATGACACATTCGGTTGGGTGAATCTGCAGTTTGGTTCCATTGCTGCTGTACTCCCATGAGGGTGGTATAACGAGAACTACGAAAGGTATCCTTCAGTTACTGAATGGATAGTAGTATTCCACTCAGGCTTTTGGAACCAGTCTGGCTACTTGAACCCTCCTAAGTGAGAGGCCTTCCCGATTTATTTGTGTTAAACCGTGTCAACAAATAATAAGGGATTTTGGTACCCTAAATGTCAACCACTATGTCTCAACATGAAAAATGAGTGAGGGGTGTTATTTGGATACTTATCCCCCCAGTCCTACGTAGCTACAAAATTCTTTTTGTGTTCCCCAAATGGGGTTAGAATGTTGGTTGAGTTAAGGTAACTTTTAAGGCTCACTTGAAATTATTGTGACAAATTGTGTGTTGGTGTAGGTGTATACCAAAACAATGCGCCTCGCATGGGTGATTTAATCACAAACTAAAATAAGGATTCTAATTTGTGAAAGAATGAAAGATGTTTCAAATGTAAATGCTTTAAAAATATTTTCAAAAAATATAGATTCTTTAAAAAGCTTTGTAAGGTAAAGCAAAGAACATATGTAGAAATAAATGGATTTCTAAAGTCTTTCTTGAGCAAAATATTGAGCAATTTTTGAAATATGTTTCTAACTTTGCAATGTATAAAACTTAGAATCTCATAAATACTTAAAAAATATTTCTTTCAATTAACTGAAAATTTTCAAAAAGATAAATGAAGTATCTAACCGAATATCAATTTAATAATGCTACAATAATGACACACTGGGCTGTAAAAAATTGCAGAAATTGATGATGGAAAAAATGGGTTGATTGGGCAATTTTTTTTTGAAAAAATTGGCCGAACCGAAATAGGAAATATCGTGGTTGTTGGGTCAAAACCCGTAATGAGCTGCGCAGCAATGTGGGCGAAAACCGCGATGTGAATTGCGGCACGGTGGTTAAAAGTTGCAATGATCAGCATGGAAAAATGGCAAACAGTCATGATGGACCGCGCGGGAAAATGCCAAACAGCCGCGATGGACTGCGCGGGAAAAGGTCGCCCAGCCACGATGGGTTGCGCGGAAAAATGTCGAAAAGCCATGATGGACCGCGTGGAAAAAAGGCTCACAGTTGCGATGGACCACACGACTGTGAATGCCAAAAGTCGCGATGTACGGACGGAAATCGGTCGGCCAAAAGCGAACCCCAAAATTGAAATTTTGGGCTGTTTCAGGCTGCAGAAAGGGCTAATGGCTAGGGAAGCTATCAAGAAGCTGACTAGTATGGCAGATCTACAATTTTAAATGGGAAAAATGACTAAAATAAAGATCTAAAGCGAAAATTTAAAATTAAAAAAATAGCGGAGTCGCGAAAAACTATTGCTTGGTTTTTCAACCAAGCATGTGCAAGGATGCACCTGCTACCTAGTAGCAACAGTCTCAAGTAAAGCAATGTAAATAAGTAAATATAAACTATATATTGATGGTAGTAAATAATAAAATAAAGAATTATAGATTGATAACAATAAACAAAATCGATTCATAAGCATGTAAATAAAAATTAAAACTTTTGTATTACCTCGAATGGTGAGGATGGTGAGTTTTGGGCAGCTCCAAGGTTGAGGTGCTCCAATGTCCAATGGTCTCTTCTTCTCCAATGCTTCAATGGTTGGGCAAAGCTCAAGATGGATTTCGGCAGCATGAGGATAGGATGAAATATGGATGATAAGTGAGGAGCCCCTATCACCTTTTTATAGTTTTTGGTGATGGGGAATACCATTATGGTTTTAAGAAAATAAATGGTATTAACCAACATGGTTTAGGTCTCTTTTTCCCTCTTTTACCTTTTTTGAATATTTTGAATATTTTTATTCCCTTTTAATATTTTTGGGGAATTTTGGACCCTTTTTTAAGGTTTTTTGTGTTTTTTTTTAGGAAAAATACATATTTTGAGGGGGAAAAGGTGTATTATGGTCTTTTTGCTGACCTTTTGATGGTTTTAGAGGCTCAAATGGTGGAAAAAGTGGACAAATGGGTCATGTGAATAAGGGAATGAGCTAGTGAGCACTTTTTTGGTGTTAACAATATATGCATACCAAGGTGAGTGAGTTGAAACTGCAAAAAATTGTTCATTAGGAAATGAATCCTCGACAGGTGGTTTATCATCCTTATTGGTTAGTCAAGAAAGAAAATCAGCAACAACATTTTCTTTTCCTGGTTTATAAATAATCGTAATATCAAATTATTGCAGTAACAGCAACCAACTAGTCACTCGAGCATTAGTAACATGTTTATTAATCAAATATTTAATAGATGAGTGATTGATATGCACAAAAGTAGAGTACCCGGTGATATAGTGCCTAAACGTATTGATTGCATAAATGACTGCAAAGAATACCTTCTCCGTTACTATGTAATTGAGTTTAGCAGGGGGCCAAATTTTTGCTGATATAGTAAATAACATAAGGACTGTGACCCTCTTGATGTCCCAGCACAACTCCAATAGCGGTATCAGAAGCATCAATAAAAATATGGAAAGGTAAGGCCCAATTAGGTCCATGCAAAATGGGTGCTATGGATAATGTTTTCTTCAATTATACGAACGTTGTTTGGCATGCATCTGTCCAATTAAATTGTGCATCCTTCATTAGTAGAGTAAAGAGAGGAAATGCTAGTTTAGAAAAAATTTCAATGAAACGTCTGTAATAAACAACATGTCCAAGAAAACTACGTATCTCTTTCTGCGTACTAGGAACAAGGATGTTCACAATTACCTTTATTTTAGCAGGATCAACTTGTATTCCTATAGCAGATATGAAGTGCCCAAGGAATACACCTTCACTCATGATGATATGACATTTCTCAGTATTGAGAGACATGTGATTCTGATCACAATGTTTTAAGACCCTTTACAAATTATGCAATGCCTCATCGAAACTATTACCATAAGGAGTGAAGTCATCCATAAAAATTTCCATACAATCGTTAACCATTTCAGAGAAAATTCCAATTACATCCCTTTGAAATGTAGTCGATGCATTACATAGTCCAAAAGGAAGTACCCTATATGCAAAAGTGCCCCAAGGAAATGTGGAGGTAGTGTTATCTTGGTCTTGAGGGGCAATCTGAATCTGATTATACCCACTAAAGCCATCTAGAAAGGAGAAGAATTTTTTACCGGACAGGGTATCCAAAACTTGATCGATCAATGGCAAGGAGAAATGGTCTTTTGGTGTTGCTTTGTTCAATTCTCGGTAATCCACACAGACCCTCCATTTTCCATTTTTCTTAGGTACAATAACTGATGGGGAAACCCATTCACTGTCCAAAATAGGGTAAATAAATCCTGTGTTTAGAAGCTTTTGAATCTCTTCCTTCACAATGTCTCTCAAACTTAGGTTCATCCTGTGCTGGGGCTGGAATATGGGATGATAGCGATTCTTAATGTAGATGTGGTGAGTACATAACTCAGAGGGAATACCTCTCATGTCAGTTTACTCCCACGCAAAGTATTCTCTATGTTGTTTCAACATTTTAATTAGACGTTTTGATTCTTCAAGCGTGAGATTGGGGTTAACATTTAAAGTTTTTCCAGGCTCAATTTCTATTGGGATACTCTTTGAATTCTCAATCAAGGAATCAATTTCAATACTTTTAGCAAGGGATTCCTCAGTAAGTTCTTCTTGTTCACATTCACCCAAGTCATTATCCAAAATTTGATATGCCTGTCTAGAGACTGTCATTGGTTCGCTAATGAAATTGTTGATGGTGTCATCTTCAGTATCATTTTTTAAAGTCAAGGCCCTTCCTATAATAAGAAGAGGCTACACGCTCTCTTCTTCTTCCAGGTCCACCCATAATGGAGCTTCAACATCCAAATTGGGTTTTGTTGGAGGATAAAGGGTCAATTTTTCTTTGTCATTCCCATTAGAGACTGTCATGGATCCTGATCCACAACTGATATATGCATCTACTGTATCCAAACATGGTATCCTTAAAATGAGTGGATGTCCCCCCAACCGGGATTGAGGCTGTAATACGAGGAATTCTGTAGGGTATTCCCATGAGTCGACATAAACCACTAAATCATCCAAAATTCCCTTAGTTCTAACTGTGAATCTGTCATCCAGTTCTAGACTGTGTGGGTTGGTCTAAGATTGGTGAGCCCCAACTTCTTTATGGTTTCAATTGTCATCACATTTATTGTTTCCCCTAAATCAACTAATACGTTAGGAATCTTAGTGTATCCAATATGTACTATAACAGTGGGATTTCCAAGGTCATCATATTTAGCCACAGGGACCTTCCCCGTCATTAATTCAGACAATTTTCCCACTACATGAACTGTCAGAGGATCTGTAGGTTTTCTTCCTGGTTTCTTTACACACAGATCTCTAATAGTTGTGGCATAACTGGGTACATCATATAGGGCTTGCCATAATGGAATCTTAACACAAAGGTTCTTAAATTCCCCTAGAAGGTTAAAATATGGTTGCTCTAGTACTTTCTATATAGTTAATCGCTCAGGATACGGAGGACTTCTTGGAATTATTGGAGGGATCTCTTCGTCATATGTTTCAATTAGTGTTTCAAAATTCTCAACAATGGGAATTGCTGCATCGTTCGGGCTTTCCACTTGTTTATTTGTTCTTTCTTTGGTCACGGGGGATGGAACATCCTCAATGACAATAGGTTCTACACCCTCCCAGATCGTAAATGTAGCTCATTATAAGGGACGGGGGTGATAGAATAAGTTGGCATGTTTTTTGTTTCTTTTAAGATTCAATATGCTAAGACAGAAAATATCAACATTACATTCCATTTCACAACAATATCATATACAAGATCACTGAAAGAACAACAAGCACAACATAAACACAAGAGACACAGATTTATCCTGGGAAACACTCATGGGGTAGAAAACCCAACAAAGCTTCCTCAATATAGATGACCAACAAATACAAAGATGTAACCCACAACCATGAGCTCCTTCTCCTCCATAGAAGATCTCTCTCTCACTTATGCGCTAATCACAAGTGAGTGAATGTATGTTAAATGAGGAACACACCTCCTCTATTTATACACAACTCCGACTTGACTTTTACACTAACTAGGTTGGCTCCAACTTAACTACTTAACATAATGTGACAGGGCCGACCCCACTAGGGTGGTGTAATAAGCCTTTAACCCACATGACTCATGCAGGGCCGACCCCCACTAGGGAAGTCTAATAACCCAATTTACCACTTTATCCACGGAGGAATAAAACATCTCCGGATATACAATAAGGTCTTCATGGAAGAATGAAACATCTCCGGAATAATAAATTACAAATATAATATTCTTAGAAGTTACAATATCTCAACACTCCCCCTTAACGAGAAGGATATTATAACAACATCTGCAGGAGCAAGGAGTCATCAAAATCATACATGATACATCTATAAATCATTGGAATCTTTCTTTATACATCATCAGTAACTCAAGTAGTTACTAGAACATCTTTAATACTAGAACATCAACATCTTCAGTAATGAATCTTCATCTTCTGAAGCACTTGAACAGCTACAGCAACATCAACATATGGATCCTCATGATCAACAGCATCGTCATCTCATGATCAACATCATCATCATCTAGATCATCATGATCAACAACATCATCATCTAGATCATCACAATCAACAACATCTGGATCATCTCGATCTACATCATCTGGATCATCTTGATCTACAGCATTTGGGTCATCTCGATCAACAACAATAGCACATTCTACAATACACATGATCCAATTACGGGATGATCAATCCCTCTCACTTTAAGACACCTCTCATGTCTATGGATGATGCAATCCAGATCTACTTACAGGATGATCAATCCTGATCCTTTTAAGACA
Organism: Larix kaempferi; assembly: GCA_027924585.1. Taxonomy (NCBI): domain Eukaryota; kingdom Viridiplantae; phylum Streptophyta; class Pinopsida; order Pinales; family Pinaceae; genus Larix; species Larix kaempferi. The sequence continues at coordinate 55,236,593 of BSBM01000001.1, forward strand.
AATCCATGTCTAGGGACGATGCAGTCCTTGATCTATTTAAGACAAATGCATGTCTAGGGATGATGCAGTCCGTGATCCGTTTAAGACAAATCCATGTCTAGGGACGATGTAGTCCTTGATCCATTTAAGACAAATCCATGTCTAGGGATGATGCAGTTCATGATCTGTTTAAGAAAAATACATGTCTAGGGACGATGCAGTCCTTGATCCATTTAAGACAAATCCATGTCTAGGGACGATGCAGTCCTTGATCCATTTAAGACAAATCCATGTCTAGGGACATTGCAGTCCTTGATCCATTTAAGACAAATCCATGTCCAGGGACGATGCAGTCCTTGATCCATTTAAGACAAATCCATGTCTAGGGACGATGCAATCCCGACCATAGTGCCAGTCCTTTTTCATACTGGATGTGACCTAGATCAGATCTAGGATTTATCACGTACATTTTGAACCAACTGTCCAGGGACGATGCAGTCCTATCACGTACATTTTGAACTAAATGTTCAGGGATGATGCAGTCCTATCACGTACATTTTGAACTAAACGTTCAAGGACGATGCAGTCCTATCACGTACATTTTGAACTAAATGTTTAGGGACGATGTAGTCATATCACATACATTTTAAACTAAACCTTCAGGGACGATGCAGTCCTATCACGTACATTTTGAACTAAACGTTCAGGAACGATGCAGTCCTATCACGTACATTTTGAACTAGACGTTCAGGGATGATGCAATCCTGTCATGTCCACTAGGGACCACTTTCTCGGATACATATGTCTATGGATCTCTTTTAAGACATGTGTCCAGGGATGATACAATCCCTCTCATCCACTAGGGACCATTTATTGGAGAAATATGTTTACGGATCTCTTTTAGGACATGTGTCCAGGGATGATACAATCCCTCTCATCCGCTAGGGACCATTTCTCAGAGACATATGTCTACGGATCAATTCAGGGACCGAAGTCCAGGGATGACACAATCCCTCCTCGTCCACTTAGACAAATTCTAAGGACCATATATCGACCTCATCGTCGAAACAGGTAACCTCATCATCGATACAAGTATCCTCATCATCGACCTTATTGTCAATGCAGGAAATCTCATCATTAGCGACCATATCACTCCCCCTTTCGAGGAGGGTCCTTCTGAACTACACCAAGCTTGTCTCAGAAATACTCAAACTTTAATCGAGATAGAGGTTTGGTCAATACATCAGCAACTTGTTCGTCAGTGCTCACATACTCAATATTTATAGCTCCTTTCTGCATCATATCCCATACATAGAAATGTGATGCACCTACAACAATTACTTAATGAAAATATGCGGAATAGCAGAAATGATAGAACTCAGAATCACTTTTATATTGATCACAGGCCACTTTGAGGGGGAAACCTCCTATGAGCAAGCTCAATACAAATAACTTCACCGTGCCTTCATAGGTCTCAACACACACTTATATACTAAGTCTAGGTGCCAATACTATTGGTCAAAACCATGGGCCACTACAAACTATGGATCAACAATACTACGAGTGACTTACAAAGCATATGCGCCAACAACAATAACATAAACTATTGATCAACAAATACTATGGGACAACTTACAAAGCATATGCGTCCAATAACAATATACTAACAAAGTAAAGACATGGGTTCCTAACATCCCCTCCCCCTTAAAAAAAAGCTTTATCCTCAAAGATTTAGATGTGGAAATTGTTGTTGAATCTGAAGGAGTGGTTCCCATGTAGCATCCTCTGGTTGCATGCCGTGCCATTGAATTAAGACCTCTATGATAGAGCGAGAGCGAAGATGACGAGTGCACCGATTGAGGATGGCCTCCAGCTCCAAAAGGATGGATCCTTCATTATCCAGTTCGGGTAAAATCGTTTGTCCACTGATGTTGGTGCCAAGAACTTTCTTCAGACAAGAGACATGAAAGACTGGATGAATGCGGGAAGAAGGAGGAAGTTCCAATTTATAAGCAACGGACCCAATCTTCTGAAGAATCCGATATGGCCCATAGAACTTTGGAGCGAGCTTATGACGCCCTTTGAGTTTTAGGGAAGACTGCTTGTACGGCTGGAGACGAAGAAAAACCATATCCCCGACTTGAAAAGTGCGCTCAGAACGGTGCTGATCAGCTTGTTGCTTCATGCGATTTCTTGCCATGTGAAGATTGTCCCGCAAAATGCGAAGAATCTGATCACGGTTTCGAAGGATCGTGTCAACTTCCTGAACTGGTGAACTTGTGGGGGTGTATGGAAGAAGAACTGGAGATGCCTGAACATAGACGGCTTCATATGGGTTCATTTTAGAGGCAGTGTGGTAAGAGGTATTGTACCACCATTCAGTGAGAGGGAGCCACTTTGCCCACTGATGTTGTTGTTCAGAGGTGAAGCAACGAAGATAAGTTTCCAAGCATTTATTGATAATTTCAGTATGACCATCTATTTGTGGGTGATACCCTGAACTCATCTTCAGTTTGGTTCCAGTGTGGTGAAATAGTTCAGTCCAAAAATGACTGGTGAAAGTCACATCACGATCCGAGACAATGGAAGAAGGGATGCCATGAAGACGAAAGATCTGGTCCAGGAAAATTTGAGCGACTGAAGAGGCTGTATAGGGATGGCTGAGAGCACAAAAATGACTATATTTGGACAGGCGATCAACCACAACGAGAATCATTGTCTTCCTGCTAGATTTAGGGAGCCCTTTAATGAAATCCATAGAAATATCTGTCCAAATCCATGTAGGTATGGGCAAGGGTTCGAGCAATCCTGGAAGGAGTGTTGTTTCACCCTTATTGCACTGGCAGGTATCACATTCGACCACCATCTGTTGAATTGTCCTTTTCATGCCCTGCCAAAAGAAGTTACGTCGTGCCCGTTCATACGTTTTGAGGAACCTAGAGTGCCCTACCGATGGAGAAGCATGGAGTTCATAGAAGACAGCCTATTGAAGATCTGTGCTTTGGGGAAGCACTAGACGACCCTTGTATCTCAGAGAAGCACCATCCCAAGAGTAATGTGGTATAGCAGAAGGGTTGTTGGTCAAGCGTTGGATGATTTGAGATAAGGAAGAGTCATTGACATAACCCTGTTGAACAGATTGCAACCAATTTGGAACAGGCATACAAATAGCTGAAAGAGAACCTTGGGCATCAAATGTGCGAGAAAGAGCATCTACCACAATATTGTCTTTACCCTTCTTGTAAGTGATCTCATATTCATAACCCATGAGTTTGCTAACCCATTTATGTTGTGCCAGGGAGGAGACATGCTGTTCCAAGAAATATTTCAGACTCTGGTGATTAGTCTTGATGCAGAAATGATTCCCTAATAGGTATGGGCACCAGTTCTGTACTGCATGCAAAATAGCCATCATTTCCTTCTCATAGGTAGAGGCAGCTAAATTCTTACCTGAAAGGGATTTGCTGGTGAACGCAATGGGGTGTTCATCTTAAAGGAGAAGAGCACCAAGTCCATTGCTGCAAGCATCACTCTCAATAGTGAAGGGCTTGGAAAAATCGGGCATAGCGAGAACAGATGTAGTACACATAGCTTGTTTTAGTTTGTCAAATGCACACTGAGCAGCATGTGTCCATGTAAAAGCATCCTTTTTCAATAGAGCCATTAATGGAGCTGCAATCTTCTCATAATCCTTTACAAACTTGTGGTAGTAGCCAGTCAACCCCAAAAAACTACGAAGGCTCTTGAGTGTCTGAGGATGCGGCCAATTGTTCATGGCATCAATTTTGGTAGGATCCATGCGAACCCCTTGTGCTGAGATAATGTGTCCGAGATACTCAACTTCCTTCTGTCCAAAAACACATTTAGACTGCTTGGCATGGAGATGATGGTCAGAGAAAAGTTGCATGAAAATATCCAGATGCTGGAGATGTTCATCCCATGTTTTACTGTAGATAAGGATATCATCAAAGAATACCAAAATGAATTTCCGCAAGTAGGGTCAAAATATTTTATTCATTAATGCCTGGAATGTGGAAGGAGCATTAGTGAGGCCAAAGGGCATGACCAAAAACTCATAATGGCCATCATGTGTGCGGAAAGCTATTTTAGGGATATCATCCTCATGAACCCGAATTTGATGATACCCAGCACGAAGATCCAACTTGGAGAAAAAGTGAGCCCCATGAAGCTCATCAAGAAGCTCATCAACAACAGGAATTGGAAACTTATCCTTGATGGTGAGGTGATTAACTGCTCGGAAGTCAATGCAGAGGCGCCATGACCCATCTTTTTTGCAGACAAGAATAACTGGAGAAGAAAAGGAACTAGTGCTTGGGCGAATAATACCTTGCTTTAATAAGTCCCGAACGAGCATTTGAATCTCTGTTTTTTGGTGAAATGGGTAGCGATAGGGCCTGATGTTGGGAGGAACGCTGCCAGGAAGGAGATGAATATGATGGTCTTCTGGCTTGGAAGGTGGCAATCCCACTGGTTCAACAAAAACACTTGTATATCGATCCAGAATTTGTTGTAGATCCAAAGGAGTAGTGGAGACCGCTGAAGGTTGCATCTGAATGGAATGGAGCTAAGCGATGACACCATGTGAATTCTTCTTGAGGAGTTTTTCCATGCAATGTGAACTGATGATGATGAGAGAACCTGGTTGTAATCCTATCAAGGTGTGTTTTTGGCCATTGAGGGAAAACTGCATCCAAAGTTCAGCAAAATCCCATAAGATAGGGCCAAGTGTGCGTAGCCATTGAGTGCCCAAAACCACATCACATCTGCCTAAGGTCAAGGCAAACATGTCAGAGCCCAAGGTATAATATCCCATAGAGATACGCACATTTCAACACTTTCCTTTGCAAGGTAAGGTGCCCCCATTGGCAACCATGACTTCAAAGTTGGAGCAAGGATGGATAAAACAATCAGCTTGTTTGGCGATCTGAGGGTCAATGAAATTATGAGTGCTACCAGAATCAATGAGTATTGTAAGAGGAAGCTTCTTGAAGTAACCCCTGACCCGCATTGTTTGGGGGGTGGTGATTCTAGCTAAAGCATGGAGAGATATCTCTGGCTGGTCATCCTGAGACGGAGGGTCAATAGGCGGTTCCTGAATGTCGACCGGAGCATCCAGTGTTTCTGGATCTTCATCACCAATTTCAGAGGCAGGCGGAGAATCCACATCCAAGAGATAGAGATTTTGCTGAACACATCTATGTCCCCGAGTGAATTTCTCACCACAATTATAGAAAAGCCCCTTTTCTCTGCGTGCTTGCATCTCTGTTTCAGACAAACGCTTGATAGGAGTTGGTCGAGGAGCTTGCGGTATAGGTGGTCATTGAGAACCCATATTTCGGAAGAGAACAAAAGTGGGCTTGGAGCATTGTTGGGCTGGAATCTTGTCTTCTGCCAACTTAGCCAACCCTAGGGCTTCCATCATTGTGTTGGGACAGAACATTTTGACCTCAGAGCGGATGGCATCCTTTAGACCACTAATAAAACAACTCCGGTAAAAGTCATCAGACAATCCGTCGGCGTGGTTGGCTAGATTCTCAAATTTGGTTTGATACTCTCTCACAGTGCCAATTTGGTGAAGTTTAGTGAGGGCTCCTGTGAAGTCATCAAAAGCACTAGGACCAAATCGTTGCAAAAGGAGCTGGCAAAAGTCTGGCCATTTGGGCTCTGGATGAGCCTTGATGTACCAACGGTACCATTGAAGAGCTTCCTGTTCCAAATGAAAGGATGCCAGCGGAACTTTGTTGACATCAAAAGTATTATGCAGACTGAAATACTGTTCTGCACAATAGATCCATCTAGTTGGATCGGTACCATTGAAGCAAGGAAAATCAAGCTTCAAACCACGAAAATTGCTGGAAGAAGAGAACCCCTTATCTGTTGAAGACTCGAACTGTCGTTTGTTGTTCATGGCTGAATGTTCAAGATGGAGGTCGAGAAATTTTTCATCTAGATCTTGGAGTTTGGCTTGGATGGCTGCAAGTGCGTCCTCCATGGTTTTTGCTCCTGCACGGGTGACAACCATAACCAGTATTTTTTTTTTTTTTTTTTCGGTTGACTGGGTAGGAAAACAAAAACAGAAACTACTTCAGTAAAGGAAAATCTGGGCTTGGGAAAAAATCTGAAGGGTAATTGGGGTTTGACTAGGTTTTGGACATTGTTGAATAATCAGGGAAGCAAAAATGAGGATTTCAGAAGCGGGGTGAAAGAATGGGAAAATTTGGCAGAGGGGAACAAAGAAGCAGAATTCAGAAAGGAACTCTGTGGTAAAATTTGAAGGTGATTGGGTAAAATCTGAGGAAGTTATGGAAAACCCTAAAAATAGACAAATGTGGGATTTCGGGCTTTGGGAAGGGGATTGGAGATAGGGTCCTCAGGAATGAAATATGCAGAATGGAATGACAGCGGTTCCCCGAAAATTTCAAGGGAAACAGAGTGAAAACAAGGGAGATATGGGGAAAAAATTGATTTTTTTTTTTTCCCAGATTGGAGCGGCTATGGCTTGGAAGGGATCTGAAACGGCACCGAATGGATTGAAAATGGCTGGATCTGGAATGGCTTGCAAAATGGATCTGAACGACTGGATCTAAAATGACGCAGCAATGATCGACAATAGTTCATCTGAAAATAGATATGGACCCCAGGTATGTGCGGCTTCCTAACAGTTCAAGGGTTTCACTCAGCCACCAATGCTGTCTGACGGCTTGCGTATTGTGGAAGTACCCCTCACTCCATGGCTCAGGTAAAACTGATAACCGCTTTGCCACAAACGACAGCTCTTGGTTTACCTCACGGGTGGGAACTAGTCAATCAGGTAGGGGTCATTGCCCTTTTCACTGGCAGGTCCTCTCAATGGGCCAGCTACTTCGGGGTTCCTGTGGTACTCCTCACAATCAGTTTTAGGGCTTATGCCCAAGTACTTCCACAGTTAAGCGGATAGGGATTATTCCCAAATCCGAACCTACAACAGATACGAAAAAAAAAATTTGGCAGAAATTTCACCTAGCGAGCCCAAGAAGGTGCTCTGATACTAGATGTGATGCACCTGCAACAATTACTTAATGAAAATATGTGGAATAGCAGAAATGACAGAACTCAAAATCACTTTTATATTGATCACAGGCCACTTCGAGGGGGCAACCTCCTATGAGCAAGCTCAATACAAATAACTTCACCGTGCCTTCATAGGTCTCAACACACACTTATATACTATGTCTAGGTGCCAATACTATGGGTCAAAACCATGGGCCACTACAAACTATGGATCAACAATACTACGGGCGACTTACAAAGCATATGCGCCAACAACAATAACATAAACTATTGATCAACAAATACTACGGGACGACTTACAAAGCATATGCGTCCAACAACAATATACTAACAAAGTAAAGACATGGGTTCCTAACAAGAAATATCGGATCTCTAAGTGCTTTGAATTATCATGGAACACTAGATTCTTATTCATCTTGATACAACTATGGTTGTCACACAAGATCGCAGTGGGGTCCATCTCCAAGTCAAACAATCATGATAACAATTTCCGAAGCCATATCACTTCACAACTAGCAAAGAAAGCAGCAATATATTCCACTTCAGTTGTACTGAGAGCCACACTAGAGTGCTTCCTGCTAAACCATGAGATCATGGCAGATCCCAGACAATAACATCCTCCCAATGTGCTCTTCCTGTCTGATAGACTTCCTTCCCAATCAACATCTGTGTAGCCATGCAATCTGAAGTCATGATCTCCAAGATAACATAGACCAAAGTCTATCGTACCCTTTAGGTACCTCATCACATGCTTTGCAGCTATCAAGTGAACTCGCTTAGGTTCCGCTAGATACTGACTCAAGGTGTTCATGGCAAAGCATATATCTGGTCTGGTATTTCTTAAATACATCAATGACCCAATAATCTATTTGTACATAGTCATATCCACTAACTCTGATGGGTCATCAGCTAATAGATTTAAGTTAGAATCCATGGGAGTGCCCATGGCCTTTCATTCCAACATATCAAATCTTTTCAAGATTTCCACATCATACTTTCCCTTGTTGAGAAAGATTCCTTTTAGACCTTGCCATACTTCCAGACCTAGGAAGTAATGCATCAATCCGAGATCTTTCAACTCAAATTCTGTATCTAGCTTCTTCTTGCTTCCGATGATCTATTTCTCATTCCCTGTCAGAAAGAGATCATCCACATACAGTAATAGTGTCACCCATAACCTTAAAGTAAAGGTTAGGATTAGCTTTACTTTTGGTAAAGCCCAAGCTTGTCAAGAAGCTATCAATTCTCCCTTTGTGACTGAACATCATTCACACTCAGCATTGAGTGATCTTCTGTATATCTATCCATGTCATCTCTCATCAGATGGGTCTACTGATATGAGCCTAAAGATCATTCAAACTTCTTGCATCCATGTAAGAGAAGAATTTCATCTGTATATAGACACCATCTTCATCCTTGTAGCAAAGGTTGAAATCTGCATCACCCACGGTGATCATTAAGTTCATCAAATGACTATCGGTCCTGGGTGCTTGTACAGAGCTTTCTTCAATTACACCATTAAGAGAATCATCTTATCGAGCCACTTGGAGAAAACATCTCATCATGATCCTCTTCTTCTTTCTAAGAGAATCTTCTAGCCACGAGCCTTCTATAGTATGTTTGATTTGTAAGTCTTCTTGTTGAACATCCATCACTCGTTCTTTAGAATAGGTGTTCATCATCATAGCACATGATATTTTCTACAAATCAAAGTTAATCACATGATTAGTAATACTTCATAATCATCAAATTATGATAACCTACTATGCATATTGATATGATTCACATAGTCATGCAACTATCTTGACCAATATTTTGGCACAACACTTTTCCATATCCTGTATGCATACAGTGGCTATCTAGATGCCTTCCATCTCTACCAGAGCATACTGTCAAGAGCCTGCACAGCTCTTAGCATGTCACGAAAGAGGTTTCATTCTAGATAAACAACAATGGAATGTTTTTCCAACTTACCCATCATATGCATATTAGTAGTATAGTGTTCAATGCTATATGAATGCTTACATTATGCATGATATATTCTAGGAATACAAATATGCATACAACTATTACAAGCAATATCATTTACTATTTCAGAGATTCAAATAACAACTCAAATACTTATCTTTTATGGTTGCCTCCCGCTTGATCTCTATATGTCTTTGAAATTCTTATCCATCTTGGACCACTATGCATGCTCAAGTGTGCACTAGTGTCATCCTCATGATCTCATGCATAATCATACATTCATTAGTATAGTCTCAATACTATCAACACATTATGATTCTAAATAATCTTAAGTATGTATGGTCATGATCATTTCATATATAGGTGTACTTACCTAAGATCCTAACAAAGTAGGATTCTAACTTGATATAGGAAAACATACCTGGATTATCAAGCTTGGTTATGTCTTAACATACCCAAACAATATCTTCTTTGTTCTCTTCAATGATTTAGAGACCTTGTGCTAGAACCTGCATATCTCATAGGTTAAGCATAGTATAACAAAGTAATGCATACCTCATAACTAGATCTTCTATGTGGTCAAATACTATGGATGAGTCTTTGTCCTTATGTCAGCATGGTCATAGAACTTGATTTGTCTTTCTTGATGTACTTGTATCTTGTTAGCAGACAACATCATCCTCATGCAACACCACAAGTGCATTAGTACAATCATAAGTGTCATAACCTTAATCAATGAATGCCTTCTATTTTTCACATGCATTCATTATCAAACAATCATAATTGTACTAACCTCAATAACATGAAGACAATCATATCATAAACTCAATCATGAATGGATTTCAACACATACCTGTTGAGATTTCTTGTAGTCTTCTTATGTAAGGCCTTAGCCTCATCTCCCCTTGAAACTGGATTTGGAGCTAAATTAGGTTTTGTCAGAGAAACCCTAAAAATTCAAATTTTGAATTTCAAACTTTTGAATGGATGGAAAGATGTGGCTTGCTGAGTTGATTAAGCTAATTTACTTCAATTTTGAAAACTGCAAAATTTGACCCCTCAAAATTGCCTTTGAAACTTCTGGATTCACTGGACAGGACCCTGAACTAGGGTTTGATAAAGTCTGGTATTTTTCCCATCCAAAAGGTTCAATCTTGTGTTCTAAACTTCAATTTTTCTGAGGAGCTTCTAGCCGTGGTCATAGATTTAAAAAACTCCAACTTTTGCAGAAGCCCTAATTTTCCACCTTTCCGATCAAAATACCGAACTAGGGTTTGATCAAGCCCGACCTTCTTCCCAACAAAAAAATTCATTCTTGGTCTCTAAATTTCGATTTTGATGAGGAGCATCCAGCCGTGGTCTCCGATTCCAAGAATTTCAACTTTCTCTGAAAACCTAATTTCCCACAGCAGTGACGATCCAAAAATGAAGGTGCTCAGAATCCAATTTTGTTTGGACAGAAACATGCACCTGATTTTTTCTTATGCATCTATGAAATTATGAATTCAAAGGGTTTGAAACTTTGGCCTATGGTAGCCTGACCTGTCATCTTTCCAACCCCACAGAGCTGACCTCAATTGGATTCCCTGAGAGAGAGTTATGCCAAGTGTCGCAACGTGACCTGTTTATGAGATAAAACATGAGAGCGAACTTGTATGGCGTACCGCGTGTCACTGGTTCAGTTTAGGCCTCTGAAAAAATTACTTAAGAAAGTACATTCCATTCCCTACCTGTAACGTTTTATGAAATTTCATTTGGAGCTTCCTAGCCCAAGTTGTGACCTTTTTTCCTAGGTCACCTATTGATGACTGAGATCTGGAAGAGGCAGAAACCCTACATTGTACTGATCATAAATCACAAAGTACAGCGAATTAGAAGTTGTGCTTCAGAAAAAAGGTACATGGGGATGTTATATACGACTTGTAAAGGTTTCGGATACTGAAACTTTGCCAAAATGGATTTATAGCAAAAGTTCCACGATGAATGGTTTTTGCTATACAAAACCCTAACTTGCAAATTGTCGCAAGTGAGACAAGTGTCGTATCTACCATACATGGCCTTCCTTCAGGCTAGCTCTGATACCATGTTAAGATTCAATATGCTAAGACATAAAATATCAGCATTACATTCCATTTCACAACAATATCATATACAGGATGACTGAAAGAACAACAAACACAACATAAACACAAGAGACACATATTTATCCTGGGAAACCCTCATGGGGTAGAAAACCCAGCAAAGCTTCCTCAATATAGATGACCAGCAAATACAAAGATGTAACCCAAAACCATCAGCTCCTTCTCCTCCATAGCATATCTCTCTCTCACTTATGTGCTAATCACAAGTGAGTGAATGTATGTTAAATGAGGAACACACCTCCTCTATTTACACACAACTCCGACTTGACTTTTACACTAACTAGGTCAGCTCCAACCTAACTACTTAACATAATGTGACAGGGATGACCCCACTAGGGTGGTCTAATAACCCTTTAACCCACATGACTCATGCAGGGCCCACCCCCACCGGGGAAGTCTAATAACCCAAGTTACCACATTATCCATGGAGGAATAAAACATCTCCGGATATACAATAAGGTCTTCACGGAGGAATGAAACATCTCTGGAATAATAAATTACAAATATAATATTCTTAGAAGTTACAATATCTCAATAGTTTCAAATTGTTGCACTCCTTATTATTGGGGTTATGATCGGGTTGAGTAGGAAGTTGAGATCGTAGTGGTGCATTAATCGGTCCTGCATTATGAGGGATTTGCAGCTGTGGTTGTTGATATTATTGGTGAGGAAATTGGTTATGAGGGAATTGATTCCCTGGGTAAGGATTTCTCCACCCAGGGGACCAATGGGTTTGTTTATTTGACTGAGGTTCCCATGGAATACAAGAGGTAGGATATTGCATTGGAGGTTGAGTTGTTGGTTGCCACTGGTTATTAGGATAAGAGTATTGTGGAGGAAATTGATTATTCATATTATTCCAGGAATTGAAAGATGTGGGATCTGGATTCATACCTGGAGAACGAGGTTTCCAAGGCTTCTTTTGTGAGATGAAGTAAGCTTGCTCCACATCCCCTTTAGATGCTTGGAACACTGCCTTATCTTTTGGAAATGAATCAAACTCCTTGGTGTTTTGATTCAAATCACACAGGCCACACACCTCTACATTTTCAAGTAGCATTCCGTTAATGGGTGCCTCTTTCTCCATTTAGCATAGAATATTCCTAGTGCCAGATCTTCCTCTACTTTCCTCTGCTTTGCTTTCAAAACATCTAATTGTGAGGAAATGGAACTCATCATATCACTTTTTAAGTTTTCAAGAAGATTACCTATTTCTGCTTGTGTAGCTCCACCACTAGCTGAATTTTGTGCCCTTGTAAGGACATCCCGATCCCTTGTGCTAGTCCTAGAAGATCCCCTAGGGTGTCTTCGACATAGGTCTATAATTTGGTCGAAAGGTTCTCTGTAGATATCCTGTTTCCCTAACAGATTGAGCATGTCTAGAAAGTATTCTCTCATTCCTTGCAATAATATGATTTTAAGAACATCTCTTTCGATGTCAGCATGGTCAGATCATTGCAAATTATACAAGAGTCTCTCCATAAAATATTCCAAACTCTTATCCTCTTTCTTAAATTTTTTGAATAGTTCATCCCTCCTATCCTTGGTTCTGCAATAATCTTGATATTTAGAAAGGAAGAGTTGTTTCATTTTGTCCCAAGATGTAACAGTATCACCACCCAAACTCATAAACCAACATAGGGCATTTCCCTTTAAGGTGGCAGGAAATAGTTTCAACTTTTGTTCACTAGAAGTGTAGTCATAACTTCGACAGAGAATATCAAACTCAAAAAGGAACTCATATGGGTCCTCAGTGGACTTAGCATGAAAATTAAGCAATACTGAGGGAGAAATTTTCTTCATAGGAGCCACCCCAAGTGTCTGTCGAATGGGGAATTCAAGTGTAGAAACTATTTCTCCATGTGGATTGCTTCCATTGTCCCCCACTACTTCTTCATGATTATTAGGATTCTCTCCATTATCTTCGTTACTCATTTCTTCCTTGTCTTCTTTCTTCCTTCTTCTTCTTTCTTCCTCAAATTTCCGTCGATGTCCCAGCCACTCCTCCTTGGTGACTTCCTTCCCATTAATTTGATTAAATTTTTTTGTGTTTCCTGTACCCACAACACTTCCCTTATCTTTTGGAGGATGCTTCTCAGAGGTAGGAGAGTAAATATCTGTTACCTTTTCCACGGTTGATACTGATGATTCAAGCTTAGGGAGAATATATCTTCCTCTTCCTAAATATGTTCACAGTAATCTGGTCGAGGAATCATCTATGGCAATTAATTCATCAACAAATGTTTTCCTTCCCATACCTTGGTTACTTCCACGACCTCTTCCACTTGCAAATTTAGTGCTTTTGGGGGTTTCCTGTTCTTTTCGTCTTGTATTCATGCAAGCTCAAATAAACATACCTTTATCTCGGGGTAGGAACCCGTTCGGACTGTTGAAGGATGCACAACTCTTCACTGCGTCTTATCGTCCCTGCAACCCCAAAACCAAGATATGTAAATAAAAACAAACTTAATCAACTACAATATATTTCTACCAATTACCTTCCCCGAGAACAGTGCCAAAATGTTGGTCACTATAATTTCCTATTAATTTGAAGTTAACAAACGAAGTGATCAATATAAATTACCAACCCAGGGAAGTCTGATTATTGCAAAGGTAATCAAGCAAAATATATGCATAAACATTTCTTGTAACTGATGAATTAGAAAATCACCCAACCTACCTAATTGTTACATCCATACTCTGCTCATTGCTCAATCCAACTTCAAATTTTAATCGAGTGTTTAAAATCAAGGAAATTTACAATCCTTCTACAGTATCAGTTCTGGAATCAATCACCTCAAAAGTAAATTAATAAATTTTCTTTTGCAAGAAGTTAAATCCTAAATCAACTCTTAAAGAAGATTCAATCTGTGATTGCAATAATTAACTTTGGAAGGAAATCAATATTCTTCTATTTTGGAAATTATCTGCTATCTATCAATTCTATAATTCATAAAGGAAATGAAGTACTCAATGATATGCAGAGATAGAGCACAACTATATCAGGTTAAAATAAATAACATAGTTCCAATAAGAAACCACACATTACTCAGTCGACTGTTTCAGCAAATTAAATCAAAGAAAATCCATAAATGGAAATACTATTCTAATTACGCACACTATTTCAGCAAGGAAGAATTGAAATCTAGAAATCCTACACTTAGCAATTAACTGTTTCGGAAATTGAAAGCTAAGTAGAAATCCACACCAAACGAAATGAAATAATTAAACAACTAACTAACTAATTCAGCAACTCCGTAAGAAGGCGGGCCTTGGCCTTCCAACAGAGATGCCGCTGAAGGATACCAAATTAATTTAGCAAATAATGAATCAGGGAAACACTTCTTCTTTCATTAATGGATAAGTTGAATTACAAAAGACTCCCCACTCCTGTTATAATTATCTTTGAAAATAATCCTAACCTTCTGTATGATCTCGTCTTCCCATATATACTGAGATAGGACAGTTCAGGTTCCTTAATTTAGGCAGCAATGAAGATCTCTGATATTCAAGCTATCGAATATACAATGCAAAAAATAGAAACAGTTACAATGATTGTTACATTATAATGAATTTTGTTTCATAATCAATTGCGTGTTTACAACTGGAACTGATCCAATGTTGAACGAGTCTCAACTAGCCGCATGGAGGGATATCCTGAGTTGTTTCAACAATGATCCAAACCGAGCTCTGGAGATGTGCAACTGTTGCCAAGTGCTTCAGCGCCCACATGTATCAGCAAGCCAATATTCTTGGATTCCCTGAGCTCTTCACTTACTTCTCATAAATTCATCACAAGTCAGCATAACGAGGAATGAAATTCATAACCAAAATCATTTCTATGCATTTATTTAGCAAAGCAAATAATGAATTATACATGTTCGAATACATGCATGTTCTTGAAAAAGATAATGACTTCGTTGTAAATAAAAGGCAAAAACAAGGAAAAAGGGTTGAATAGGGGTAAGCAAAAAGGGGCATTTCTAGCACCCAACAATGTGTATATGTATTTATATTCTACTTAGTGAGAAAATCGTAGCTAGTGATCCCTTATGTGCTTGAAAGAGAGTCCATGAAATTGGATCAACTATGATGTAGAATAGGAATTCCATGCTATTATGAAGAGTTTGAGAGGGATAATTCCTTGACTCTTCTCTTGCTATTATATTTATAATTTTTGAGTTTTATATATAGAAAATTATGGCATAGGAATGTTGAAAATGAAAGAGTTGGATAGTTGGTATGCATATGCACTAGTGGTCATGTTAAGAGATAATGCATAGTGCATGTGAAGGTGTTTGTGCAAGTGTATGATATTGAATATTGGTAAAGGTAGTATGGTTTTACATATGCAATGAGTTACTAATGGAAATTATTGTGATCGATGTTGATTGTCTAACCATAGATGGTAGAAGCATGGCTGAAGAAGTTAATGATGTTGTTTCATGTGACTAGCAGCCTTGTGAGGAAAGGCTGGGGTGTTGAATCTATGATCAAGATGTTGGTGGAAGGATGGTGTAATCCTTTGTAAGAGACCAACTGATTAGGTAACATCCAAAAATTTTTATTGCATCCATGCAGGTAATGGTTTGTTTATGATGATTGCTTAAGTTCTAAAAATGGGATTGGGTAAAATCCCTTCAACCATATTTTAATCATCCTAACTTGTAATGCATGTAATATTGAATGCATTCATGTGAACATATTTCCACCGATGATGGTGAGGAATGGGGTAGTAAGGTAAAAGGAACCTTATACCATTTGAATGTTTAAAATTTAGAATGCATTCATAAGAAATAATTGCATGCCATGTGTGAGACCATGAGTGTGTTCGTTTGTGAAGTCTATAGTGTTGCACAATCACCCCATGAAATCCCTATTGGTGTTAGTATGGGATGAAACCATTTTGCAAACAATGTAATGTCCCCATCCAAATAAATCTCATGAAGGGAAATTTACATCAATCTACTAGTTCCCTAAGTTGGGGTGGAAACATTTAGACTTGGAATAAGGGAGCCATAAGACCCCAAATGTAAATTAGAGTGACAAATATACATTAAAGGGGATAAATAAATAATAATAATAAGAAAATAAGGTGTCATTTAGTCACGAGGGTGCATAGGTGGTGTGGGACCCACATAAGGAAAGATTCTCCATGCCACATGGAATCCTATTCTCACCCATTCGAATCCAAGGTGGAGTCTAATGTTCTTGGGGGATTTGGAGAGGCATTATTCATGGAATGAATCTATAAGGGTCAAATTAGAGTGGAAGATTAACTCCCATGGAAGAGGAAGAGGCATCATAGAAGAATTCTGACACTTGGAGCTAGATTCCCTAACTTCTATGACAACAATGATGAAGATTCTATGACACTTATGAAAATGTTCAGACCAGTTTGGTGAAATATGAAACATATGACATGCCAGAGCTAAAAGTATCCTCCAATAGGGCACACAAGCGTATTTATGGAATCCAATATCCCCCCCCATTCGAATTGATGGAAGATGAAGGCTAGAAAGTGTTGGACAAGTAGCATTCATGGGAATATATTCCTAACTCGAGTTGGGAGAAGGATCTTGGAGGGAACTCAAGATATGGAGGCCTTTGTAGGTTAATACAATATGAAAATAAATAAGGATAGCATATTTTGATCATTTCTCATTTGGCATATTTGGAGAGCTTAGCTTGTCCTTGCACGGT
Source organism: Larix kaempferi (assembly GCA_027924585.1). Taxonomy (NCBI): domain Eukaryota; kingdom Viridiplantae; phylum Streptophyta; class Pinopsida; order Pinales; family Pinaceae; genus Larix; species Larix kaempferi. The sequence goes on from BSBM01000001.1 coordinate 55,253,455, forward strand.
GGATGTTCATCTTCCCTGCCTTAGAACCAATTCCGAGGGTGCAAGATTCCCATACAAGTTGGTTGATGGAGAGGTAATTCAGACCTCTCAAAAGAGCTTCATAAATATGTTTTTATGCAGGTTCAACCCCCATCTTATTTCGAGTTCATCTTCTCTCATTCCTCTCTATTCTCATTCTACTATCTTTCTCTCAATGTCATGTAAAAGTGCAAGGGCGCACTCCTTGTTGAATAGAGTTAATGGAGGATTGATATTTTGACCTTATGAGCATGTTGGATTCTGCATAAATCTGTAATAGACATATCATGATATCCACAGGTCGAAATACCATGTACTTCATGTGATATTTCCAATCAAAATTGTGATTCAAGCCATTTTCCTTATAGCAATTTCATGGTGATTTTGGGATGATGTTGTACCTATTTTATATTAGATATTTCTGAGATTTTTGTCCATTTTATTAGATTCATATGAATTTAAATTTATTTCCCAAATAATGTTTTCATACCCCTAAATTTTTACTATAGTTTGTGATCAAATTCAAAGCTCATTGTTTACCATTTTCACCCCAAATTTTATACTCTAGAAGCTGTTGTTATTTGGGAGACCTATTCGACCCTAAAACCTGATATAATTATGCACATATGTTTTCATTGATGTCCAATAACATATAAAAGTCTCATATTAATAATTAGTTAATTCCGTACAATGTTTGGAAGGGAAAATAGTGGCAGACCTAGGGGGATTTCCATTCATCCAATTAACTAGTCTTGTCTCAAAACTTCTCTCCATGCAAATTGCAGACCATGGATGGGTATAGAAGTTGTTTGGGTGTCTAATAAATGTATTAATTTTTCCTATGTCCTATCAATACCTTCCTTCCCAAATTCAAAATCATTTGGAGGTGCTTGGAACTGTTTGTACACTACATTCCTAGAGTTGAAATAAGGTGAATTTGAGCACTTTTCTTTGAAGGGATACTACAGTGGTATCAGAGCATGGTCCTTTAACCTGATTTGGGTGACCATTTATGAGGTCAAGAATTCATACCCCACCCATAGAAACCAAAACTTAAAGTACCTTTGGTGAAGAGGAAGAACCAGGAGAAGAGGTGCACTCTGCTGGTACTATGGCTATAGATGAAAAAGAAACCTTAGAGATGGAGGATCAAGATAAGTTTAGGGAATTCATGAAACCATTTTTTGAGGACATGAAAAGTCATATAATTAAAGGGTTCAAATATATGGCAAGACAAATTGGAACCAAATTTCCAATAGGAGAGAGCAGTAGTTCTCATTTCGCGGAAAAAAATACAGTTGGTGAAAACATTTTTTCCAAGACAAGGCCTCACAACCAATCCAATGAATTCCAGGACTCAACAATAGCCACCACACCCAATTTTCTTGATCCCAAATAGGATATTAACACCCAATATGGAATGCATGAAGTTCTAGCATAATGGCAGCAGTTGAGTGAATATTGTAGGAGGACCTTACCATTTGGCTCAATATTTTACTGTCTCAAACAAGCTCAAAATGAGAGGAGGTAACATAACCACTTTTCAAAATAAAGAATTGAATTATACCGTAGGAAAACTGTCCCTTCCCACCTTTTATGGCTCATCCCAATGTTTTGCACATACTTGGGTACAAAATTTAGATGTATATTTTCAGCAGAATCCAATAATTGAAGAGGAAGCTTGAAAAATGACTATTCTGCATCTTGAGGGAGAAGAAAATGATTGGTGGTTACATGGACATAAAACCTTGGGACCTGATCAGATAAAATCATATGAAGATTTTGTTAACATGTTAGTGGAAATATTTGATAAAAAAGACCCCGAAATTCCTTTCAAGGAACTAGCGCAGTTGAAGCAAACTGGAACCCCTGAGGAGTACATATTGGAATTCCAAAAATTGTCAGTTATGGTGGATGATATATCTATGGTTTGATTGGTATTACTCTTTACTGAAGGATTAGATGAACCTTTGAAATTTTTAGTTAAATATCACAAGCCTACCTTGATTAAAATATGCCATGAATTTGGCAAGAGATCTGCAAAATGTGCTATTCAAGAAAAATTATCCTCCCAAGCCCAATTTTCCTCCCAAGTTTAGATATGACAAGATACCATGGAAAAAAGATTCATTTGGGAGAGACAAGAAAGAGGGGAAAACAGAGGAAGAATTATAAGAAAGAAACTATGTTTTACATTTCATCAACCATGGGTACTAGGCCATAAATGTGCTAAGGGGAAAGCACACTTCATTGAAGTATTTTATGATGTTTAAGGGGACATGGAGGAATAAGAAAAAAATCCATCCCAAGAAGAGGTATATGACATAGAAGAATAATATCATCCATCACTCGAAATAGGGAAGTTGGAAGTGCTATCGGGAGTGCCTCGTTTTCACACCCTTTGATGCAAGGGAGTGGTATAAGGGCAAAAGGATTTGGTATTGGTAGATGGAGGAGAAACTCATAACTTCATTGATGCAGCCTTGTTTGAGAGGAGACATTTATCTACTGAAGCATTCGAAGGATTCATAGTCATCATTCCAGGTAACCATTCTATGGACTGCAACACATGGATTCCAAAGCTACAACTTACCATAGGAAATTACACCTTTACTGATAGCTTCTATGTGGTGAATGTTGCTGATACAAATGTGGTTTTGGGAGTTCAATGGTTGTACTCTATAGGAGAACATACAGTGAACTAGAAAATACCTAAAATGAAGTTCAAATATTCAGAAGGAAAACAATTTTTAGTGAGAGGAATGCACACCTATCCTAACCAAGTGGTGTCTTCCCACAGTATGAGGTCCATATTGAGACATGGGGATATTGAATGGGCTGCAAAATGTTTAATAAATTCCCCCAAACCAAGCATAAATTTTTCCGAACATCCAAGGGAGATAAGGAAGCTATTGCACAATTATGAGAGGTTTTTTGGAGACCTTCCCCCTGGAAGGCCACCTGAAAGAGGAGTTGAACACCCCATTGTTTTGGAGGTAGGTACTTCACCAATCCAAATGCCCCCATATAGACACCCAAAAGGGTTCATAGATGAGATTGAGAAGGATATTAAATAACTATTGGAATTGGGGCTCATCAGGCCAAGCTGAACTCCTTATGCTTCTTCAGTTGTCTTGGTGAAGAAAAAGGATGGAACCTTAAGGATGTGCATTTATTTTAGAGCCTTAAACAAAAAGACAATCAATAATATATATCCCATCCTTAGGATAGATGAGCTCATGGATGAGATATTTGGAGGAAAGATATTTTCCAAAATTGATCTTAGATTTGGTTACCATCAGATTCGAATGAAGGAGGAGGATGTGCAGAAAAATGATTTCAAATGTCACTATGGTCATTTTGAATTTCTTGTCATGCCTTTTTGTTTGACCAATGCTCCAGCAACCTTCCAATAATGCATGCACAAAATTTTTTGCAAGAAGATCCAAATTTTATATCTTGGGCACATCATTGGGAAATATGGGGTAAAGGTGCCCTTGGTTAAAATAAAGGCTATTCTTGAGTGGCCATCACCCAAGGACATCATTGAATTGAGGGGCTTTATTGGGATCTGCACTTACTATAGGAAGTTTCTAAAGGGGTTTTCCAAATTGACTGCTCCTCTTACTGATTTGACCAAGAATGATGATTTCCAATGGGATGAAGAGGCTGAAAAGTCTTTACAAAGGATGAAAGAGGTGATGAGTACTTGTCTAGTACTTGAATTACCATATTTTTCTAAACAATTTGTTTTGGAATGTGATACATCAGGGGAAGTGTTGGGACTGGCCCAAGTTGGGGCAAATTTTGATAACAGAAGGAGTTTTAGCTACGGAGCTGAGCACAACTCAACAAAAATACAATTTTGTGCAAGTGTTGGGGATGCTGCGAAGTTGCGCACAGTAACCAAATTTTGGCAGTACTTCGAAGGGTGCTACGAAGGTCAGTGCTGTGAGGAAGCAGTGCTGCGAAGTGACCAGTCCACGTGGAGCTGCAAAGCAGAGTGCTGGATGGAGGATGGGAATGGGTACCGGTTAGACCATTGGTGGTCTAGTTTTGGCAAAGATGCTCCAAGGAGGCCGAGCGGCGGCCAAGTGTGCAAGATTGTTAGACGAAGAATGACTTGATGAAAGCAACTGGGAGCTGAGCCAGTTGTATGAGGCCGTTAGAGGAAGAGCGGCTCGATGAAAGTGACCTATTGGCATGTGCACAACAAGAAGGCCGATAGCGATAGCACGAAGGCATGGAGGACCGCCACGATGGAGCACTTGCTACTAGAGGCCAGCAGTCCGACTTAAAGAAACCATAGCAGTTTTGTAAACCCTAGGGGTTTCGGCCTTTAGCATTGTAAAGACGTGACCTATGGGCATGATCTATAAAAGGAAGCATTTTTGTATGGGAAGGGTTAGAAGTTTAGTACTGAGGATTGTAAAATATTTTCTGAGTAAAGATATTGTAAAGGATCTGCAGCTGAGTGCGCAGAGACCTATCTGAGAGAGAAGAGAGTCTGCAGCTGAGTGCGCAGACTAAGAACTGTTGTGCCCTTCCCAAAAGATATATATATAAGAACAGTTCTTGTGGACGTAGCTTCCCACTTGGGGAAGTGAACCACATTAAATACTATGGAGTGTGACTGCATTGTGTATTGTGCATTTATCTGTTTCCTGTGAATGAATGTCTGAATTTTCCCTTGCATACTGTTATGACAGGACTTTTATATGTATTTTCCATCAGGAGAATATGGAAATAATATGTTAAGTTCTGCATGAATAGATGAATCATGAATGTCTGGCCTCTACTTATGAATCAGTTATTTGGCTAAGTGTTAGATATTGTTTAATCACTTTCACATTACGTAGTAGGAAGAATGCATGGTAGTTGGACCATCTCCACAGCATATGGTTGAGCAGTGAACACCCCAAGTGAATGGATGAATGATTGAGTGTTAATAACTCCAGTACTCTAGTTAACTGCAAGTATTTCAAGTCTTAATGTGAGTTGCCTTGGCCGCAGTCACAAAGAAATTCCGTGGAAGTAGAATTTAGAGGTGTGGACCACGGTGTCATCTATCGCCGCACAGTCTTGCCCCGTAGCACACGTCCCATGTCATGATGCGCAGTATGTTAGACTAAACAACTCATCACCTACTGTGGAAACCTGATTGTACAGTACCCCATAGATACACCTCGGGTGAGACCTCAACCTGCTCGCAGGTTGTTGCCGAAAGGGCCGGTGCGAAGGGGTTTTGTTGGTCAAGGAGAAACCGCGAAGAACCTGGGTCTTTATTGAAAACTCTTTGGGTCAGCATATTTTAAGCCAATAAATGGTTCTGTTGCTGCGCTAGAATCCATGATGAGTTGCAGCCGTAATGTGTTATGAAGAACATCAGTTCCTGGCAGGCTCCGACAATTGGCATCCTGAAAAGACAGAGATCCGGGCTTGGTGTGACAAGACCATAAGAGACTTTCCAAGGCAAGAGAATAGACACCTGCATCTATCTAACGAACAGTGGTTGAGTAGATATCTATGGAAAGATATTCACGAGATTTTCTGGGCATCATTTCCAGACGAACTGCAAGAGTGGATCTCGCTGCTCTCAGAGAAGAAAACCTATTTTCAAGGAGGAGTTCCTACAGAGTGGACTCCAGAGCTCATAACACAGCTCAAAGAAATAGACAGCCCATTGACGCACGTAGTTGACTTTTGGGTCGATCACATGCTAGAAGGCTTTGTAACAAGATTTGGTGTAGACACACTCAAATCCTACAGCCAAGTAGAAGCATACTTTTTTTACGGATTCCAAGGTAAGTACCTGAACAATCTCAGTCTATCCATTAAGATGTTGTTAGCTGAGAAAGGTGTTTTAAGAATGCAGTAATATTTTTAAGTCTATCATGGTAAACAGTATATATAGTGATTCTGACGAAGAGACCCATAATCTTAGAAGTGGGAAGAGATATAAATTTAATAAGAATCATGGAGGCACTAGACTCCACATAGATACTGAGATTTCTTGTGATATTAACAACGAAGCCGTGCCATCACTCACCCATCAGAATCCGTCGATTGCAGAGACCGTGCCTCCCTTATCTCAGAGCCCACTCATTACATAGCCCACCCCGCAGGATACTCAGTCGAGTACGTCTACTCTAATATTCCCATTTACTTTTACTACGCAAATCCAATCACAATAGCGACGCACAAATCTAGGTGCTCCTACTAATAGGACAATGGCAAACACTGATATGAAGCTACCGATATTTAAAGCAACTGGTCTAGAAGACCCTGACCAGCATTGGTTTCTTTGCGAAGCCGTATGGAGTGTAAGACAAATCCAGGATGATGCTGTGAAGAGAGCACAACTCATTACCACCCTTAGAGATAGAGATTTACATTGGTTTATGAAGTACTCTTAGACACAGCCGAGAACCCTCGTAGAAATTAAAGCTGCGCTTGTGGCAGAGTTTAAGAAACCCAAATATAAATCTCAGTGTATAACTGAGTTGAAAGAAATAAAGTAGAGACCAACTGAAACGGTCTAGGAGTTTGATCAGAAGTTCAAGACCTTATTGGACCAAGTGAGCTTTGTTATAGCTCCAAAACAACACAAGGAATGGTTTATTGTTGCGCTGTTGCCCCACATTAGATTACCATTGATGTAGCAGAAGGTTACGTCACAAGCAGAGGCCTTGGAGATCGCAATGAAGCTAGAGGCTTCACTGATTGGTGAGACTAGTTCTGGGATGTCTTAGATCAAGAACCAACTGACCACCTTGACACTAGAACTGCAAAGCATGAAGAATGGCAAAGAACAAAGGTATGAACCTAGGCATGAGGTCTGGTGTACAAGTTGTAAAGGAGAAGGCCATGACTGCGAGCATTGCCCTTTATTCCACGACTATCTTAACAGTGGTGCACCCAACCCGATAAATCAGAATCAAGCCCCATGGTGTGAAATTTGTAGAACTATAGGACATAGACTTGAAGACTACTATCTCATACAGAAATATGTGAAAACACCCAAAAATTTATACTGCACTTTTTGTAAATCAGTTGGACATGATGAATCCAACTGCCGTGCATTTTAGCTAACGAACGAAAGAAAACGATATATGGACGCAATGAGAGGTGCTGGCTTGTACCATGTACAAAAAGAAAACCAACTCAAATAAGAAAACGCAGAATATGATCAAGGAGGATACAGAGGCCGTGGTGGTGGATACCGCGGCAGAGGAAGAAATGCTGGCCCGGCGCAGGGAAGAGGTCGTGGCCAGGTCATTTGTTATAATTGTGGCTAGCTAGGTCACATGTCTAGAGATTGTGTTAACCCATGCACTACATGCAACTACTGTAAATCATTTGAGCATATTATTGAAGATTGCCCAGTGCTAGAGGTGGAAATGCAGAAAAGAAGACGGACGGAGGCACCAACTCCAAACATCCAGTGGATCGTAGCAGAGAATAGACTAGTGGAACCGAGCATCAATGTGGTCATGTGCAGTGGCACTGAGACAGGCCGTGATAGCGGAGCAGAAGCTTCAACATCAGGGGGGGGCTCACACAAAGCAGACCCCTCTTGAGACAGATTCGATAAGAAAAGCTCTGGGAAAAACACCTGCTCTCGACCTACGAAAGAACAAGGAGGTCTTTATCGACGCGTGAGATACCTTCATAGAATTGGCAACTAAGTCACCAAGGATCCTGTTGCGCAATGAAAAAACGTATGTTGAAGACATGCCAGCGGCTTATGACAAAACAAGTACCGCAACGGATGTCGACACTTCCATTGCACAGTTCCTGCAAAGCTGCATGAAGCTACTAAAAAGTGAAAATGCCATAGCAGAGCTATAGAAGCTCATAAACCAATATGAACCACAGAAGGGAACATAAAATTCTGATAGTGCTGTACATCACATAAGGAAGCATAAAAGAACAGGCCGAGAAATGAGGCTTACTGCACAGATAGGAGATTTTCAAATGGATGAAGTCATCCTTGATCTGGGATCTGAAGTGAATGTCTTGACTAGGCAGACATGGCAGCAGATGGGTCGACCAAAGCTATTATGGTCACCTATCCAATTGAGAATGGCTAACCAAGAGAAATTCATACCTTTTGGCCGGTTAGCTAATGTGGTGGTTGACATCAATGGAGTCCAGATTCATGCTGACTTTGAAGTTATCAAGATTGCGGATGATAGTCAGCCTTTTCCTACACTATTAGGAATTGACTAGGCCATGGATAACCTGGCTATCATAAACTTGAAGACAAAGAAGATGATATTTGAAGGAAAGCATCTTAGGGTCATCGCACCATTGGATCCTACAGATGGGGACAGATACAGTGAGCCGATTTAGGAGGAATCCAAGGCTCAAGACTTGGACAGACTATACCAGATCACCGGGAACCAGGAAGATTACATTAATCCAATTGCAGATGGTACACTCAACTGGAGATGTGACAGCTCTTGTGTATTTGAGTCGGAGATAGGACTAGAAAATTGGCAAAGCCGCATGCATGAAGTATCAGCGAGAAGGTGCGTGCAGGTTACGAAATCACTACACTAGATCGGAAAGGAGGTAAGTCCTATTCCCATATATGATGGTTCTGCTAACGTTTACACTTTCATCCAAGAATATACTGTAGCTATTGCAGATGAGCATAGATTACCAGCATTGGATATGGCATTGTGCGACACACCAGCTAGATGGTGGGCTGCACACAAGCAGACATTGACTACTTGGGATCAATGCAGGATTAAGATGCAGATTCGGTTTGCTAACAGTGTTACTTTACCTTTTGAAAATTTTAATGGACAGACAGATCCTATCCAGCATATTGAAGTCTGTTCACAGGCATGGGTGGAAAGGCCACAAACAGAATGGGTGCATCTATTTGTACATACACTGGATGATGACATTCCAAAGAAATGGTACCTAGACCTGGAGTTGCGCAGGGAAACCACTGATTGGGATGTGTTGACTGTGAACTTCCAGAAGGACTTTAGCTTTGACGATGACAACCCATTGATCCATGACGCGTTGTAGATAATTAAGGAACGCATATTCAGGGAAGACTGTCCCCATGAAAATATAACATTGGAAGAATTCTTCGGGGCACATGGCATTCCTGCGAACCTATAATCAGAAGGGAAGGAACACGGAAAACATCTCATCGAGTGTTATAACCTAGCTGAATTAATTGATAATAGACAGGCAGATGATGAGGACGATCTACGCAACATAAACATACCAGAATCGGAGGGTGTGCGCGACGTAGAGGGACCTCTGTTGGAAATCCCAAACATGAGTGGCCCAGTAAAGACGCAGAAGGTGAACATTGGCACAAGTGAAAAGCCAAAGTTCGCATCAATTGGATACTATTGGGATGATCAAACTGTTTTGCAGAGATTGCAGACACCTTACATGAGTATCAGGAGCTATTCCCGATGAAATTCATAGAAGTGAAAGGCATTCTAGGAGACCTAGGGGTCATGAAAATACCTTTGAAGCTAGGCGCCAAGCCTATGAAGCAGAGGCCATACTAACTAAACCCGCGGTACAAAGAAAGAGTCAACATAGAGCTAGATAAGATGCTCGAAGCAGGAATCATTGAACCTATTGAAGAATCCAAGTGGATTAGCCCCATGGTCATTCAAGACAAGAAAATGAAAGGTGAGATCAAGATTTGTGTGGATCTCAGAAAACTGAATGATGCTTCTATGCACGACCCATTCCCTACTCCTTTCACGGACGAAGTACTTTATAATGTTGGAGGGAATGAGGCCTACTCTTTTACTAATGGTTTCTCTAGGTATCATCAGATCAGGATTGATCTCGCAGACAAGCAGAAGATGACTTTTGCTATAGAATGGAGGTCATTCTAGTACACAGTAATGCCTTTTGGTCTAAAGAATGCACCTGCCATCTTTTCCAAAGTTGTCATTGCAGCCTTTAAATATTTTATGCACAAGTTTCTAGAAGCCTATTTTGATGATTGGACTGTGTTTGGACTGTTGAAGAACCACTGCGCGAATCTCAGAATGATGCTTAAGAAGTGTAGACAGCATCAGATCTCCTTAAATCTGAAAAAATGTATTTTCTATGTTCCTTACACGATTCTACTAGGCCACATTGTCTGTAAGCAAGGATTGATGGTGGATCCTACGAAGATTGCAATTATTGTAAATTTACCAACACCAAATTCAGTCAAGATGTTGTGCTCTACCTTAGGCCATACCGGATATTAATGGAAATTCATAAAGGGTTACATGCAGATAACTGCAGCAATGGAGAAGTTACTAAAGAAAGACACGCCATTCATTTGGAACGCAGAGTGCGAGCAGGGTTTTGATACACTAAAGGAGAAGATGGTTACTGCACCGATCCTAGTCTTCCCAGACTGGGCAAAGCCATTCCATGTACATGTTGATGCATCATGCATTGCCATGGGAGTCATATTAGCTCAGCCAGTAGAAGGAGGTATTGACCATCCCATCGCATTTTCAAGCAGGAAGCTCTCAACAGTGGAAAAAAATTACACTACTATTGAGAGGGAAGGTCTTGCGATGGTATATGTGCTGCAGAAATTCGGACACTACTTGCTTGGTGCACACTTCCTCATGTTTACGGACCATTCCAGTTTGAAATACTTGGTCAATAAGCCAGTGTTAGGGGGGCGCATATGTAGATGGCTATTTCTATTCCAGGAATATGATTTTGAGATTGTTGTTAAGCCAAGCAGGCTGAACTTGGGACCTAATCACCTCTCTAGGATTGAGTCAGGAGAAGAGCCGACAAACATTGAAGATAGTCTGCGTGATGTGCAGTTATTTTCTATATAGGTTGTTGATGATTATTATCAGGCTATTATTGATTTCTTAACAACAGAATTAGCACCTCAAAACTTTTCCATCCAGCAGAAGAAGCAACTAGTAGTGCACGCCGCAGACTTCACTATTATTGTAGGTTAGGTATACAAACTCAGACTAGATGAAGTGTTGCGTAGATGCGTACTAGACCATGAGAAACCATTTATCTTAGCAGATGCGCATTTAGGGATCGCAGGAGGCCACTACCCAGGAAGGGCTACCGCGCAGAAGATACTACGCGTAAGGCTATGGTGGCCTATGATCCATAAAGACTCCAAAGAACACTGCTAGAACTGCGATGTCTGTCAGAGGACAGGAAAACCTTCACGCAGAGATGAAATGTCGCTGAATCCACAGTTGACCTTACAGGCATTTGAAAAGTGGGCCATTGATTTTGTGGGTCCCATAAACCCACCAAGGAAAAGAACTGATGTGAGGTACATCATTACTGCTACCGATTACCTCACCAGATGGGTAGAAGCAAAACCAATAAAGGACTGCAGTTCACAAAGCACTAGAAGAAATATTGCTACACTTGGTTGGATTGGAGGAAGATCGCTTCATTGCAGGCTTTCACCAACAAGTGCAAAAAGACCGCGAGAAAGCATGGCATGATCGCCATATAAAGAATAAGTCCTTTCAGGTAGGTGACCTAGTCCTCTTGTATGATAGCAAATTCATGAAGTTCCCTGGTAAATTTAAGATGCATTGGCTTGGTCCATATACTGTGATACATGTTACTAACACTGGCATAGCCCAGTTAGCCACCTTAGCTAGCGATACTTTACCAAGTTTGATAAATGGGAGTAGACTAAAGCTGTACCATGATAGTCGTGCTTCGCAGAATCCTAAATGATAAATAGAGGGAGAAATTTCTAAGTGTAAAGTACATTTGAAATTGGACACTGGAAATGAAAAGGAGTCTGTACATGTACGATAAGTAGGACAATGTATGTCTCGCGCAGCACTGCTGAAGCTGCACACACACACAAAAAAAAAAGGGATCCACACAGTTCAAACATCGACACTGTGAAGTAACTATGCAAGATCAGAGATGGCCTGCCACGCAGCTCGGTGCAGCTCTCACAAAAATAGCCATTATATGACCGTTGCCAACAACCGCTTGAGTATTTAACCCAAAGATAACCGTTCTGAACACGCTGACGAAGAAAGGGACTGAAGGATCTGCTCAATTTCGCCAACAGACACCACATTTAATGCTCATCTAACCGTTGGAAGGCATGGGAGGACTCACCTGTGCCTATAAGTAATGCCGCATAAGGACTCACAAGTGTTACCAAGCACTTAGAATTTTCATGTGCTCACTCCTGTGTTAGCAATCATTAGTAACATATCTGAAACATTTTCCTACTCTCACCACTGAATGTCCGAGTGGTCGTACAGAGAAGAAGAGATTACAATCCAAGAAGTGGTCAGAGTCTTTCAACACGAAGGGATTGAAGGGTTAATGAAAACCCCTGCTAAGAAGGTTACATTGGAACCAGTTTAGGCATCTCGAAGGTCATCTAGACAAAACCCAGTCATGCAGGATAGGGGGAAAGATACAGTCGGGCCACGAACAAAGAACCTCAGGCCAATTTTGACGGTGCCACAGTCACCGATATTTCAGAAGGAGATACCTTTAAAGCTTACACCAGAGTACATATCACCACGGGTGTTGGATGCCCCAGTCTATAAACTAGTCAAGAATGCCTGCTATGAAATCCCCTTGTCGCGAATCTCGAAGCACGTAGACGTTTCCCATAACTTGCTAGGAAAGACACCAAAGTGTAAGTGGGAAGACTATGACCTCCCGGGAGTGTAGAAGGAAGAACCCCATGATCCCAAGTTCCCACACTTCCAGCCTGACCAGTACATGTGCTGGAAGAAAGATTCTAAAGGCATACTTAACTTGGTTGCTGAAAGCTGGCTGACACCAGTAGTCCAGTCAAGATTGCTAAACCTGCTAAGATTACCCCATTTTGATCGTTCAATAGAAATCAATGTGGTGGTTCGCACTTTGATGGCGTGAATCCATCAGGGATACTTGTGGCTAGATAGAAATGTTGATTTGAACATCGACTTAATCCACCATGTCACAGGACTAAGCAAGCGCGACAAGGACCCCAATCAGTTCTTACAAGGGAAGAGTAAGGAAAAAGAAGTTGTCGTAGAGATGAATAAAAGCCATGCATTGGTGAAAGGAAAAAGAGGTTTTCCGACAGAATAAATTGAAGATAGAGCGACAAAGTTTGTTACACAGTTGCTGGCCGGAAAAATCCTAAGAACAGCCAAGCCTCCAGAGGTGCCTACAGGCGCAGTACTACTCGGTGCCACGGTGGCTGAAGGAACCGAGTTCAATTGGTGTCAGTACCTTCTCAATGAGTTCCTAGAAGAACTCAATGACACCCAAGTGAATGGAGGTCAATTCCACTTCACATGGTTGATTATCCTGATTGCCTTTGTCGGATGGAAGGAGCCGAAGGACTATGTCGGCGTAATTGCAGACACCAATGATCCCAGAGGAGTTCGATATGCCAACCTTTGGGAAAATTTGAACGCAGAGTAGAAACAAACGATAGCTAAAGTCTTCTACCAGTATTACACCCAGTTGTGCGAGGCGATCACATGTACATCACGCATTACAAAGCAGGTAATGTCAAAATACATTCGCATTATCGATTTATATGCGGACATGCATTGTATTTTTATTTCACCCAAAGCAAAGACGAGGAAGCCGGAATGGTATGCGGGTAATTACCATATGTACGAGGAATACATCGACATCCTCATGAGGGATTGGCCAGCCGAGTTCCGTGTCGAGGTCATGGATGTTGCGATCGATTCAGAAGAAGATGAACCAATTTCGCGGCCATGCCCAATCACAAAGGAAAAAGGAAAAAGGAAAGAACCTGAAAGCCTACCAAAGCTAAAGGCGCGGAAGAAGATGAAAGCAACCAAGGGTTAATCAGAAATAGTACTTAATGAGGAATATTTCGACATGATTGCTGAAAACGTCATAGAACAAGTGGAAGAGTTGATGATAGACAAAGAGAAAAAGGACAAGGCCATACAGGATGACCTACAAAAGAATTGGCTCGCACTGCAAGGGCTCATGCAGAAGATGGACGATGTCCAAAAAGGATACCTTTCCCGTGCAACACAGAATCGGAAGGGAGTTTGGGAGGAACCTTGTAGCAGGCACCACCGCATCTAGCCTTAACACTGCCAGCGAAGACTCGGCTCCTTCATCTGCACCCAATGAGAATAACGCTGCCAGTGTCATAACAAGTGATTCTGGATACAAATGGTATCAAGCGGGTAGAGCTCGACCTAGCCAAGATTCCGTTACCTAGCTTGCATGTTTTGCACCTGCAGATTGTAGATGAAATGTATGAAAGGACCACTGATTCAATGAAGTCCCAAGCTAAGCTGCAAGCTGCAAATAGGCAGCTCGAGGAGTCTAGCTCGCGCACAGATATGCAACTCCACGATGAAAAGGACCGTCAGCTGCGATTGGAGGCCACTATTACTTCTGTCACAGATGCCATTGAATATTTTGAACCCCAGAGCGATCCTACGGACACCGTTTTGAGAATGGGAGATATGGTGAAATATCTGAAGATAGAAATACAGGACAAGGAGATTTTTTATGAGGTTGATATTACCGCCCTGAAGGAAAAAATCAATCTGGAGATAAGGGAGAAAGCAGTAAAGGCTGCAGCGCAAAATATTGCACTGGACATGGCTAACTGCCAAGATTTATTGACTATAGCTTTGAAGGCATTCACTGTCCTCGAAGAGGATCAAGGGCTACTGCAAGTAAAGACTGCAATCAAAGAAAAGTAGGCCGCACTAGAGAAGCTGGATATAGAAGTCAAGGCCCTACCAGCCAGAGACAGGCTTCCGAAATACAGGGAAATAACCAACTTGAAAAAGGAGGTACAAGCATTAAGGGAGAAAGAGACTGCGATGGACGATCAGTCCCAACCACTACTGCAGAATTCCATTGCAATATTGCAGCAAATTGAAGACAAACTCAAGGACCTACACGAGAACTAGGAGCATGTGGAAGAATATATTGGAGAAGAAATAACTGCGGAGATGCTCGACACAGTCAGGCAAGTCGAGCACGGTACAAAGGAAACAATGGAGCAGCTAGTCGGCACATTCAATGAATTCATGGCAAAGCTAGCTACGCAGGTCGCGGAGCAGATCAAAAAGGCCGAAGCTGAAGGTGGCTCAGGGACAAGCCACATGTAAGTGTTAGGGGCATGTTGGGCCTGGCCCAAGTTGGGGAAAATTTTGATAACAGAAGGAGTTTTAGCTACGGAGCTAAGTGCAGCTCAACAAAAATACAATTTTGTGCAAGTGTTGGGGACGCTGCAAAGTTGAGCGCAGCAACCAAATTTTGGCAGTACTTCGAAGGGTGCTACAAAGGTCAGTGCTCTGAGGAAGCAGTGCTGTGAAGTGACCAGTCCACATGGAGCCGACAAAGCAGAGTGCTGGACGGAGGACGGGCATGGGTACCGGTTAGGCCGTCAGTGGTCTAGTTTTGGAAAAGATGCTCCAGGGAGGCCGAGCGGCGGCCAAGTGTACAAGATCATTAGAGGAAGAACGACTTGATGAAAGCGATTGGGAGCTGAGCCAGTTATACGAGGCCATTAGAGGAAGAGCGGCTCGATGAAAGTGACCTGTTGGCATGTGCACAACAAGAAGGTCGATAGCGACAGGATGAAGGCGTGGAGGACCGTCACGATGGAGCACTCGCTACCAGAGGCCAGCAGTCCAGGTTAGAGAAACTGTAGCAATTTTGTAAACCCTAAGGGTTTCGGCCTTTAGCATTGTAAAGACATGACCTACTGGCATGATCTATAAAAGGAGGCATTTTTGTATGGGAAAGGGTTAGAAGTTTAATAATGAGCATTGTAAAATCTTTCCTGAGTAAAGATATTGTAAAGGCTCTGCAGCTGAGTGCACAAAGACCTATCTGAGAGAGAAGAGAGTCTGTAGCTGAGTGCACAGACTAAGAACTGTTGTGCCCTTCCCAAAAGATATATATATATAACAACAGTTCTAGTTGACGTAGCTTCCCACCCAGGGAAGTGAACCACATTAAATACTGTGTAGTATGATTGTATTGTGTATTGTGCATTTATCTGTTTCCCGTGAATGAATGTCTGAATCTTCCCATGCATACTGTTATGACAAGACTTTTATATGTATTTTCCATCAGGAGAATATGGAAATAATATGTTAAGTTCTGCATGAATAGATGAATGGTGAATGTCTAGCCTCTACTTATGAAGTAGTAATGAATCAGTTATTCGGCTAAGTTTTAGATATTGTTTAAGCACTTTCACATTACGTAGTAGGAAGAATGCATGGTAGTTGGACCGTCTCTGCAGCACATGGTTGAGTAGTGAACACCCCAAGTGAATGGATGAATGATTGAGTGTTAATAACTCCAGTACTCTAGTTAACTGCAAATATTTCAAGTCTTAGTGCAAGCTACCTCGGCCGTAGTCATGAAGAAATTCCGTGGAAGTAGAATTTAGAGGTGCAGACCGTGGTGTTGTCTATCGCCGTGCAGTCTTGCCCCGCGGCACACATCTCGTGTCACGCTGCGTAGTACGTCAGACTAAACAACTCATCACCTACCGTGGAAACCTGATTCTACAGTACCCCATAGATACACCTCGAGTGAGACCTCAACCTGCTCGCAGGTTGTTGCCGAAAGGGTCGGTGCGAAGGGGTTCTGTTGGTCAAGGGGAAACTATGAAGAACCTGCGTCTTTATTGAAAACCCTCTGGGTCAGCATATGTTAAGCCAACAGGAAGGCATAGGGGCGGTCCTAAAGCAAAATCAACACTCCATAGCTTTTGAGAGCAGAAAATTGTAGCCACATGAGAGACTATACTCCATATATGACAAGGAAATGTTAGCCATCATGCATGCCTTGGCCAAGTTTAGACAATATCTGTTGGGGAACAAATTCGTGGTAAAAAATGATCATAACAGTTTAAAGAATTTCCTTACACAAAAAATCTCAATGAAAGGAAACAAAAATGAGTGAGTAAGATTCAAGATTTTAATTTTGACATTGAATATGTAAAAGGGAAGAATAATATTGTAGTAGATGCATTGTCTAGGAGACCCTCATTTTCCCTTATGGACATTTCAAAAGATTGGAAAGATGTGCTAATAGTAGAATATGCCAAAGATAGATTTTCTTGTGAATTGTTAGATGGGGCCAATGGAGATGATAGGTATAATATATTTAATGGCCTAATCTACTTTAAATACCAAATATACTTAGTTCATGGTTTGAATTTAAATCACAAAATATTGAAGTAATCTCATGATTCTCCTTTAGGAGGCCATCTTGGTTTCTTTAAAACATATAGGAAGCTAAGAGAAAGGTTCTCTTGGAAAGGGTTGAAGGAAGATGTTTGAAAGTATGTGGATGAATGCAAGATATGTCAGAAAAACAAAGTTGATAACACGCATCCTGCTAGTCTCTTACAACCATTGCCTATTTCATAACAAAAGTGGGAAAGCATCTCCATGGATTTCATCACAAGTTTTCCCAACGCTCTTGGTAAGGATTGTATTTATGTTGTGGTGGATAGACTCACCAAATTTTCTCATTTATTTTCTATTGCCTCATATTTTACTGCTGCACAAGTAGTTGAGCTATTCTTTAGAGATGTTTTCAGATTGCATGGACTTCCCAAAAATATTGTGAGTGACAAGGATATCCAATTTATGAGTGAGTGTTGGAAAGAACTCTTCAAATTGGTGGGAACACAATTGAATCCTAGTACAAGCTATCGTCCTCAAACTGATGTCCAAACAAAAAGGGTGAACCAATGGTTGGAGGGGTACTTGAGAAACTATGTTGGTGACCATGAAAAAGCATGCATTAAATGGCTACATTTGGGTGAGTTTTGCTACAATACTACTTTCCATATTTCCGTTGGAATGTCTCATTTCAAAGCACTTTATGATTATGAAGCACTCAACTTTGTTGATCACATTTTTGGTGATAGTAGAGATCCAAATGATAAATATTGGATTGAGGAAAGTCAAGATATTTTGAAGCTCTTAAAAGACAATTTGCAAGTTTCCCAAAATCAACAAAAACAGTATATGGATCAACATGGGAAGGAATGAACCTTTCAAGTGAATGATTTGGTTTATTGAGGTTGCAACCACATAAGCAAATCACCTTAAAAGGAAAAGGATCATAAAATATTAAACCAAGGTTTTATGGTCCATATAAGGTAATTCGAAATGTTGGTAAGGTAGCTTATGAGATAGCAAAATCCACAATGTCTTTCTTGTTTCATTCCTTCAGAAGGCTATTGGTTAGAAAATTTATATTTCAGAAACACTTCCTCCATTATATGATGAAGGACAACTCATACTCATTCCATAATTTTTTTTGGAAACAAGAGAAAGGAAATTGAGGAGCAAAACCATAAGAGAATATTTGGTACAATGGAAATATTTGACAACTGAGGATGCCACATGGGAAGATGAACAAAATTTTCAGCATCCCAATTTGGAATTGATTGAGGACAAGAAATCTTGGGTGGGGAGGACTATAATGTCACCATCCAAATAAATCTCATGAAGGGAAATTTCCACCAATCTACTAGTTCCCTAGGTTGGGGTGGAAACATTTAGAGTTGGAATAAGGGAGCCATAAGACCCAAAATGGACATTAGAGTGACAAATATACATTAAAGGGTATAAATAAATAATAATAAGAAGAAAATAAGGTGGCATTTGGTCATGAGGGCGAATAGGTGGTGTGGGACCCACACAAGGCAAGATTATCCATGCCACATGGCATCTTATTCTCACCCATTTGAATCCAACGTGGAGTCTAACGTTCTTGGGTGAGTGGGAGAGGCATTATTCATGGCATGAATCTAGGAGGGTCGAGTTAGAGTGAAAGAGTAACTCCCATGGAAGAGGAAGAGGCATCATAGAAGAATTGTGACACTTGGAGATAGATTCCCTAACTTCTATGACAAGAATGATGAAGATTCTATGACACTTATGACAAAGCTCAGACCTGATTGCTGACATATGACATATATGACATGTCAAGGATAAAAATATCCTCCAAGATGGTACACAAGGGGATTTATGGAATCCAAGGTCACCCCCCATTCGAATTGATGGAAGAGGAAGGCTAGAAAGTGTTGGACAAGTGACATTCATGGGAATCTCTCCCTAAATTGAGTTGGGAGAAGGATCTTGGAGGAAATTCAAGTTATGGAGGCCTTTGGAGGTTAATAAAATATGATAAGAAAGAATGATATCAAATTTTGATCATTTCTCATTTGGAACATTTGGAACATTTGGATAGATTAGCTTGTCCTTGCATGATGGATGTTCATCCTCCCTGCCTTAGAACCAATTTCGAGGGTGCAAGATTCCCATACAAGTTAGTTCATGGAGATGTCATTCAGACATATCAACAAAGATTCATGGAGATGTTTTGATGCAGGTTCAACCCCCATCTGATTTCGAGTTCATCTTCTCTCATTACTCTCTATTCTCATTCTACTATATTTATCTCAATGTCATGTAAAAGTGCAAGGGCGCACTCCTTGTTGCATATAGTTAATGGATGATTTATATTTTGACCTTATGAACATGTTATTTTCTGCATAAATCTGTAATAGACATATCATGAGATCCACAACTCTAAATACCATGTACTTCATGTGAGATTTCCAATCAAACCTGAGATTCGAGCCATTTTCCTCATAGCAATTTCATGGTGATTTTGGGATGATGTTGTACCTATTTTATATCAGAGATTTATGATATTTTTGTCCATGTTATGAGATGAATATGAATTTAACTTGATTCCCCAAATAATGTTTGCAGACCCATAAATTGTTACTATAGTTTGTGACCAAATTCCAGGCTCCTTGTTTACCATTTTCACCCCAAATTTTATACTCTAGAAGCTGTTGTCCTTTGGGAGACCTATTAGACCATAAAAACTGATATAATTATGCACATATGTTGTCATTTATGTCTATAATAGAGACAAGTATCATATTAAGAATTAGTTAATGAAATACAGTGTTTGGAAGGGAAAATAGTGGCATACCTAAGAGGGATTTCCATTAATCCAATTGACTAGTCTTGTCGTGAAACTTCTCTCCTTGCAAATTGCAGACCATGTATGGGTATATCATGTGTCTGGGTGTCTAATAAATGTATTTATGTGTCATATGTCATATCAATACCTTCCTTCCCAAATTTGAAATCATTTGGAGGTGTTTGGAACTGTTTGTACACTACATTCCTATAGTCGAAATAAGGTGAATTTGAGCACTTTTCTTTGAAGGGATACTACAAACAAGTAAGGAGTGAGTGAAATCCCGATGTTGTGTTTGGGTGAAGAAGGAATGAATCCATATAGTTAATCAAGTGATTGGGTAGATGGATGGGTATTGTGTTGAAGCATTGACTAGGAACTTACCATGGTAGGACACATGTGTAGGGACAAAAATGTTTGAGTAATGCACGAGTGCATTGAGTGAATGCACATTAAAATAGTTTGTAAATGTTGTGGTTATGCTTGAATATGTGTGGGTACATATGTTAACATGCATTGTGTGAATGAATGGTTGTGATATGTATTTCATTGCACTTCACTACTGGATGAAATGATAGAATCATTGGAAACTCTGAGATCATTTCATGGGTTCCTATGTGTTAGCACCCAAATCGTGCCTCTAGGTTGCAGAGAGGCTAAACTGGGATAAGCAAAAAACCATTTTAGACTTAGGCTAATGAACCAACATTGTCAGAGACGGATCTCTCTTAAACTCAAGGGAACTAAAAATAGTCACAGATTCAACAATGACAAGCACACAGACTTCTTATTACTCAAGATAATCATTCAAAGCAAACTCAAAAGGTCAGATTTATGTTGGGACAAACCATTTAAATTGTTATTTGGTTGAAAGTAGCATGGATTTCCATTGGGCATTGGAGTCAAAAACATACAGCTGATAAAATTATGACAATGCTTTATAGATACATCTATTCAGAGACAAGGAAGTAACCAATCTACAGTCAAAGTGCTTTTAATAAGGCGATTTAGAAGAAGGACAAACAAACCATCGATATGGAGCATAAAGATATGAATTCCATGTCTGTTTTAGCAGAGAATGATCGTGAAATACTTGGAACGATAATAACAAGGAATAATCACTATGAATCTTATTCAAATGCTACACTGGTCCAATTACGAATAGCATGACAGAATGGATTAACGATGAAAGAAAACACATTCACATAGGAAAGAAGTAAACATACTGTAAATATGATAACACATGAATCTCTAAAACACGGCCTGCAAGGCTTTGCCAACTTTATTAACAGAACTTCAAAATGTTCAGTACAAAGAAACACACAAGTTCCCAAAAGTTTTCAACCCTTCTTCATTCGTTTACATTGAATTTATAGGACTCCCTGAGCTCTCAAGCTCGAGCTAGTCTAAACAAAAAACAGTTACAGCCTCTGATGACACCTATCCTGGGCATATTCACCACTACCACACTAAGACAGAGTCGGCAAAAATCAGCTTAACTGCCTTTTACATTCACTAGTCATTTTTACTAGACGATAGTCGACTCAAACAAAAAGACAAAAATGATCTGGTAGATGCTCCAGTTGGCCACTTCCACTCTCTCGGAATCCTTCACGTGCCCAGCTTTAACTTTCCCTTACCATATTTCTCAATCAATTTCCATTTCTCTGGTGTCGGCAAGTCCGAGGGTGCGAGCTCCTTGAGGAGAATTTTGATTCCAGTGTGTTCTTTATAGGAATAACCTTCGAGGAGCGTGTGGGCCTCTTTGAACGTTGTGAGGAGCTCAAAATCTTGGGTTAGCTTCTCTACCACTACTTTTCCTTCTAAGGTCGGTCCAAATCTACAAAACACTCCTGCTCTGACTGACACTCCTCAAAACTTTCATGGTACTCTTCTTTTGTCATAATTGTCCCATCTTCCTCCTAGAATAGAGGCAAACCTTTCTTAAACAGCGGATCGAAAACTTCTTTGAACATCTTAACTTTGTGGGCCAGGATATCTATTCCTGTCTGCATGGAGCTCATCTGCTGATGTTTTAGCATCACTTTCCTGGCCCACATGATGATGGCAATTCTATCTTTTATATCTATTTCTTTCATATGGATTTCAGACAGGCCACTCAGAAATTCTACTGCACTCTGGGCGGAGCCCAGGGGCTTTTTGTTGAATTTCTCGTTTGCCACTGCGATTGCTGGGTTTTCTAATTTGACCACGACCTCTTTATCTGCTATAAAGTATAGGTGTGGCCTTAGTTGATATACCTGCACAATGATGTTTCCCCAGATGATCTCTCTTGTCTCCTGTGATGCCTCTTTTCCTAAGACCTCTAGTTTCAACTGATCATATTCCTCTTGCATGGCCTGATATTTGGTTTCCCAGGCTTTCTTGTCTTTCTCTGTATCTTCTTTCTCCTTCTCAGCAGTATCCCTCATAGCCTTAAGTTTGGAATTTTTTTTCTTCAATATTATCACTTATGTGTTGTCCAAACTGGTCCTGGCTATTTTCCCCACTATAGAGAAATCTCCTGCTTCTATGGATGGCGTGACCATAGTCTCTATCTACTGCTCTTTATCCTTGAGCTCCTTCTCAAGCTTTTCGACCTTAAACTTCAACACATCCTTGTTTTCCATTCCCGCTTTTAGGTCTTCCTTCCCCTTCTTCCCCTTTTCATCAAATTGTATCAATTTGGCCTTGCAGTCTGTAAGATCGGTCTACAGCTTTTCCTTCTCTTCCTTCAGCACTGCAATCTCCCCTGCATCTACCAATTGGGCAACTGGCATTTTTAATTTCTTTTTTAGCTTCAGGATCTCCTAATCCTTCTCTTCTAATAGGTTCTGGATGCTTTTTCTTTTGTCTTCAATGGTTTCAGTGGCCAGTAGAGAGGCTTGGAATTTCTTGACATGTGCCTTCAACCTTTTGTTCTCTTCCTTCTCTATTCTCAATTGATTATGCACATTGGCTTTGTTGGTCTCTTCTTTTGACAAGTCAAGGGAATACTTGAGTAGCTTGTTGTAGATAACTTCCCCTATCTCTTGGTGCAGGTTGATCACGTCTGGCACTGGAATGTCTTCCAGGTTCACCTTTAGCTCTGTTGCCTTTCTCTTGCTATCTAAGGCGAGGCTCAGGGTATTCTGCACTAGATTTCTGCTTGCCACTAGGGTTACTTCCTTAGAGGATATTTTCCTAACATCATCATACAATTTTGCTTCCTTTGACAATGTCTCAGGATCTTCTTCATATTCTTCCAGCAGTGCAGTCTTGCTCACGCTTGGTGCTGTAGGTCCAGCAAGTGTCTTGTTGAACACATGTTCCTTAATCTCAAAGGATGGAACTAAGAATCTAACCTATTTCTTTTTTGGTTGCTTTGCCTTCACTATTATTACTTGGTGCTCTGAATCTTCTACCTTCTATCTCTTAAGTTCTCTTTCACCCCCACTGTCCATATCCATAGGCTCACCACCCTCGTGCTGTAAGAGCTTATCTGGAATACTAGTGAGGGTCAGGGCTGCTGCTATTTCTAAGTCTCTTCCAGGTGAATCAAGGGCTGAGGTTGTGCTTCCAGGTATCAAAGAGAGGGAGATTCCTAGTGGGTCAATGTCCATCTAACCCTTGACCATGTACTCCAGCTAATTGGCCCTTTATGCTAAGCCAGGGAACTCAAAATGCTTGTATCCTTTTCTATTTGTTCCCTTCCTCCTCTCTGAGACTATGTGGTGAGGGTCGTAATTTATTGCAGCTCTAGAGGAGAAACCCAGATCACTCATCATCAACTCGATGTTAGGAAGGGCTACTTTATTTTTGATAACGAAAGGGCCCACTTCCCATGGGAAGTTGATATCAGCAGATTTCCTATCATTTAGTAAATATTCACATTCCACTTTCAGCTTCTGTTTTATGAACTCTAGGGAGAGTATCCTGGTAGTTAGGAAAGATGGCAATACGTATGGGGCATAAGAATAACCGTATACCCTGATTATAGTCCCATTCTTTAACATGAACCAATCCCCAACCCTCTTTTCCATAGAGGGCTGCAACAAATCTTTCATTTTAGGCAGGACTCTTGGCAATCTCTCCTGGAGAAACACAAAATAAACCTCTGCCATGAGATCATTCATGAAAACCTGGAAATTGGACTACATTTCTTCAGTGATCTGTAGCTCAGGTCCCTGTAGGATTTCTTCCTATGCTGCAAGAAACATCTTCAGTAGGTAAGATTGAAACCTAAAAGACCTAGTTTTGGGGAATTCAATAAGCTGAGCATGGACGTTATCTGCTAGGGATTCGTCAAATTTAGGCAGGAGCACTGAGCGAGTGAGTTGGGGTCTGAGGGTTCAATGGGGAAAGTGCTCAAGATGAACATGAGGCTGATTAGGGGTTCAGTTATGTATCTGTCGATATCCAGCCCTAAGAACTGGGCCAGTATGGAGATAATATACTTAGATTCACCTTTGAACAGCTCAATTTCACTAGGCTAGGGGGTCTCTGGCGGGAAAATACTGGGTAGCAGGGTTTCCTGGTAAAAAATACTCTTAAGGTCCTTAGGGGCTTGACGGAAGTACTGGATGAGGGATTCCATTTTGTAGTCTTAGGATTTTTGACGGAATTCTGGGGGGACGGCCAAGGCTTTTCTAACAGCAGGGGCGTTTACATAGCATAGTATTTTGTAGCATGATGCATCCATGATAGCTCTTTGCTCAGGGGAGTAACGGCCGACGCACTTATCCACGAACTCAGGGAAGCTAGGGGTTTGAATAATATCGAATAAATGGAAAAAGGACTGGTAAATTTGGTGGGTATTTGTCTAGCCGGCTCTTAGAGCTTCTAGTTTTTCTTTAATGGCGTCCGGAGGGCAACAAATCAACATGGTGTCAAAAATGTCATAATCTTTATCTTCTACCAGGTCAGTTAACTGGGGAGACTTGAAACCTGCAGGTTCTACAGCTTCTGCCATTAAATAGCTTCCAATGAAAAAATGGCTTACTTGGTCGCCCGACAGCTGGGAGGGTTTTCTGGGCGTCTAGTTGGCTGGTCAGGTCTACACAGTCAGCTTCCTTCACCATCCAACGTGCGAAAGACAAATAAGGTGTGGATCCCTGCATTAGCTAGTTTTTATAATATAAACCAGCCAATATCCTCCTTACAAGTGTGCCGGCGATAAAGACATGTCAGCCGTAGATCTTCCCTCTCTTTCATTTTCCACCACCCCTATAGCCTCCATCTCCACTACGTGCTACTTTAGTAGCACCCTTTATCTGTGAAGCTTTCCTGACCATTGATTGCCCCCTAGCTTAGATCTGGGCTGTCCATAGGTGTGCCCCCTACCAACTTCACAAATCTGAGCTGCATCGGTCTGGTGCACAAATTAAATTTGTGAACATAATCTGAGCCATGGATCTGCATCGGAATGAATCCACGCCGTTGAAAAGTGTGGCATGTTAACACAACTTCACAAATTCGTATCGCAACCTTTTACCCACAAGTTCAAATCGTGAACTAAATACCGACTGTTGATCTTTATCACCACCACTGATCTAGCTCTCACATACCTGCTGACTAGCACCCCACCCGTGCTTAAACCCCCATCACCTTATTTTGCGATAGATGAGTACGGCCTTGGATTTTCATTGTATCTGATCTAGGCCGTCCATCCTAGTCAACCAAAGATGTGGGTGCATTTCTTTAAACTTTGCCTTTTGACCACCATTAAACCATGAGTCTTTCCAAATGCTTCTTCTTTGGGCTAGATTTACTGCGCATGGTGGGGATTTTCACTATCTAGTGGGCTCGGGCTATGAGCTAGGCTCCCTTTGAAATTTTTCCTAGTCCAACGGCTGCATCTTTTCACTGAAAAACCTTCCCCGAATACTTAGCACAATCCCAGTGCTAACAAAAGGCTCCTATTGGGGATGTTATCCTCCCTATGAGGCAGCAAAGAACCCCCTGCATTACAGTTCCTTATCCTTTGGGGACTTATGCAGGAAAAACACAGCCTTCTTGCAAAATAGAACTCTACATCTCGATCTATTTAGTCTCTTCCTAACATATGAACCAGACAAAAATAGTGGTTGCCTTTCCCAGATCACAGGGCCTTCTTCTCGAGCTTCAGATCTTTTGGCTAACCACCTACCATTTATTTTTGACAGAAAAAACGTTATGCATAGGTATATATACAACTATAATACAAAAGGTCACCTGTCACCGATTAGGACAGGTAGTGCTTCAAAAACCTCCCGTTCATCGGACCTCCTATCCATGGAGACCTGTCCTAATGCTCCAAGATAAATAAGTTCATACCTCTGTTTGCTACAATGATATATAGGCCAACCCACATGTGATCAAATTTTCCATGCTTATCTTCCCTAGGGGCATCCCACTTCAAAACTAAATCATTCACCTGAAATTGCTCCTCCTTCACCTTTCTATCAGAGGTGTTCTTCATCTTCTCTTGGTGTACTTGCACTTTGTCATAAGCTCTATCTCTAAGCTCATTTAATTCAATAATCTGATTTATCCTTCTCTACACATTATTAGGCTCATATTCTTGTCCCTGCAGCAGTTGCATGACTGGCATTCCTAATGAGGTGGGGAAAACAACTTCTGCTCCATACACCAGCTGAAAAGGTGAAACCCCAGTGGCTCTCTTAGTACTGATCCTATCGGCCCACAGAGCATATTTCAATTTTGTGTGCCAAGCTCTCTTGTTTTCTTCCAACAAGTTCTTAATTATCCTCACCAAGCTTTTGTTAGAGGATTCTGCCAGCCCATTTCCCTGTGGATAGTAGGTAGTGGAATGATTCAGGTTGATGTGGTATTGATGACAAAAATTTATCATTTTGGACTTAAAGGCAGCTGCGTTGTCTGTCACAATCCTCTTGGGGCACCCGAATCTGGCTAAAGTGTTCTCCTCTAGGAAATCCATTATAACATTTTATGTTTCCCTCCTAGTGGGTATAGCCTCAATCCATTTAGTAAAATAATTTGTGGTTGTGAGGATCCACCTGTGCTGTCTTGAGGAGTTTGGGTTTATCTCCCCAATGAAGTCTAATCCCCATTGCTGAAAAGCTGCTTCCACTAAGATCGGGTTCAGGGGGAGTGAAACTAGCTTCCTTTTCCCTTCAAATATCTGGCATTGATGGCAAGTAAGTGTTTCTTTGTACACATCAGC
Organism: Larix kaempferi; assembly: GCA_027924585.1. NCBI lineage: Eukaryota > Viridiplantae > Streptophyta > Pinopsida > Pinales > Pinaceae > Larix > Larix kaempferi. The sequence continues at coordinate 55,280,636 of BSBM01000001.1, forward strand.
AAACAGAGAAGGCCAATAGAATCCTTCCCTCAAAATCTTGTTGGCAGTCACCTTCCACGAATGGTGTCCCCCACAGGCCCCCTTATGAAAATATTTCATGGTATGTTGGGCTTCATTCTCTAGTAAACAATTCAACAATATACCTCCAGGATCTTTCCAATACAAGTACTGGTTTATAACACAGAATTTTGCAGCTTTCAACTTTACAGACCTAGCCCTTGTCTTGCTCAAACCTGTAGGAGCTTGCAAATTTTGCAGCACGTACACAATATCAGCATACCAAGGAGACATAGAAAATTTAGGCATTACCTGCACACCTAGGTCTATCTGATTTGAGTGGCTGAATAAGAAATTTAGCTCCAAGGGTTCACAATTTTCCTCAGTCATAAGCTTTTCCAAACCTTTCCCTTTGATCAGTTTGGTAGGCTTTATCTCCGGGTCGTATTCTAATAGAACAACAATCCATTTGGCTCTTCTCCCTTCAGGATCTGGCTGGGTGAGGATGCTCTTCATAGCATTATTTGAAACATGGGTAATAATATGCGAGTGCAAGATGTAAACAGTGAAATCCTTTAATGATTTTATCAAAGCGTACGCCTGCTTCTCCATTATGTCATACTTGAGCTCTCCATCTCTCAAAACTCTGTTGAAAAACACAATGGGTTGTTCAATGTTCTGGGCATTCTTCTGTAATAGAACTCCTGCCATCCTATGCTCAGATGCGTAGGAAAAGATCAGAAAATCTTTAGAAAAATCCAGGCTTGCAAGCACTGGGGCTTCGGTGATGGCTTTCTTGACGCCCTTGAATGAATCCCTGGCTTCTTCTGTCCACTTTATCTGATTTTCCTTTTTTAGCATATTAGTAATGCTCCTCATTATTTAAGCAAAACTAGGGATGAACCTTCTCAGGAAACCTACTTGCCCAATGAAATACTGCACCTCTTTCTTACTTCTGGGCTCCCCAACCTTCTGAATTGCGCTCACTCTTTCTGGGTCAATCTTGATACCATCTTTCAAAATAATATGGCCCAGGAGCTTAGCTTCTTCTAGCGCAAAATTTGACTTCTTTGGGTTAAGAGAAATACCATACTTCCTGCATTTCATGAAGACCCTCTCTAGATGCTTAAGGTGTTCCTTGTCAGACCTAGAATATACTGTTATGTCATCCATGTACACCAAGACAAACTTATCCTTATCTTCAGCAAAGGCTATGTCCATTCCTCTCTGGAACGTGGTCCCTTCATTCATTATCCCAAAGGGCATCTTAACATACATAAAAGTGCCCTAGGGAGTGGTGAAGGTAGTGTTTTCTTGATCTTCTGGACATACCTTGACTTGATTATATACTGAGAACCCATCCATGGTCGAGATCCTTTCAACTCCTACCACTTTCTACAGGATATGCTCCATTTTTGGCATGCGATAGTTATCCTTTAATGACACTTTGTTAAGGTGTCTGAAGTCTATACAAATCCTGATTTCTCCATTCTTTTTTCTGACAGGCACCAAATTGGCTATCCATTTTGAAAGCCTCAGGGTGACAATGATCTTGGCATTAAACAATTTCCTGATCTCTTTCTCTATCACAGGTAGCAGTTTCGTATTTATCCTCCTCAGCTTCTGCTTGAAAGGTTTCTCTCCCGGCTTGATGGGGATGGAGTGTTGAATAATGGAAGTGTCATATTCTTTTAGGTGCTCGTAACTCCAGGAAAAAACATCCATATACTTCTTCATCAATTTCACATATTCACTTTTCCCTTTAGCGGGGAGCTTCTTAGACAACTTTATAATCCAAGGCTCCTTTCCGGTGCCCAGGTTTTGGTCCTCCACAGCATCGTTGGCTGGTTCGACCTTAGGATTCTTGGCCACGTCGTTTTGGTCAAACGATTTCCCCAAAGGTATCAAGACCTTGGGTATGTAGTTACTCTTTAGTTGGATGACATCTTTCTTGCCTAGCATATTTTTCCACCCCTTTCCTTTGGCTCCTTCATCCTCAACTGACTCGCCATCTTGGAGACACTCCACATTCTCGTTCTTAGTATCAATCTGGGTATTAACAAACTCGTCAGATAGCTCCATAAATATTTTTATCTATAAGTCATCGTCAAACGCCTGCCAATATTTGGAATTATCTGGGATGGATGGCCTATTTACTACTTCCACCTCATACTTTGTCTGAGAGTAAATTGGGGTCTTGAAACCTCCAGGTGTAGTGGCTAAGGAATCTGCCACCTGGTTTTCAATCCTGGGAATCACACTGATCTTATGCTCTGAAAAGTAGTTACCAAACATATCCCACACCTCATTCCTGTAGGCTCTCATCCTGGGATGCTTCGTCTGATAACTATCGTTCACTTGGTTTATTACCAACTCTGAATCTCTATATACTTGTATTCTTTTTTCTCCCATGTCCTTCAAAGCATGCATACCCAACAATAAGGCTTCATATTCTGCCACATTGTTTGTGCATTCAAAAGTCAACTTGTATGACATGGCCTTAAATTCTAGATCGGGAGGGATGATCCAGACTCTTGCCCCCGCTCCATTCTTTCTCAGGGACCCATCAAAATACATCTTCCACAAGCCCTCTTCGTTCTACTTCTTCACTAGAGCTTCATGCCTTGTTGCAAACTCCTTGTCTTTCACTACTTCTAGGTGTATAGGGACCTTGGGATCAACCCAGGGCCCATCATTAAAAAATATAGATGACCCTAAATCGGTATCAACTGAATAAATGGGATGGTTTTCCGGCTTAGCTGGACTGCTGACCATATAAGCCAATCGTTTTTCCCTGTACAGTCTCCTGTTTCCTCCAAATAGAGGGATGGTGGTGTAAGATAAATCTAGCTGCATGTTCCCTCTTAGCTTCGATGCCCAAGATCCGGACAATAGCATGCCAAACTTTGCAAGGATGTCAGCCACTACTATGTCCATCATGATGCTTTTGGCTGGAAGCTGTGTCAGTGTTACCACCATATCTTTTATCAACCCCAAACATTTGACCTTCATGGGGTCGAAGGAGTATAGATCTTTGTAAGGCTTGGTGATTTCCAAACCTAGTTCTTCCACCACCGATTTTGGCATTAAGTTGTGAGAGGCACCAGAGTCTATTAGTGCATTGTGTAAAGTCATGTCATGAATATTTAAACTCAAATAGAAAGGAGGAACATCTTCGTCATCTTCTTCTCCAAGTTTGGGCCCAAAAAAAATTGTAGGAGCATCATCGTTTACCTCCAAAATATCTTGCTGGCAGTCACCCTGACCACTGACCATTTTGGTGATTTGCTCCCTGTATTCATTGTTCTTTAGAAGCTCATTAAAAGTGATAGATATCTTCACCTTAGACAGCTCAGTCTTCAAACTGAAATATGCTTCTTTACACACGTCTACAGTTTTGGGTTGTCTGACTTCCTTGGGCTGCTTCCCTTTATTTTCTGGATTTTTATGTGCAACGGTCTCCCACTACTTTTCCTTTGGCTTCTCTGGCCCCTTTTGTGCAGTGGTTTCTTACTACTTATCCTTCTGTTTATCGGTGTTTGGTTGAGCATTAGAGGACTGGTTCTGACTAGGTTTTCCCTCGTTCACATTCACCTCCCTATTCCGTAGCTTGAGCTTTCTTTGAAAATCGTCTATAGCATTCTGGTATCCTAATTGATACTGCTCCGAGTCCAACTCTAGAATGGAACTAGAACCCTCTTTGGTGAAAACATCATGCTCCCTTTCATTCATGTATATCTCATCATCGAAAGTGTCAAAGAGATGAATCTGCTAATTCATTGGGTCCTCCGGCCCTTGCTCATCGACCATATTTTCAGGGAAAGGGGGCCTTATTTGCTGGTCATCAAGGTTCCTTTGATTCCTTTGGGGAGGATATATTCTGAAGTTTGGGTTCCTTACTTGATTCTCAGGCTGCTCTCTATTAGGGGGTTTGTTATCTATGGCCAACCTATCCATCAATTTTTCCATGGTCTTCATCATCATTTCAAACTTCACATCACTGGAAGAGGAAGAAGTGGAATTGGAAGTGTGGATCTCTATTTTCCACTTTTATGATTTTGCTTTCCCTTTCAGCTTTCCCAAAGCCATCATGTTTGCCTCAACTTCTATAGCATCCTTTAGCATAATAGGAAGGGAGGGTGACTTTCTCTCTCTCAACAAACACGAGAAATCTCCATCAAATGCATCTGCATAATGAAGCTTTGCAGCACCTGCCAAGGGTTTTATATCATCAAGGATAGAATTGTATACCTTCATGAACCTACTAGAAAAGTCATGCACAGACTCAAAATTTCCCTTCTTCAAGTGATTGTATTGGGAGAATATTTGTGAAGGACTCCTGGTTGCTTCCCACCTATCTAGGAATAGTGCCCTGAAAGCTGCAAAGTTGGGGATAGGTGCATTTGGTAAATCCCTGAACCATTTCCTAGGTTCTCCCGATAGGCTTTGTGGGAATAGCCTCATCTTAGCATCTTCATAGTCCACCTCTTCTCGGTCAATGAAATCTTCAAAATTATCTACATGCTGCCTCGTTGATATATCACCCTCCCCATCGTATGTGATAATCCTCAGTGAGTAATTCTGAGGGAGGTCATGTAGGGAAGCTGGTAGAACTAAAGAGGAAAACCTAGCAGCCATCGGCCCTGGTGGATTTTGAACTAAAGGAAGGTTATTCAGAGGGGGATTTTGGACCTGGATATGAGGCTGAAGGTTTTGAAGATGAGGTCTAGCTTTTTCGGTTCTAACAGTATTTTGCAACTTGTACCAAACAGGATCCAATAGATATGAACCAAGATTATCTACCCCTTCTTCGGCAGAATACAGGTCTAACTCTGATTTGGATTTAAGTAAGGGCCTCCCAATATCCACTTCTAGATTTAATTCATGGAACTCGTATGACCTTTTAGACACAGATTCTTCAATATTAGCAGCACTATTCTTACATCTATCACTTCTATGTCTAAGCAATACCTATGGATTATCCACGCCTAGTAGAATTTCAGAGAATGGATTAACTCTAGTGCTAGGGTGCCTTCTCAGACTTCTTCAGGAATGAACTTGGGCTCATCGAATCGCCAGTGGAGTCTTCTTCTAACGTAAATACAAATGATTGGAGTCGCCAGGGCAGAAACATAACCTTTCTTCAACTTTGGGAACCCTCTGTCTACCCACAGAAATTTCCTCTTAACAATCGGAAATCACTTGTCGTTCTCCCAGGGATGATAAGACAACTCGCTCCCTGGCAACGACGCCAATATGTTAGCACCCAAATCATACCTCTAGGTTGTAGAGAGGCCAAACTAGGGTAACCACAAAACCACTTTAGACTTATGCTACTGACCCAGCATAGTCAGAGAGGGATCTCTCTTAAACTCAAGAGAATTGAAAATAGTCATAGATTCAGCAATCACAAGCACACAGACTTCTTATTACTCAAGATAATCATTCAAAGCAAACTCAGAAGGTCAGATTTATGTTGGGACAAACCATTTAAATTGTTATTTGGTTGAAAGTAGCATGGATTTCCATTGGGCATTGGAGTCAAAAAAAAACAACTGATAAAATTATGACAATGCTTTACAAATACATCTATTCAGAGGCAAGGAAGTAACCAATCTAAAGTCAAAGTGCTTTTCAGGCGATTTAGAAGAAGGTCAAACAAACCATCGATATGGAGCATAAATATATGAATTCCATGTCGATTTTAGCAGAGAATGATCGTGAAATACTTGGAACAATAAGAACAAGGCATAATCACTATGAATCTTATTCAAATGCTACACTGGTCCAAGTATGAATAGCATGACAGAATGGATTAACGATGAAAGAAAACACATTCACATAGGAAAGAAGTAAACAGGCTATAAATATGATAACACATGAATCTCTGAAACACTGCCTGTAAGGCTTTGCCAACTTTATTAACAGAACTTCAAAATGTTAAGTACAAAGAAACACACAAGTTCCCAAAAGTTTTCAACCCTTCTTCATTCGTTTACATTGAATTTATAGGACTCCCTGAGCTCTCAGTCTCGAGTAAATCTAAACAAAAAACAGTGACAACCTATGATGACACCTATCCTGGGCATATTCGCCACTACCACACTAAGAAAGAGTCGGAAAAAATCGTCTTAACTACCTTTTACATTCACTCATCATTTTTACTAGATGGAAGTCCACTAAAAAAAAAGACAAAAATGATCTGGTAGATGCTCCAGCTAGCCGCTTCCACTCTCTCAAAATCCTTCACGTGCCCAACTTTAACTTCCCCTTACCAGATTTCTCAATCAATTTCCATTGCTCTGGTGTCGGCAAGTATGAGGATGCAAGCTCCTTGAGGAGAATTCTCATTTCAGTGTGTTCTTTATAGGAATAACCTTTGAGGAGTGTGTGGGCCTTTTTGAATGTTGTGAGGAGCTCGAAATCTTGGGTCAGCTTCTCTACCACTACTTTGCCTTCCAAGGGCCGCTCCAAATCTGCAAAACACTCCTAGTCTGACTGACACTCCTCCAAAATTTCCTGGTACTCTTCTTTTGTCATCATTGTCCCGTCTTCCTCCCGGAATAGAGGCAAACATTTCTTAAACAACGGATCGAATACTTCTTTGAACATCTTCACCTTGCAGGCCAAGATATTTGTTCCTGTCTACATGGAGCTCATCTACTGATGTTTTAGCATCACTTTCTTGGCCCACATGATGATGGCCATTCTATCTTTTATATATTCCGCTTTCATTTGGATTTCAGACAGGCCACTCAAAAAATCTATTGCGTTATGGGTGTAGCCCAGGGGATTTTTGTTGAATTTCTCGTTTGCCACTGCGATTGCTGGAGTTGCTAATTTGACCGCAGCCTCTTTATCTGCTATAAAGTCTAGGTATGGCCTTAGTTGGTCTTCCTACACAATGATGTTTCCCCAAATGATCTTTCTTGCCTCCTATAATGCCTCTTTTCCTACGACTTGTAGTTTCAACTGATCATATTCCTCTTGCATGGCCTGATATTTGGTTTCCCAAGCTTTCTTGTCTTTATTTGCATCTTCTTTCTCCTTCTCAGTAGTATCCCTCATAACCTTAAGGTTGGAATTTTGTTTCTTCAATCTTATCACTTCTATGCTATCCAAACTGGTCCTGGCTATTTGCCCCACTATAGAGAAATCTCCTACTTCTATGGATGGCGTGACCATGGTCTCTATCTCCTTCTCTTTATCCTTCAGCTCCTTCTCAAGCTTTTTGACCTTAACCTTCAACACCTCCTCGCTATCCATTACAACTTTCAGGTCTTCCTTCCACTTCTTCCCCTTTTGATCAAATTCTATCAATTTGGCCTTGCAGTGTGTAAGCTTGGTCTGCTGCTTTTCCTTCTCTTCCTCCAGCTCTGCAATCTCCCTTGCATCTACCAATTAGGTAGCTGGCATTTTTAATTTATTTTTTAGCTCCAGGATCTCATTATCCTTCTCTACTAACAAGTTCTGAATGCTTTTTCTTTTGTCTTCAATGGTTTCAGTGGCCAACAGAGAGGCTTGGAATTTCTTCACCTGTGCCTTCAAACTTTTCTTCTCTTCCTTCTCTATTCTCAATTGATTATGCACTTTAGATTTGTTGGTTCGTGCTTTTGACAGGTCGAGGGAATACTTGAGTAGCTTGTTGTAGATAAATTCCCCTGTCTCTTTGTGCAGGTTGATCACATCTAGCACTGGAATGTTTTCTAGGTTCAGCTTCAGCTTTGTTTCCTTACTCTTGGTAGCTAAGGCGAGGCTCAGGGTATTCTGCACTAGGTTTCTGCTTGCCACAAGGGTTACTTCCTTAGAGGAGATTTTCCTAAGATCATCATACAATTTTGCTTCCTTTGACAGTGTCTTAGGATCTTCTTCATATTCTTCTAGCAGTGCAATCTTGCTCACGCTTGGTGCTGCAGGTCTAGCAAGTGTCTTGTTGAACACATGTTCCTTAATCTCAAAGGATGGAAATGATAATCTAACCTATTTCTTTTTGGGTTGATTTTCCTTCACTTTTATTACTTGCTACTTTGAATCTTCTACCTTATGTCTCTTAATTTCTCTTTCACACCCACTGTCCATATCCATAGGCTCGCCACCCTCTTGCTGTAAGAGCTTCTCTGGAATACTAGTGAGGGTCAGGGCTGCTGCTATTTCTGAGTCTCTTCCGAGTGAACCAAGGGCTAAGCTTGTGCTTCCAAGTATCAAAGAGAGGGAGCTTCCTAGTGGGTCAATGTCCATCTAACCCTTGTCCATGTACTCCATCCAATTGGCCCTTTCTGCTAGGCCAGGGAGCTCAAAATGCTTGTATCCTTTTCTATTTGTTCCCTTCCTCCTGTCTGAGACTATTTGGTGAGAGTCGTAGTTTATTGCAGCTCTAGAGGAGAAACCCATATCACTCATCATCGGCTCAATGTTAGGAAGGGTTTCTTTATTTTTGATAACGAAAGGGACCACCACCCATGGGAAGTTGATATCAGTAGATTTCTTGTTATTTAGGAAATGTTCACATTCCACTTTCAGCTTCTATCTTATGAAATCCAGGGAGAGTATCCTGGGAGTTAGGAAAGATGGCAATATGTATGGGGCATAAGAATAACCATATACCTTGATTACAGTCCCATTCTTTAATAAGAGCCAATCCCCAACCCTCTTTTCCATAGAGGGCTGCAACAAATCTTTCATTTCAGGCAGGACTCTTGGCAATCTCTCCTAGAAAAACACAAAATAAATCTCTGCCATGAGATCATTCATGAAAACTTGGAAATTGGAGTACATTTCTTCAGTGATCTGTAGCTCAGGTCCCTGTAGGATTTCTTCCTGTGTTGCCAGGAACATCTTCAGTAGATAAGATTGAAACCTAAAAGACCTAGTTTTGGGGAATTCAATAAGCTGAGCATGGATGCTATCTGCTAGTGCTTCATCAAATTTTAGGCAGGAGCACTGAGCGAGTGAGTTGGGGTTTGAGGGTTCAATGGGGCAAGTGCTCAGGATGAACATGAGGCTGATTAGGGGTTTGGTTATGTATATGTCGCTATCTATCCCTAGTAAATGGGACAGTATGGAGATAATATACTTAGATTCGTCTTTGAATAGCTCAGCTTCACTAGGGTAAGGGGTCTCTGGTGGGAAAATACTGGGTAGTAGGGTTTCCTGGTAAAAACTCCTCTTAAGGTACTTGGGGGCTTGACGGAAGTATTGGATGAGGGATTCCATTTTGTAATCTTGGGATTTTTGACAAAATTCAGGGGGAACGGCTAAGGATTTTCTAATATTAGGGGCGTTTACATAGCATAGGATTTTGGATCCTGATGCATCCATGATGGCTCACTGCTTGGGGGAGTAATGGCCGGTGCACCAATCCATGAACTCGGGGAAGCTATGGGTTTGAATCGTAGCGAATAAATGGAAAAAGGACTGGTAAATTTGGTGGGTATCTGTCTGGCCGGCTCTTAGAGCTTCTAGTTTTTCTTTAATGGCATCCGGAGGGAAATTAATCAACCTGGTGTCAAAAATGTCATAATCTTTATCTTCTACTAGGTCAATTAACTGGGGAGACTCAAAACCTAGGGGTTCTATAGCTTCTGCCATTAAATAGCTTCCGGTCAAAAAATGGCCTACCTGGTCGCCCGACAGCTGGGAGGGTTTTCTGGGCATCTAGGTGGCTGGTCGGCTCTACACAATCAACTTCCTTCACCATCCAATGCACGTAGGACAAATAAGGTGTGGATCCCCGTGCTGGCCGGTTTTTTATAATATAAACCTGCCAATATCCTCCTTACATGTGTGCTAGTGATAAAGACATGCCAACCGTCCATCCACACCGGCAATCCTCAGCCATAGATCTTCCTGCTCTTTCATTTTCCACCACCCCTGTAGCCTCCATCTCCACTACGCGCTACTTTGGCAGCGCCCCTTTATCTGCGAAGATTTCCTGACCGTTGATTGCCCCTGGCGCATATCTAGGCCGTCCATAGGTGCACCCCCTATCAACTTCGCAAATCTGAGCTGCGTCGGTCTGGTGCACGAGTTAAATTTGCGAACATAATTTGAGCCATGGATCTGCATCAGACTAAATCCATGCCATTGAAAAGTGTGGCATGTTAACACAACTTCGCAGATTCGTACCGCGACCTTTTCCCTACAAGTTCAAATTGGGAACTAAATTCCAACCATTGATCTTTATCGCCGCCGTTGATCTAGCTCTCACATACCTGTTGACTAGTGCTCCGCCCGCGCTTAAACCCCCGTCATTTTATTTTGTGATAGATGATTACAACCTTATATTTTCATCGTATCTAATCTAGGTCGTCCATCCTGGTCAACCGAAGATGAGGGCACATTCCTTTAAACTTTGTCTTTCGACCGCCATCAAACCATGAGTCTCTACAAATGCTTCTTCTTCAGGCCAGATTTACTACACATGGTGGGGATTTTCTCTATCTAGTGGGCTTGAGCTACGAGATGGGCTCCCTTTTAAAGTTTCCTTAGTTTGGCTGCTCCATCGTTTCACTGAAAAACCTTCCCCGAATACTTAGCACAATCCCAGTGCTAACACTATGGATGTAGGGAAATAATTGCCTTAAGAATGTTTTTAGAAAAATATATAGGAAACCTGCATGATTTTTTTATACCGATGTTTCAGACTGCCTTAATGTGATTCCATCTTTGGGGTGACCGCTCAATCTAAGGATTGTTATGAGACCCAACATATATAAATACAAAAACAAGATTAAAGATGGTGAGGCCAACTCACTTCTTTTCAAGTGTTACTACCCATTGGATGTTTTTTGGTGATAATTTTGTTTGATCTAATATATTATAGGCTTCCATGCATTAATTAATTTCCAACTTTCATCTTGGTTTCATGTGTTGCTTCTTAATTCGATCTATAGGGCCTCTCTTATTTTCCTCTTATGGTAGTTATCTTCTTTGGAAATTAATGTGGCCCTTTCCATGCAGACTTGATGAGCGGTGTTATGTGAGTGATCAACAAGAGCTGATTTAGCTACTCGATTATGAGCTATTTTGGCGGAGTTCTCTTTTAGATGAATATGTAGAGAGCGCCCAGTTTCACAAAGGTTGTCATGTTTGCTGGCCTATTGGAATGCTCTTTTGGGAGGAGGGAGTTGCATGAAAGGATATGATTGTGTAATCATGAGTATTGAAAGTTTTAATTGATTACATAGATAATTTGATTGTACCTTGCAATTTTATTGTGATAAAAGTGCATATAAAATAAATGTATTTTCATTTCCTTTGAGATATTAAAAGTTGATAGTGTTTGAATTATTGAGTGTTATAATTCCGGGATCACTTCAGTGAGTGTTGTAAATGTTACAATGAAAATATTATGTGCATGGATACTGACAAATTGTTTGGCTAATTGGAAATTTTAGATTGCAGGTATAATTGTTTTGGGTATGGAAATGTCTATAAGTCCACAATAAAGACTGAAAACTACCATGTGCAAAAGAAAAAAATTATGAGAAGGATCTCAAGTTGTGAAATTTGAGTTTGATATGAAACAAATTTGAATTTTTCTGATTTAAATTTATGAGAAGGATCTCATGGTTGCAAAATCTGATTTCTATAGGGAACATATTTGTAAATTTCAGATTTCAATTTTTTTCTAATGATTGTTTGGATGATTTAGAATTGTTTCAAGAGGGCATGTTGTAGGGGTATGTCTAGGTTATGGCAGTAGGTGTAAAAGCATAAGGGACATAGTGTGTCTACTTACAAGATCCAAACAATATGAATATGCTGTCATGGTTGAAAAAATATAATTTTTGTAGGATACAGAATTGTAAATTCAGATTCAAACTTGATTCTCAATGTTATTAATTATTTGGTTGTTTGTGAATTGTGCCAGGAGGACACATTGCATGAATACCATGTTCTTTGTCCTACAAGAGATAGACATCATGAGAAAGACCTCATGTTTGGGAAATATGGTTTCTGTATGAAACATATCTGAGAATTTCTAATTGAAATTATTATGATGGCATCTCATGGAAACTATATGTGTGTAATACATGTGTGATGATGGATCTATCTAGTGGGGACATGGTGGCTACTAAAATATTGCAAGAAAAGGGGGAATGCTACTATAATGAAATTGGAACCCTATGAGATTCCTTGATCACCATGAGCTATTCTATGTTAAGGGTTTCTAGTTGGACACCCTTGTAGTAAGGCCTATGAGTTGGAATTCTTCTTTTGTAAGAAAGCCTGGGAAACTAATAGAGCACCCAAGGGAATCATGGATCGTTGAAGGGGATGGTTGAGCCTACATGGTAAGTGTATGAAACGAAGAGGAAACTTGAATGAATCTAAGTTAGAGATTCATGTTATGTGTTAGGTAGGATCAAGAAGGAATTAGAGGTATATGTAGATATCTTGGGTGTTCTAGAGAACATAGTAACTTGAATTTCCCATGGAATCCATCTGGAGAAAATATATGTTCATACAGATAAGTATTGGGATTATTCCATATATATATATTGTGCAATTATGAAACTTGAATCTTTGTTAATGGATCAAGTGTTTCTTAAAATCGCTATGATAAGCATGTTTTCCTTCGATGGCTATAATAGGTATTTAAAGTAATGCAAAATACCTTGTAGGTTTTCGAAGGCATTGTAAAGGAATGCTTGAGCATTGCTATTCAAGATAGTTAGTAGAAAGACAAAGTGGCCTTGAAGAGAAAGGCATTGCAAACGTAGCTAGAAAGAATGACATGGAACCTTGTTGAAAATTAAGAGAACATGGAGGAAAATTTTATTCCAAGGGGGAGGGGAATGCAATACCCCTAGTTTTACCCTTGTAATTTATTGAATAACATTATGTAAAATGATGTAAATATGCTAGTATGGATTCCTAGTGCGGATCTCAAGGCCAAGGCTTGACTAGTGAATGGATAGGGATGCAAAATGTATATATATATATGGACTATGTGGTTGGATTATCATGCCATTTTGAATGCTATGTAAATATTATGTTTGAAAATAATAAAATGGTCCAAGATGGATGTGTAAAGAGCACTAAAGGGGCTATGTTTTCACTAGAGGGGAAGAGAAAAGGGAGGCTATGGGAGATTAAGTCCTACATTTCCAAGTGTCAACCTTAGACCTCACCCAATTGCTACCATTTCCCTTAAATGAGCCAATTACTTCTTTTTTATTGTTTTATCGAATAATTGAATGCATGTGTGAGTTTGGTGGGGAAAGTATTCTCATGTAGTTATGGAAGCATGGGATGAATATACTTCTATGACTGTTGTAAGGGACTTGTCTTCAATGTTTAAAATTTATGTCAGTTTTCTTTTACACCATTCTCTTATATCTATAGTTTGCCATCCATTATTGACTATGCATATTTTTGGGACAGTTTTGGGGGCTATTAATTTCATTGCCATTACCAATTACTGTGCATACCCATAAATTCGTTTTAGGAAATGTAGTTGCGGATTTGAGGAAAAAGAGATGGTTGTAGGTGAGCCTAGAGTTTGGGAAAGCAAGGGATCCTTCACCTTTGAGTTTTTCTACTTCTGCATGCTTGGGAAGACATGAATTAACACTACAAGAAGTTCTCTAATAGGATACAACATGTTGGAATCCTATGCATACACTACTAATCACCTATAAAGATGGATTGCTCGAGGGAACCATGGACTAGTGAAGGGGATTTTTTATCCTAGAAGGGTGTAGTGTGGGGAAGGTATTGTGGGAGCCATGGTTGTGATGGATGAGTGAGATTCTTGTAGATATCTGGGTGAGGATTTGGCTAAGAATGGAGAGAAGAATGGGTTGTGGCCTGAGAGAGAGAAACATGTAGGTGTTTCCTTTTCCCTGGTAGCCTCATATCCCATCTTGGGGGTGGCCTCTCAACAAAAAGAATATATGTTGGACAAAGTGCCCGTGGTTGTGTGGAAAATTGCTCTTACAAAACTATCTTGTATAATATTTTTTTCAAGATGAGTATTCTCTTTGTATTTGAATGTGCAATGATTTTATTTTATGCTTGTGAAGAATATGTTGTATATGCATGGTGTGTGTGTGGATAGAGTTTATTTATACTATATTTTTGTTTATGCACTACACACTCATTTCATTCTTTATGAATTTCATATTATGCCCATGGGGAGAGATTTAGAGGCCCAAAATTTTTAAATCTCCCCTCCATTGGTTAAATTGATGGATGGGGATGTGACAGAACACTATTTCTCTCTCTCTCCATGGAATTATTGATGACTTATTGAAATTTAGAGTGGGGGATTTATATTTGGATCTAAAACATTGGCAAGTGTTGACCTCAAGAACCTTGTAGGATATATGTGTACATACTTGGGTATCCATTTGCTACAACAATACATGGAGCAATACACTCACATGATAGTTTTAGATAATTATTGCACATGATTCTAGGACCACAATTCATGGAATCACTATCCAAAATTAGACATGAAGAAGTTTGATGGTTTTGATCCTCTAGTTTGGTTATCCAAATGGAACACTATTTCTCTCTCTCTCCATGTAACTATTGATGACCTAATGAAAGTTAGAGTGGGGGTTTAATATTTGGATCTAAAACATTGGAAATGGTGTAAACAATCTCATGGAAACTACATCTTCTAGATCCATTTTGTGAAGGCCATTTATGATCATTTTGAGTAAGACACTCATTGTTTGGGTGGCTAACAAAATTATGCTAAACAAGCAAAATTATAAGCTTTATCACAACCTTTAAGTAATCATGAATCTACATAGAGGTACTATTTAATTCCCTTTTTTAAAAATGGTTCATTAGAGGCCTCAAGGATGAATTAGAGCACAAGTCATGATATAGGGTACAACTACTTGATTGGAAGCCTAAGATAGAGCCAAAGAAGTCAATATGGTGATCAATGCACAAAACAAAATACCCTCGTTCACTTCTTGAACTCTCCCTCGTTCGACAACTACCACCAACCCCTCCACCTCTCACCCCTTGAGAATAAAAAAAAATCCCCATAAGAGATGGTTGAATACTAACACCTCAAGTTTCAAAGGACACAAATTTAAATGATAAAAAGTATTTCAAATGGATTTATCCCCCCAATATTGCTCAAAATACATCCCAGTTGAATACATTCATGAATTTGACTTTGAAGACACAAACCCTCCTACTAAAGAATAAAAAACCTTAAATGCTCCTTGTGAGGAACCCTGAATTCTTCTCCATGCTTTATCTAGTTTTTTTGCTCCCCAAAATTTGAATCTTACTGCTTGTGTTAAGAACTACAAGGTGATTGTTTGAATTGATAGTAGTAGCACCCGCAATTTTATTCATAGGATATTGGTTGAAGAAACTCAATGTGATGTCCATGACATGCCTAATTTTCAAATTATGATAGCCATTAATGGTGGTATGTTGAAATGTGGAGGATGATGTGAAAATGCAAAAATTCAAGCTGCAAGTATCATATCAAATATCACATGTTTTCTATTGAAATGGGTGATTGTGATGTAGTTATGGGTGTATAATAGTATGTACTTTTGGACCCCTCACCTTAGAATTCAAGGATTTATATATAAGCTTCACTAAAGAAGGGTGTAAACATACCCCCAAGGGGTTTAAATCCAGTTCTCTTAAATTATCACCTCTCACCATATGGAAAAGTTGTTGAAGAAAGGGAATTCATGCATTATTCCCTAGTTCAAGGTGGTGGAAACCTCCCCACACGAGATTCATCTTAATTTGAAGGTGGTACTCTCTACATATCAATAGGTCTTTAAAACACTCCATGGTTTAATGTCTTCATGTGGTCAATGTGACCATGATGTACCCTTATTTCGAGGTAGTAAACCATCCAATGTGCATCCTTATAGGTACCCATTTACAACGAGTAAGGAAATAGAAAAGATCATTCATGAACTATTGAGGGAAGGAGTCACACATCTTGGTACAAATTCTTAATCACCATTGGCAGTCATGGTATTAAATAAAGAACGAAATTGGTGCATGTGTCTTGATTTTCAAGCTATCAATAACTTGACCATCAAGGGATTAAATCCACATGATCATATTATAAAACATTTGATAGCTTTAATCTCCAACTAGAATAAGGGATACAAACAATAAACCTTGAGGATGGAATCACTATTAGATTAATAATCATGGGTAAACTCCAAAAAGGGATGTAGTGTTACTGGACAATCTATCGAAAGCATACTTAAGGCGTGATCTCCCTAGTTCAACATGAATCTAGAACAAGTGATACAGAATATGAAACTTCTTTCCTAGATCTAGTTAAAGATCGAGTGATTAGATGTCTTACCTTTCAGATCATAGATCCTTTCTCCTTGATGTTTCTCCAAGCTTCATGGTATTCAGATCTCAGTTGCAAAACCCGTCAAGACATACAGAACAATACAAGCAGTAAAAGCATCTAAACAATAACATATCTAAGTAAACAGTTAAGCAATTAAACTACACAAATATCATTAATACAACAACATTTGGTGGAAAGAGTTTATATTATTGTATAAAAGAAGGGAAGTACAGAGAGTGAGATGATTACAACCAAAGCTTAGCGTCGCAATACTCCTCCAACAAGCCAATGCCAAAGCCTCCAAAGGAAGTATAGGTCTCCCAAGAGATGAGTAGAGATCTCCTAAGCTAATTTCACTAGCATGCAAGTACTACAGACTTCCTCCCTTTGGAATGGAGAGGGCTCTTGTATTTATAGGACCAAGTGGATAGAGTAGGTTGAGGATCATGGGGAGAGGGTTAAGGGATCCTCCCATTAGGCTAGGGAGCCGAAGGCCAACTCACCTAGGAATTAGGGATAGGGATCCACCTCATCCAAATGCTATAATTCACTCGAAAGCTACCTTTATCTCATAAAACTGACTTTGACGTAGTCTGCATGAGGACAACCTACACCGACGCATCTTGCTCAAAGACAACATGTGCCGATATAATTAGGAGTGTAGATAAAGGACATAAACTTGCTCCAAATGACTAACTTGATCATGGGACTTCAAGGATTTAGGCATTGGGGTTACAGGTGTAGATTTTAGATGTAACAAAATGCCCCCCAAAGCATGAAGCTGTTGAAACTAGACAGATGAAATGCTTTGATAGAAGGATTGGCAAGGACTTGTTGGAGAGAAGATGTCGTTGCAGTACAACTAACTCTGAGAACACAGTATCATATGACTCACAACATGGCTACCAACCAATACATTGTAGATCCATGGTAGTAATGACTAACTGAACACAATCATGGCTACTAGACACAAGCATAGATCCATGATGAGATGATAACACAGCCACGACCAATGCAAAAGTGGATCCGTGTAATATGACTCAAAACAATCTCCATCGCAACCTGGGTAAAATATGACTCCCCAAGATCTTAAGGCCAAACCCGCAATGATACGAATCTATCCATGTGATTACAAATGTCTTGACGTCGAACATGGTAGAAACCACTTGATTACCAGTCATTGATGTATACAGTTAACAAGCGTGAGGGAAACCACCATTAATGTCAATGATTCCCAAGGTATCACAGTACATATTGTTGTAGTCCCAAGGTTCATTTGGTTACCATAGATACATTACACGATATAAGCAAAGCATACACAATGATACAGATACATGAGATGAGATAGATAGAGAGAACACAAGCCTTATATTAACCAGCAAGAGCAGAATACAGTCATAGAACCAATCTTAACTAGTACATCGGCTCACCAGCCTATATATATATATATATATATATATATATATATATATATATGCAAATACAGTTACATAACCGTCTGTCGATTTATCCAACTGACCCGACCTATACTAGTCGACGCGACTTGTCGACATGTGCTGTAGAGTGGTTGGGCGGAGGGCCTAGTCGACAGGCCGACCTAGGCCCCTCCAACATCTCCCCCACCTCAAAATATTTCTTCGTCTCGAAGAAATGGAGAGATCAAAATTTCAAAAAGAGTTATGCAAACGATTATGATGAAGGTACACTGGAATCAATGGTATCAGGTATCTGGAGACAGGCTTCAAGAATAACTTCGATAGAAATAGAGAGGTGGTGCTGGAATTCTTCCCAAGTGCATAGCAGATTCTGGATGTTGATGGTCAGAGTTGTGAGTTTCGACAAGTTCTCCATCTTGTCGTGAGTGGATGTAGCCTGTAAATGGATCATGTCAGGGCCGAATGTGTTAATCGTTCTTTCAGCAGTAGCAAGTAACATATGGAATCAAGGCTGAATTTCTCCAAGTTTGTTGAGGCCGCCTCGGGCTTGAGACATCCACTGAACTTCTTGTTTTTCTAATTTATCCAGTCTCTTGTTTTCCATGATAATCTAATTATCAATTTTTTCAATAAGTGCTTCCTCTGCAATCAAGCACTGGTGCTGAAGTTTACTTAGCAATGTTCTTGTTTTCTAAAGATCTTTTTAAACGTCACCATAATATACATACCAATTGTTTAGGACTTCTGTAAGTTTTTCTGCTTGACTATCATACTGCTTGAGTACTTTGAGAGCTTCTGAAAAGGATGTAAATTGATTTGTCATGAGGGAATCTACCTCAACAGCTTGATCCTGTTGTTTCTTGAGAAGCTCAGATTGTAGCATCAACACGACAGACTCAAATAACTGATATGCTCGATCAAGAGGTGATGTCGTGTCAGAACTAGCTGGAAGCGGGATAACTTGCTGAGCTAAGTTTTCACATTTAGCGATGAATGTAGTCCTTTCTTCCTATAACTACAATATATGTTCATTTGACTCATGTCGACGACATTTTTGCACTCTGAAGATTGCGTCTTCAAGTAAATAAAGCTCTTCTTGGGACGCCAACTGTGGCTGATAGCTTGTAGCAGCTCAAATTGATCTAAGTATATGGAAAGAGTATTTTCTTATTGGATTAGTTGTGTTTGCTGCATTTTCAATTGCTATTGCAATTCTCTTTCTTTACATTTCTTCTCTTTATGCTTCCTACGGCTACTCTTTTCTTTTTCTTTGCTTAAGATTTGTTGTTCTGGCCCCTTGTCTTTTTCAGCTATTGTTGGATGACTGTCGATGATTGCTTGAGTGGTGGCAACAACTTTCTCTGCCTGGCTTTGTGTGCTTGGTACTATTGCTGTGGTGACTAGAGTTTCATGTTCAACAACTTCGTCACTTGGTGGAATATCTGCTGCTATGCCGGATGTATCCATATTGCTTACACTGAGATCTTGAACATTAGTATGCTCTAGTGGTTCTGTTGTGTCGGCTACAGGATCCTGACTCACGGTTGGTTCCTTGTCTTGTATGGAAGTGGCTTCAACTGCTTTTGTCATAATTGATTCTTTGTTATGCTACTATGTAACTGGACTAGACTTGGATCCATAGACAGGGAGACTCGACTGGTTTACCGGGAGTGATGGCAGGTCGACTGATGTCGGAATTGGACTCAATGAAATGGTACTGTCGAACGGATCAGAACTAACTAAACTAGACTCAATTGTAGACTGGACATGGGGACTAACGACTTGGGGATTTCTACTTTGAATGACTTTTGTTTGAGGTGGATTCATTTGTTGCGGCAATGCAGTGACTAGAAGAGGGGTATAGATAGTTGTTTGTTGTGCATAAACTAGACCTGACGGGTCAGGATTTTTGATATGATGGGTTTTCTTGTGACCGACAATTTATGGGACTGTCGATGGAAAAATTAAACTTTCGGTTTGAATTGTGTCGGGAGGAGATAAGTTAATAGGGACAGTAGATGGAGATGCAAAAACTGGTTGTTGGATGACCATCTCGCGCCAGTTGGGACAAAGTATCGGAAGGTTTGCAATAAATGTGCTCAAAGTGGTGTCTATTGGGTTAGGAGGAGTAGGTAATGCTAACAGACTCCTTTCTTCTTCTACTACAGTTGGGGAAGGGGGGGGGGCTAAATGGTTAGGTTGACATCCGGTTCAACAAAAATTTTGGGTTTTTTAACAATAATTTTAGAGGATGGATACTTATTTGTTTCTAGAAATTTTCTGAACTGATCTTCGACAGGTAGTTTATTCTTAGCTGCATATTCAAGAATCTGAGTAGCAATGTCGTATAACTCGATCTCGTCTTCTTCTGTAGGATCTTAAAATGTTACTTGTCTTTTCCCTTTTCCCTTGGTCGATATTACTCGGTTCTGTCAGGCTGTAATGATTTCAGCTGCTACCTTTTGTATATTATCATCTGTCAGAAGATGTTCTCAGTTGTTGGACTTTGTGCTACTATTCGAATGCTCTCCGGCCTCTGTTGATTCTATGTGCATAGTTTGGGTAAGTGCTAACACCCTAGGTTTAGGTATCGGTTCGGGTTGATAAATGAAGGTGTTCATATACAACCGACTTTTGTATGCTTCTTCTTGTTCCATATCAGTGAGAGGCTCGACATACTTGAAGTTGGTTTTCCTTGCTTGTGCCAGAATAGCTAATTCTTCATTAGATTGTCAACTTAACTTTGTGAAAATTTCACTTACCGAAGGGTAATAGTCGAGCCGCCTTGCTGGACCTACTGCTCCTTCCATGTACCACACTGTTGTATCACCTAAAGATAGTTGGATGTGAGTTGTCGGGGGTAGACTTCGACGAACGTTTTGTGGTACTCTCCATCTTGTCGCCATTGTTTTAAGGTCGACAAACCATGCTTCTAGCCAAATTTTAACTGTTGTAGGCCCATGTCGACTTGCTCCAGGTTCAAAACAATGGAAATTTTCCATAAGGACAAGTCGCTCTTTTGAAAAATCCTTGTTTCCTTTCGGTCGAAAATGGGTCATAGCAATCCATATGAGTATAGATGGGTAGCGGATGCTATCTCCATCCTCTTGGCACTTATGGCATGTGTATTTGAGGATGTCAGCCAGGAATTCTGCCCATTTGTATACTTTGCCATTCAGAGCCATATTCTTGACAACTTCCAACATGTCGAGCTTCAAAGTGCATGTGACACATATTCCCTGCACATCCGTGAAAGTGCATGTGACACAATTTTGGCAGCGATTTTGTAGGTTGCCATATAAAATTTGGCTCACGAATATGCCTCGTGAGTTCTTTCCAGTAGGAGTGCCAATAAACTCATCAACCAAGTCTGCGCCTGAACTTGTT
Organism: Larix kaempferi; assembly: GCA_027924585.1. Taxonomy (NCBI): domain Eukaryota; kingdom Viridiplantae; phylum Streptophyta; class Pinopsida; order Pinales; family Pinaceae; genus Larix; species Larix kaempferi. Next base: position 55,301,768 of record BSBM01000001.1, read on the forward strand.
GGTACATCACCTCCCTTATGTGATAGGCCAGTTATCTTGTGGATTATTTCACCATTGATGTCGACCGGGACATCAAAATAAAGCTTCCCATTGTGATACCTACTAATGATAAATTGTGTAATGAATTCTTTCAATCCTCCAAAAGTATCCCACAAGGCTTCTTTCATGTAATGCAGAATTGTGGTTGTCTATAAACATCGTGCTTCATCCCTCCAATGACCATCTGACTCCTTCCCCCAATTTTCAATGCTCTTCCAGGATTTCTTCCAAGTGGGTTATGTCGCCTTTGCATTCCGAATCATCTAGAGTCTTGTTTCTAGTGGTGTTTAGTCTTTCTCCAATTCTCTGACTGACGTCGCAGCGGCTCTGGTAGTTGTTAGAGTTTTTCTAGGAGCCATGGCGGATTCGAGGTTCAAGAATGTGAAGTTAGCTTCAACGGAGTGAGGGAGATCTGTATCTTGGAGTTCAAGTTCTCGGAAAAAGAGTGCCGAAGAATCCTCGAGCTCCAGATTTATGGTGGAGTTACTTGGCACGGATAAACGGGACATAGAGGCCCGTATTAATGGTTGATTTGATGGGGTTATTAAATTAGACTGATAGGATATCGACGCTTCTTCAAGTGCATTACTTCTAGTGTAGTGGGTATCTTTAGCCTTTATTTCTTTGTCATCATGACACTGCAACACCTCGTTCGATGTGTTATGTCGACGGGCTTCTCTATTTGAGTTTGGTC